>JAUMJK010000923.1:0-313388 GCA_033558105.1 Coccyzus lansbergi
GATCCCCTCCCGCCCATCCCATCTCTCATGGTGCTCTCGTTTATCCCAGCCTTCCCACTGTTACCGCCCATTCCATCTATCCCAGTGAGCCCATTACTCTGGAGCGAGTCTAGAGAAGAGCAACAAAGCTGGTGAAGGGGCTGGAGAACAGCCCCTCATGAGGACCGGCTGAGAGAGCTGGGGATGTTTAGCCTGGAGAAGAGGAGGCTGAAAGGAGACCTCATTGCTCTCTACAACTACCTGAAGGGAGGTTGTAGAGAGGAGGGATCTGGCCTCTTCTCCCAAGTGACAGGGGACAGGACAAGAGGGAATGGCCTCAAGCTCCACCAGGGGAGGTTTAGGCTAGAGATTAGAAGGAAGTTTTTCCACAGAAAGGGTCATTGGGCACTGGAACAGGCTGCCCGGAGAGGTGGTTGATTCACCTTCCCTGGAGGTGTTTAAGGTCAGGTGGACAAGGTGCTGAGGGACATGGTTTAGTGATTGATAGGAATGGTTGGACTCGATGATCCGGTGGGTCTTTTCCAACCTGGTGATTCTATGATTCCGACTGTTCTCACCCATCACTGGTCCCATCGCTCCCTCTGCTCCCATCGGGGCCAGCACAGCTCCCATCTTCCCCACTGCTCCTGCTGATACTGAATATGCCAACAAATAAAGTTTTAAAACTCGATTTGGAGTTTGGGAAAGCCCTGGGGGAGGTGAGGGAGCGCTTGGCATCGATCTGTGCAGCAATGGGGCAAGATGCATCTTCAACTCACAAATGTGTGTGTGAATTCTCCCAGGAATCTTGTGTGTTGTCTATTCCTTTACAAGGACTCACTTTAATGCTATCATGAACTTCACAACAGTCACATCTCTGGCTAATTTGGAGCCAGCTCCAGCTCTGCCTGACCTTGCATATGAGACAGGGAAAGGCTGCAAGTAAAGGTGATGATAGAAGACACCTCTGCTCAGCACAGAGCACACTTGAACACAAGGTGTTATCATCTCCACAGAATCATAGAATAATTTGTGTTGGAAGGGACATCAAAGATCATCTAGTTCCAACTCCCCTGCCATGTGCAAGGACTTGTCCCACTAGGTCAGGCTGCCCAAGGTTCCATCCAACCTGGCCTTGGACAGTTTGGAAGGGAGCAAGTTTTGATATTTGGTTATACAAAGGGAGAGGAAAAGGGGAGAAATAGCTCAATGGCCCCTTCAAGCTTGTAACAGGAAGGGAAAAATGCTTCCTGGTGGAAATCCAGTTACTAATTTGGCCTTGAGCCGGGCGAAATAAGCAGGCACTTGAAAAAGCTTGTTACTGTTACCCGGAGGATCAGTGTCTCCTGCAAACATCCTGTCCCTCACGGGTGTCAGTGTGCAGGGCTTCTCAGGAAGATGAGTTCACTTGGGCACTCTGGGTTTGTTTACATAGTAAGGGGAAAATACTTCTACCGTCTTCAGCAACACTTGGTTTATGTCCTCAGAGGATATCCTGACTAAGGATAGCTCTGGAGTCCTCAGCACAGGAAGGGCGTGGATTTGTTAGAGTGTGTCCAGAGAACACCACGGAAACAATCAGAGGTCTGGAGCACCTCCCATAGGAGAACAGGCTGGGAGAGTTGGGGTTGTTTAGCCCAGTGAAGAGATTGCTCCTGGGAGACCTTATAACAGCCTTTTGGTACTTAAAGGGTACCTACAGGAAAGCTGGGGAGGGGTTCTTTATCAGGGAGTGCAGGGATAGGAACAAGGGTATTGGTTTTCAGCTGGAAAAGGAGACCTTTATAGTAGCTATTAGGAAGAAATTCTTTACTGTGAGGGTGGTGAGGCACTGGCTCAGGTTGTCCGGGGAAGCTGTGTCTGCCCCACCCCTGGAGGTGTTCAAGGCCAGGTTGGATGGGGCTCTGAGCAGCCTCGTCTAGTGGGAGGGGGGTTGGAACTGGATGGGCTTTAAGGTCTCTTCCAACCCAAACCGTTTTCTGTGATTCTATGACATTGGTGTATGATTCGATAAATAAAATACAGAAATTTCTGGATGCTCTTCACAGACTAATTTATGTGACAAGTGTAATAATCAAGGTAATGGCAGTTGTATCTTCTCAGATTTTTTATTAAAAATCTGGACAAATTGGTGACTGTTGAAAAGACATTCATGTTTCTTGATGCAGAGCAATTTTAAGGACTTTGTGAGCATACCTGTGGGTTAAAATGCATGTTAGTACAATCAATTTCAACTTTGTGTCTCAGAAAAAGAAATCCAGGCCCTATCTGCAAGAATGAAATGACAGAGGAAAACGAGGGAGGCATGTGCTGTCTGGGTGTCTCTGAAGGTCAGCAAAAAGAGAATCCTGTGATTGCATACGCAGGAGTAAGCATAAGAAAATGTTTTACATTTGGTGGGAATTAATACTGTAATAATGTATATGGTTCTAGAGCCTGGAGTTTTCTGGGGTCCGCAGACAAAGCCTCTGACATTATTCAATGGCTGGAGAAAACACCTAGTGGAAGGTTGAAATGCCTGAGCTGTTTCCTTCGTAAAGGAAGACACGGAGGTGACTTGATGGCAGCATGTAAGTAATCTGAAAGGAAGAACTACTACTAACATAAAAGCTTCACCTGGTTGACTACAAGCAAAAAATGCAATTGCCTTTAAGAGGTCTTGGGTTTTTTTTCCTTGGTTTCTCCAGGTCATCATGATGCCTTTTAAGACACATTTCCAACACATGCTATCGTTTCTGTGCGTGCTGCTGCATATAGGAAGACCAGACAGATCTTGAAACCACAGATCTTTAATTTATAAACTGGAAATTCTCATGAATTTTATCCTTAAATCTGGATTTATCTTTACCCAAAACCAGAGATTTTTTTCCCTGTCTTTGACTAAAGTAGCTCTTCTGTATTATATTGAGGAAAACTGCAATATAAATGGGACTTCTCCCTGCTCTCTTACAGATTACAATTTTTAAACAATATGTTTTAGTTTGTGAAACGTTTGGTGTTTGGAGAGATATCTGCGTAGTAGCACATTATTCAAAACAATATATACCCAGTTGTTGTCAGGATTTTGTTCTTTCTGTATTCGTTAGGAGATCAAAGCAAATTTGTGCTGTATCTAAATGTTTCTAACTTCATCCAATACTTTAATCTTATCCATTGGCAGCAGAGTAGCTACCAAGACTATCTCTTAATATAAATTCATAAATCCTTACTGTTTATGAGGTGTTTATATATTGTAATGTGGTATTACAGTGTATTCATACCACTGAGTCGTGTCGTTTACAGACAATAAAGTTATGCCACAATAATATAATCATAGAATCATAGAAAAGTTTGGGTTGGAAAGGACGTTAAAGATCATCTAGTTCCAAACCCCCAAACTTCCCACTACAAAGTAATTGATACCATATTACTGAAATTTATATTTCAAGTTTTATCATGCATGACACACAGAATTTCAGTGTAGTTTACTGCCAAATGAAGGAATGTAAGTGTAAATTTAATTCTTCCTCACAAATGCCATAGGGTTTTTTTTTCCCCCTGACATAGTAACAGGAAGAAAAGGCAACTTGATCCAGTTTTACCACAGCCAAATTGTTGCTGTTAGCGTTGACGTTTTCCACTATGATTTCTAATGGGAAGCTGTCTGATGGATGTGACTGAAATTAGGGAAAGTTGGTGTAAGTGGGGACTTTCTCTCCCTACAGGTGCTGTGGGGCAGCAGTTAGTGTAGTGTAGTGGTGATCCTCTGTAGTGAGTGGTGCAGCTTGTTGGGAAGGTGAGGTTTCCAGTGACCAGTATGGCTGTGCATACCTTGGGGCTCATAAAGGGGCTGCCTGTCTTCAAGGCAAACTCACTTTTAGTTGGAAGAGAGACTGGTGGATTCTGCAGCCATGCTTGGCTTGTCCAGGAGGTGGTAGTGGTGCTGCACAACATGTTTGTATCTCCAGCCAGGAAAGTTATTCTGTGTGGGTCCACTTTTATGTTCCTTTTTACACAGTCTACTGCATCAGTTAGAGCTGATGAGAACATATATATGAAGTACTTTTGAAGATAGCTGGGACTGTTCAGCCTATTGAAATGCGTATGTGTTAAATAAAAACGCTCAAATGTGCAATATTCTGCATTCCTTAATGGTAAATCCTGACATAGCTAAGGGTCAGAGATCAGAGTGCTTGGCAGAAACTGATGCTATGAAGACAATTCTATCTAAATAATTTGATGTCCCTGTTTTTCAACTTTGTACGGATAGATTGTTGTGCTCAGTACAGAGACTTAGTCACTAAGAAAAAATTGGCCTCTGCAAACAAAACACTCTGTCCTCATGACAGAAATTGCAACCCAAATGTAGGCCAAAATGGAGACACTGGAATTTTTTGAGGTTTTTCTGGCAGGCTACCAGCCTGGCAGGCATTGCCCTCACGTTAGGCTTGAGAGCCATTGGTGTATTCCTTTTAATCAAATAATCAAGTAAATATCATATTAGTACTTCAATGTTGATGGTTGTTTTCCTGAAGATGGATAATTTTTCTCTTTCAGTTGACCTGTGCCCTTCAGCAAAACTGGTGAGGGTGTTTTTTTGCCATTTGTCATGATGGGCAAAGCTAACAACTTTGTCTTTAGATGCAGTTATGTGATATTTCCCATTATGAAGCATTTTGTTGTTGTCTTTGTTGCTCCTGCAAAATTTATGTCTATAGGCTGATTTTTTTCTGCAGTGGCTGTTTGGCTCTGGCTGCACTTTGGAAAGCTCCAGTAGTTTAACACTTGTAAAATCAAGTTATAGAAAGATAGGCTGATTGGCTAGTCCCGTGATTAAAATACACAGCTCTTCTGTTGAGAGATTCAAGTGCCTTTTCATTTCAAAGCATAGGCTTGAAACTTTTTAGGGAAGTTCTGCTTGTTTAAGGCTTCACTTTTTGCTGTTCTGCTCACCTGAAATTTGGCCTGATTGTGAGGTTTTGAAATACCTGTTGATGTGGAGTTTTGTGTGGAAGCGGAGTCAGTTAGGTAAGCATGTACACATTTTCAGGTGTAATTTAACTCTCTACAGCCGTGATTGCCAACACGGGTTGTGGTGCTAAGCAAAGAAACTTGAGGGCTCAAACATATTGTGTGCTCGGAATTATTGCAGTAATGATGCCCCATCAGTGAAAAAGGCACGGTGATGAAAACTGAGGAGAAAAAATTAATCAGAACTGGATAAGGAGTAAGGGTTGGGCAGCATGGAGATAAGACGATGTCACAGTTAGGAAGAATGGACCAAAAATTTGCATCCATTAAGACATCATCCACTTCAGAAGGGTCTGAGGCTCTTGGATTTCCATTCCTCTGCAAATGACGGCTTGTGAGAGCTGACAAAGTGCCAGCTTGTGTGGGAAATTACAACCTGCCAGAATGATCATTTACTTTACTGGCACGAGCAGCAGGTCCGTTTGATGGGTATTAATCAGACCTACACAACAGGCAGTTTGTCAGATGCTATTTTCAGCTCAATGCGAGTCTTCAGTTGGGATCAATGTGCCAAGTCAAGGTGTGACTTCTTTCTCTGAGGCGTTCTGCCATCTGCGTCAGGGAGCGTGTCAGTGCTGGAGGCCTGGGGCTCCAGAAGAAGGCAGCTGGAGGTGCTGGTCCTTATTCTTGCTGTGCAGGGAAGTCTGTTGCTGAGACTCCTCACATCTAAAAGGGGTTTGAATGGCAGGAAAGTTGAGGAGGGGAGTTTGAAAGGTAGGGAGTTAGGGCCATTGCAGTGGGCAGAGGAGCCTGGGAGGATTAGGAAAAGGAGCTTGGAGCGGCAAGCCAGCAGTGTGGGAGGTTTGGGAAGCAGGAACTCGAGGTTAATATGGGAACAGCGTGGGGGGATACTTTGTTTGCATGTGGGGAGGGACCTGGGAAGTAAGGAACAAGTTAGACTGCTGTGATGGATTGTGGAATTGCTACGTGGGAGAGGAGACCAGAGTCCTGCAATAGTGAGGGTACACTGAAGGGAAGGTATTGCGTGCGTAGGGGATGGAAACTTGTAATAAGGATGTGAAAGGAGAGGGGAGGGGATATTAGATGCAGCTGACAGCAGTGATGACTCTGTGTTTTCCCCCTGTATGGAGTTTTTGCGAGTTGTGTGCTACATGCTGGGGTTTGTGGCAGCCGATTAGCAGTCACAAATAGCTGAGTGGCTGCTCTGCTCTGGTGAGCAGCTCTGCCACATCCTAATCTAAGTTCTGTCTTACTTCAGAACACAAGATTTACAGTAATCAAAGATGTGAAGCTGAAGATACACTGTTGTTTGTAGGTCCTGTATCTCCATCAGCTGAATTTTGAAAGAGCTGAAAGAAGAGGAAGCTACTGAATACCACTAGAAAGATCTGGATTTACCCTCCTGTGTAGGAGTATCTACATAGTATGAGTGAGGTAGATCAGTGTATGGAAAAAAAGAGAGCTCAGAGTGTAAACTTAGAACTAATTGCCCCATAGAACTTGTCATGGAAAACTGATCAAAGAAGCTCTGATTCAGCTGGAGATAATTTTGCTGCCACTGAGGCATGATTAGATTTCTTTTAGGAACTATCATACATTCCTAGGTTTTGAAGAACTGTAGCATCGTGTCTTGGAACAGCTACTGCTCCTGATCAGTGTTATTTAGGCCACATGAGTGGTTTTTTTGGGGTGGTCAGAAATGGAAAGAAGAATTTCGAGGCAGTTGCACTTATTTGTAAAAAGGCTTCTCATTATTTACTGCCTCTTCTGAAGTTACAACATTAGAACTTTATTTAGTCTTATTTAGACACCTTTGGGCATCTGTATCTCTGTCTGCCCTCCCATGGAATGAGGGATAATAAAACTATGTTATGTTGTAGAAATGAATATTTAAAAAATTCTGCGACATAGTACTGATTAATATCAAATGAATGCCAGTAAGAAGATGAAGAGTTCTCACTTTAAAATAGAGTTTGAGGACTCCATGGCAAATAGTGAGTTCTGCTAATGTAGAACCAGATTGTGAATGGCTGGCATCAGAGCAGTATCAAGGTCTATTGCAGGCTGACTTTGTCGTGCCATGTTCTACTTCTATCCAGTGAACCCAGAAGGTGCACATAGTAATCATTTTTAGTGCTGAACTATGATAAGGTTACTTTTGCTAACTACACTGCACAAGAACCTTTCAAAACATCAGCTATGCTATAGTAGCTGCAGAATTCACATGCATCAATGTGCTTTCTATAACAATATAAGCAGCTTGCACAATTTGCATAAAACGCAAAATACGCGCATCGCTGTTCCAAACTTTCCCGTCCTTCGTTTTGCTGACAGACTTTCAGACACATTTTCCTGAAGTGAGAGAATTTCTGGAGCATGCATGTAGCGGTGAGAGATGGCAACCACCCATCCTGTTGCGTGAATGAACCTGTTAAATGTTCACTTCTGCATCATGTTAGTCACTATTTGAGGAGTGAGACTGCTTTCATGTAGTTTAGCATCCTGTTCCTGGTAATCAGAGTGTTGTCTCGCATCCCACAGCTGATCCAGTGCTTAGAGAAACTGAAAGTCCTTCTGCAGATGTTTCCTCTGAAAATGAAACTGGAACGTCTCTTACAGTAATTGTCTTATGTGTCATTGCAGCTGTCCAGGTGAAGTCAGTTTGCATCCTCGGACAGCAAGTAGTACTTTGCAGAGGCTATTAATAAGAGTGTCTAAAATGGGCATTTAGAAGTCTCTTTACTAATATTTCTATTTATATCTCACTTAAAGGAAAAAAATGTGTAGCTACTTGTTGATAATTCTTTAAATGCTAAATTTGAGATAAAAATATTGTGGTATCCATCTAAATGTGATGACAGGTTACTGAGAGTATACTAAGACATAGGAGATATGGAAGCCTGAATATGTGATTCTTGTTCACACAGAGATAGCAACACCATTGTTTGAGCTCTGAAATAATTTTTACTCATTGTGTATTGGCTAAAAATATATACGAGGTTTTTGGTTGGTTGGTTTATTCAATGTTTATTTCAAGTGTTTTAGCAATTTCATCTTACTGTCCTTAAGAGCAATCCTATCTATGTCCTTTACTTACGAAGGAGAAGAGGTATGGTTATGTTGTACTGTTTCCTATGCTGGATTTCTGTCCGTGAGGATTTCCCCACACTTCCCCATGCTGTGCTTTCTCTGTGAGTAGGTTTCAGTTCTTCAGTGTAGTTAGAGATCCAAAGTCTTTCCAAAGCTTTAGAGCTGCAGGAGCATTTAGAAATTTGCTTGGTACTTTGTCAGCTTGGGGATAGGTAACAGATTCTGATTAAGTCCTCTGACATTATGGGAATGTTTGTTCTCATCTCGGTCAAGTCTGTTCACGTAATTTGGTGAGAGGGTAAAATTTACTGTTCAAAGGCGTTCGACCCCGTGCTGTTGCCAACAGAGAGACCTTAACTTGAAAAGCAACCAATGTCAGTGGGAACAAGGTGATGATTATTGTTAATGACAACAGTAACGGGTGTTATTTGATACTATTGCAGTATTTGTATTAAACTACTGAGACTATGACCATGTTAATCATTGACATCCAGCCTTTTTTTTCTCTGGGTTTTTAGTTTCATGACAGGTCAGGACTGTACTGAACTTCTTGAGGACAGACACAGGCAAGAGCATGTGTAGACAAATACCTGTTCTTCCTGTGTTTGTCAGGAGGATTTGAAGTGCAGTTTTTAACAGAATATGGAAAGGCACAGTGTTCTACAGCATAAGTAAGGATGGCCAGCATCATCTACAGTGCAGCTGAGAGCTGTGCCTTCTGAGTTTGAAGGCTTGGTGAGTTTACATGTTTGTTATTTTTTAAGCATCAGTCTCAGAATCTCTGTGGGATTTGCCAGCAAAGCAAATAAACATGATAAATTAAATATGGATCCAAACTGCTGCAAGCAGTGCTGATCCATAGATTTTATCTAGAGCCACAAAGCGTGTCTAACATTTTTTTACTTTTTCTGTCTTCCCTCCCACACCTGATGAAACTATTTAGCTTTGAATTGTTGGAAGGTCACATACCTGAAGTAGCAGTGGGCTTGTTTAAACATCATTTTCTGGTATTGATTTTATAGACCCAAATATGACTAATAAGGAAGTTTCTTCATTCAGAGTTCATGGATGAGCAATTTGTACTAGTGTGAGGAACAAAGCTGGTATGAGGAGGTCGTGTTGCCCAGGGAACAGTTCAATCCCCAGAGTGAGTCATGACACTGATATCTTAAGCCACAGAGAGAAAACAGCAAAACTCAGACACAGGCTTTTTCCTTCTGCCTCTTTTGTTTTTTTGGAGATATTTCCAAGTAGGCTTATTTCAGTAACACTCATGGTGTAGATTTTAGGCATTCATTTGGGATCTCCACCTCTCTGTTATTGTAATAGAATGAAGATGGTATATGCCAGGTAAATCAGAAGAGTGAGCATAGGAAATACCATGTGCACATCCTCAGATGAATTTTCATAGTACGTTTCTTCTTTTAACCACTTTGGGGATTCAAATATACATTGCAGAAGTGCAGAAGGTAGCGCTTTTTTGTGATGTTGATTTACATTTTGATTCCAGAAATGGTGTTTCCTTTGAGCTAGAGAGCGGGCAGAACACAGCATAACTACCATAGCAAATTATTGCATACCGGAAAATCATATTGATAATGTCAGCAGGTCTAAAGGCAGGAGATGCCCCTTTGCTCTGATGTGCGTAGACAGACCCACTCTGTATCACAGACTTCTCTACTGTAGAGTCACTGTGTGCATGGAGAGTTGTGTGCTCCATGTTCTGCTTCCAGGATCACTACTGAAATCGGAAGGGCAGGATATTTGCAGTTGTCAAATGCTTTTAGTGGCGCCTTCAATTAAGTCAGTGGATCTTTCCTAATTCCATTTCCTGCTGCACTAAAAACTCCCTACCAGTAGATGATGATGCTTTTCAAACCATGAAACCATCTTAAAAATTTAATCTGGGTAATATGTAAAACCAGTAACAAAATCAGAGTTCGATAAAATAGAGACATGGCTTCCGACTAATGTAAAACAAGGTCAAACTAGGCTATGATATAATTTTAAGCCTAACCTGGACGGACTTGTAGTCAGGAACTGTGTTACAGAGTGGTTAAGATGCTAAATCACACAGAATCCCTAGGTTGGAAAAGAACTCCAGGTTCATGGAGTCTAACCATTCCTATCAACCACTAAACCATATTCCAGATTAACAAATCTGCTATGTTGATCCTTTTTTATTAGGTCTGTGTGAAACCTCTTGGGAAATAGTTTTTGTAGATTTATTTGGAGCATCTGAACAGGGAGATCCTACTGTTTTGAAACTTTAAATCATTGAATAATTCCCTGTGGACTACTTCTATCATTGGTTATATTAATGATATAAGCAATTTTAGTACAGCGTGTTCAGGACATATTGATTCACTTCTCTTGGAGCTAATCAAGCTTTCAGATAGTATATTTGCATTTACATGGCATCAAAGGGCTCCACATATCTAAAGAGACCAGTTGAGAACCTCTGCAAGAATTTGTTGATTGGAGAAATCACTGAAAGTGAGGAGGAAAATTTTGTTGTAAGTAGATGTTGGTATCCTTAACACAGGAACATGAAGAAAGGAAGGAGAATATAGAAAAATAGAAGGAAGGAAATTAGGGGAGGTTTGACCTACAGATGAGAGTTAACAGTTTGGGTTAGGAAGAAAGAAAAGCAGGAAGAAATGCAAAATTGAATCAATCTATAGCTCCTACTACATGGACTTGCTAAATGTATATTCACCTCAAAGAAACTGAATAGTCTTGTGGAGCTGTTTGTTTTCATTAAGCAAATTGCCTTTGTGTTAGTCTTCAAAGCTGTGAGCCATGTATACCAGCACAAAGCAGCTAAGTGCTGTCATTTAGATGTCACTGTCTGCCTCACTGTGATTTGCTTGTGTGCAACTATTTATTTAACTGAGATTGCAAGTTTATTTAGTGACTGTTCCTGTAATAACATGCTTTTTAAGTGCAGTTTAAATATTTTTTACTTTACAATTTTCTCTTTTCAAGTGTTTTTCCATTAACACAGGATTCCATTTGAGCTCACTTTAAGGGTGTCTGTAGTTCACTTGGTTGGGGACAGGTCTCTAAGATGTCCCTTGGGCAGAAAGTGAAGTGCCTATTGAGAGAGCATCATTCACACAGGAAATGTAAGGATGCAGAAACCATCGTGTTTCTAAATGGTGCCATGGTTAAGGTAGGTGTGAAAGCTGGATGTGAGGTACAGAAAAACTGGATGCCTTAAGCCATTTAGGAATCCTTCATCTCTGGTTTTGTACTGTTGCTTGTGTGGTCAGGTTTGATCTTCCTTTTGCTTCATGCAAGCCTCTCAAAACAGACAACCTGCACCCACGTTCAGGCTTGGCTCAGGCCTTTGAGGAAATGGAACTGAGATGAGATGCCTGGTGTTCATTTATTAGAATCGTAGAATCACCAGGTTGGAGAAGACCCACTGGATCATCGAGCCCAACCATTTCTATCAATCACTAAACCATGCACCTCAGCATCTCTTCCACCCATCCTTTAAACCCCTCCAGGGAAGGTGAATCAACCAGCTCCCTGAGCAGCCTGTTCCAGTGTCCATTGACATGATCTAGGCAGTCACCAACACCTCTCATGGAAGAGCCAGGCTTTGCTACTTCAGATCTCTCAAGCAGAGGATTTTTAGGGGTTACACGGTCACTTAAAACCTGAGGTATTGATAGGGATTTTACTCTACAGTTTAACTCTGGGCAAAATCATTTACCTCTTGCTCTTACTCCCCATCTAGAGAGTGGGAATACCAGAGGGCAGAGCTAGCATGCACAGCAGTACTGCTGGACACTCAGACTTCTTTGTTTGAGCATCTAATGAAAGGAGGGTACTCGGTCGCTCATCTAAGTCATTTAGTTTACCCGTTGCTGCTTAAAATAGCATGAAGTCAGCATGACGCATGCTCTGCTGTGTTGTGGCCCACATAACATATGTTGATGCACAAGCTGTGAGCTCTCCGTTCCTCTTCCCTAATACATCCAGCTGAAATCGCCTTCCTTCTTGTGTGCTTTTGCAGTTTGACCCCTGTGTTCAATCAGTGCAAGAGAGGAGTGTGTTGATGTGGAGGAGATGATGGAGCCAGGAGCTTCTGAAGCACATGCCTTCAGAGAGTTTCAGGTTACAGTAGAAATAAGTATACATCAGGTGAACCTATGGATGTAAATGAAAACTTAGGACATTTCTACAGCTGTGACTAATTCCGTGCATGCTGTGACTCAGCTAGTGAAGCATTTATCAAGAAAGGTCCCAGAGCTCTCAATTATTAACCAGTAAATAAACCCATCTTGTTTTCTGTAATAAACAGAATCATTAAATCTAATTTAGTCAGCTGTTCCTTACCCCTTCAACAATAAGTGTTTACAGCCATGCAAGAGGGGGAACATAATTTATAGTAAACACACCCTTTGCTTTACATTCACATGTGTTTGCCTCCTGGTTCTTACTCTGTTTCCAAGGTCAAAAGGCTTAAAATTCTTAAACCTGACCAACTCCGGGTTATTTTGTAAAAACGTGGTTTTTGTCTGCTCTGTGGTTTGTGAGCTGTATGGTGACGAAACTAGATGTAATTCATTAGGTTGGTAATTCATTAGTAAGCTGGATGTGTAGGCTGAGTGGAGATAAAGAAGAGTTTTTTTGAGGGACTTCGTTACAGAACTTAAATTAAATACATTATTCATAGTTTTGGTGCCCCATAATAAGAAAGCCTGCAGAGTTCTAAGCTGAATCCAAACTTGACGTCTGATCTATTCCAAATCATGAACCAAGACATGCAGATCCTGTCACAAATATCTGCAAGGTTGAGAGGTTTATTATGCTTTTCCAGATTTTATTATTTCAAGTTTTTAATTAGGCTTTGAAAATAACATTAACAGGACAAAAATGAGTTCACTAAAAAAAAAAAAAAAAAAAAATGCACAAACAAACAAAATCACAGTTTCAAGGTGCTTTTGTTGGCTTTTTGACCGGGTCTCCCTTCTTTCAGCTCAGGTTTTGACATTTACTGCAACTTGATATTTTAGGCTGTATCCTCTCTTTTGGGGCTGTTTTGTGGTTTATAAACTGCACCTGTCCCATGATTTGTGCACGAAATGTAGGAACCTCTGCTCCAGATGAATGTACAGTGCTGGTGCAGGGGCTCTGGTCTAGATGAGGATGCTTTTTCACGACTCTCAAAGCACTATAATGTAGGGATTGTCAGCTCTGATGTCAACTGATACTGCCAAATGGGCTTTGTGTTTTACTTTGTGTCCTGCTTGAGTCTAGTGCCTTTTCTTCATATTCATTCTTTCATAACAAACTTTTCTTTAAATGTAATTAATATCTTCAGAAATTGAGCATGTCCAGTGTTTTAGCCTGTATGTTTTGTTTGCTATACTGTGACTGGTTTTGAGGAGTCTGAGAGAACTTTCAAACTAAGTATGTCTTAAATATCTCATTTTCTCATCATTTTAAGTCAGGAATATACAAACATCAGTTGAGTCTGAAGGTTGTTTTTGGCCTTTGGTGGCTACTTTAAAACCACCATTTCACATGCTCTGTATTTTTTCTGGTGCTTTAGTGTCATTGGACAAAAATAACCTCATTTTATATGATGGTTACTCTGAAAATGTAGCTACTTGATGATATCTCATGTGCTTTTCACTTTTGTTGGAGACACTGAATTAAGCTTTTGGGTGGAGTGTGATTAGTCAGTCCTGGAAAACGAAATGCCTCAGGGTGTCTGTTGATTATTTAGAGTATTTACCTTTAGATTGTGTGGATGATTCCAGCTGGAATATATAGTAAGGAAAACGTCACAGTGGGAACCTTTTTCTATACTTAAAACAGAAAGGTAACTCCCACTCTGCATCTTAATGGACAGGCATGTGTGTATAAAAACTGCATCAGTTTTGACAGAATACCTAGTGGGCAGCAGTAGTTCAGGGGCCAAAGTCCTGGCAGACTGAGTCACACCAAGGCTGTTCCTGTGTAATGCGTGAGTATAACTCCCCCTCTGTGTTTCCTTATTACACCCAGCCTGAAATCAGCCTAGTTCTGTCTAGCAAAACTCCTCAAGTTCTTAGCTGAGATGACGCAGACTTATCCTTGGTGTAGATTCATGTTGTCAGTTAAGTGCCTGCACGCTTGGCATGAGAATGGCAAATTACAAATACACCTGCAAATACATTTTAAAGACTCTGAAACATCTCACTGCATAAAGTTGACACATATTCAGCCAATTTAGCATGTTTCAAAGCCAACAAAATGTAATTGCGGGTTCTTTCTTCTTTTTGAGGTGTTCCTGCCAAGGAACCCAGCTGGGTAGGTTTTGGAAGGCAGTACTTCAGCACCTCTGGGTCCTATTCAGAGTGTGCCAGTCAAGTAGACATCTTGCTTGTCAGTTCTTCTTCCGTTACCCTTCAACCACAGTTGCTGTATTCCCAGCTATCCCCTTCTCAGCTGTGGTTTGTTACGCAGCAGGTAGGCTGGTGTATTTGGCTTTAAGTGAAATTCCTTTGAATAGTGAAGAGATTCATGGATACTTGAAAATAAACTGTTTTGCTAGCATGAGAGGAAGAAAATGCCCCCCCCCTTTTTTTTTGCATTAGAATGTCATGTCATTCTTGCTGTTTGCTTTTTAAACAGTGTGTCATATGCGAGTGGCATCTGCCAAATACCAAGCAGACATTTGAGATGTTTATGTCGTCATTCTCTATGGAATAAATGGAAGGGGCTTGAGTGAGAGCATACAAGGCAGCAGCCTGTCACTTCACAAAGCAGCTGTGAATTTAATGAGAGTATAAATGAAAAGCGGCTGATAATTAGGCTGCTGGGTGTTTTAGCATTATTAATGTTAATTTCTAAAAATCAATTAGCTATTGAGAAGCATATATTTTTGTTTTTAATATCTGAAGCAGGGTTACAGCTGTGTGACATGATAAGTTGCAGCTCCTGGCAGGAATTTGGTATCAGAAGAGGCTCAAGGTTCCCACTGAGCTGAAAGGAAGGGGACTGTTGTGGGCAGGGTGGTTTACTGAAACATGTTAATTTGATGTAAAGGGACTGTTAGAATAGCTTCTCTACCAGCTGGCAGGTACTAAAGTCTGGATGCAGATTTCTGCCATCTATGGAGAAGAGGAGGCTGAGGGGAGACCTCATTGCTCTCTACAACTACCTGAAAGGAGGTTGTAGGGAGGAGGGAGCTGGGCTCTTCTCCCATGTGACAGGGGACAGGACAAGAAGGAATGGCCTCGAGCTCCACCAGGGGAGATTTAGGCTGGACATTAGGAAAAAAAATTTCATGGAAAGGGTCATTGGGCACTGGAACAGGCTGCCCGGAGAGGTGGTTGATTCACCTTCCCTGGAGGTTTAAGGCACGGGTGGACAAGGCGCTAAGGGACATGGTTTAGTGTTTGGTAGGAATGGTTGGACTCGATGATCTGGTGGGTCTCTTCCAACCTGGTTATTCTATGATTCTATGATATAATGATTCAAACTGTCTTAGATTTAGGAAAAAAACCCATAGTCCTTATAATAAGTCTCATGCTAGCTGAACAGAAGAGTTTCGGAAATGAATGGGACTTCAAACCGAGTACAAAGGAGAACCAGCAGAAGAACTTAGTGCTTAGAAGAACTTCTTGCAACGGGGAGGATCTGGGGCTTTTGAAACTTCTGTCTCTGATCTACCTCTCTGATGATGATATCAAAGCATACAAAGTATATGAAGGGGAACAGGCAAGGAATACAGGCATTCTGCATTCCTTATGGGCTTACTAGATACAGCATTTATCAGTGATTTGGACTTAAAAGTTATAATGCACCATGACAGAAGGCATAATGAAATATGTTCGTTCAATGTGCGAGTAGTTATTCAGCTATCAAAATTCCTCTGTGCAATCTAGGGGAGATGAGACCTCTTGGTATAAGTCCAACTGTACGATGTCTATATTTGAGTTGAAAACCTTACATTGAAAAGAGAGTCTGAGGCTGGCATAATTGACAGCAAATTAGCAGTTCTTTACACTCTGCTTGTATGTGACTCTCCTGAAATTCAGTTTTGAGCTTGATTCATATTTGATTGATAAGCTTGTGTTGAATCATGTGCTTTGCACACCTGTGTTACTAATTAAAGTAAATACTCATAAAAACATGGACTCCTTCAGCTCCAAAGCACCCCCTTTGCAGTCAGGGCCTTCAACGTTCTCCACCAACCACTATGCTCCATTTTCCCTTTGCTCCCACCAAATCCAGTCATATAATACTTAGATGATTTTTTCTTCTCTTCTTCCTGATGTGATTTATACACTTTTTATAGCGGGCAGGAGAGCAGCTGTGAAACTTGATTTCTCTGATGACCCAGACTTATTTGTGCTTAGAGACAGGTTGTTGCAGGGTGCTAGTTTCTCTCAACTATCCCCATTTATCCAGGGGGGAATCTTTCCCCAGCTGCTCTCTCGACTGCAGAACAACGCTCCAGATTATACTCTGCTTCCCATAACCTCCCTCCAAATCCCTTTGCCTTTTCTACAGTGTCTGCAATTAAACGCTAACAATGCATTGCATGGGAAAATAGTTTTGCATTACAGCTGAACGTTGTGCCAGGTCAACAAGTTCGTGTGTGGCTGCCTGCCTATCCTTCCTGTGCCAGCACAACAGTCATTCTCTCTTTTTCTAGACTGTGAAATACAGAGGTGGCTAAGTGCACTTACTGCTGTGGGTTTTTGATTAGGGGAGGTAGACAGCAGTTTGCTGCAGCAAAATTGAAATTGTTTCAGGGGAACAGGAGCTTTAATGGTAAGAAAGAATCTCCTGCCTCTCACAATGTGCTTGGGAGGAGCAGTCCCTTGTTACCTTGGCTGCTTGTTTTGCTGATTGGGATGCAGTAATAGCATCTTCCAGGTGCCAGATTGGGGACACTGCCTCTACAGCATTGCCTGGGATGAAAGAAATTGTGCAAAAATAAAGGAGATTATTCTTTGAGATTTGCCTTGTTTCAGCTAGGAATATAGCCCATGTGTACAGGCATCTCTCTAATGATAGATATGACTTGGCATGTGAATGTGGCACTGAGTGACAGCTCTATACCAAGCACTGTCCAGATGGCAAACTCTTGTAAAGCTTTGCTCTTGTTCTTCTCAAACCTAGTTATTAGGGTTTTTTTTTGTATCCTCACGTGATCAGGCATGAGAGCAAATGCTGACTGACAGCAAGGTGAGGGGCGGAAGAAGGAGGTGGCTCCACAACTGGAGGAAAGAGAAGGTGATTCTTACTGTCTTTCGTGGGTATCTGACAGTAGTTACTGTCAAAAGCGTGATCCTGGCATAGCTGATCTTGGTCTATTGTGGCTGAAGCAGAGATGCTGGCACAAAGAGAGGCATCACATCACGTGTGGGAGAAAACAGTGCAGTGGCAGAATGCTATGGACTGGCAAGATGTAGGTTGTGGAGAGAAGTGGGAAGAGAAACTGGGAGAGGCATTAATGGAGTAACACAGAGGTTAGGAGAATGAAAGCCAAGGAACTGACAAATCTATCTCAAGTTAGTTCTGTCAGCAGTCTGTCATGGCCTGGTAGTAGCAGCACACCCATTTGGAGCTGAATATTGCCTCAGTCATTGTTTAATAATTCTTTTTCTACTCTAATACTGCAAATTATGCAAATATGCCAGGTGCATGCTGGGTGCAGGATGCTATGCAGAATCTTTTATGATCATGCAAGGCTCATTGGCAGCTTTCGTCCGAAGTGCAGCTCTTCCATTTTACTTAGAGTACTAGCTGCTCTCATAAAACACGGTAGAGCCTGAGACCTGCCAGGCTTTTGTT
This sequence comes from Coccyzus lansbergi, assembly GCA_033558105.1. Classification (NCBI taxonomy): domain Eukaryota; kingdom Metazoa; phylum Chordata; class Aves; order Cuculiformes; family Coccyzidae; genus Coccyzus; species Coccyzus lansbergi. The sequence goes on from JAUMJK010000923.1 coordinate 17,851, forward strand.
TCTCCAATACTTACCTAATAGCTAAAATAATCTAGTAGGTTCTTTGCACTCTAGAACTGACATGGAAACGTGCCCAGCTGAAGAGCCTGGACCTTATTTTCCTTTAATCATCTCCCAGGTCCCTTACAGCTTGTCTGGATGTGGCGGGGAGGAGTGCAAGTGTTAGTTGAACGATGGTGTTCCATCCAGAACATATCACTCTACCATGAATTCTCTTTAGCAAACCATGACAACTCATTGGTCTACTTGTACAGTGGATCATTCTTTACTGAGGTGGTTTCCTTGCCACCACTGGTTAATTATTATCCCTAAGAGCATAACAAAACCATAACACCTCGGATGTCGCTAGCTGGTAGCATGACAGATGCTGTTACTGTTGTGGCAATTGGCATGACATGCAGGGGTGGTGCTAGCTCACTAAAATTAGAAAGAACTGAAAGCTCAGCCTAAAGTACAAACATTGCTATTAGGTGACTTGCTTGGTTTTGGCTTTTAGCTAACATTTGCCCCTTCAGAATAAGGATAATGCACAGTAGAAGAACAGCAGTGATTTTAGTGAACTCTCCATGCAGGTGACTCATGTGTTGTTCTATTTGCTTTTTTTTCTTGATGTAATTGATTGTAAAAGACCAGCTGCTATCCCAAAATGTATGTCAGGGAAAGAATCATGAAAGAGCGATGGTACAAAAATCTTCCAGCTGAATTGTTTCAAAATATTCACTCGCAGTCAGGTTATTCCTGCTTGATTTAAAGAGTTGACTTTTCCTCCAAACTGATTCACCTTCACTTATGAAGAGAGGCATTCAGCACCTCCATTTTTCTACTTCTCTGCTCTCAGTGAGTAACGCCAGTGTTTCTTTGGTTAATTAAAGTTTACTGCAGGAGGAGCAGGAGTGGGTTGAGAGCACTGATGAAGAGATGACTAATAAAGTAATCAGCATGTGATTAAAGTGTGGGCTGCCAGGCACAGATTAGCCCTCCCTGGACTCTGCCTTTATCTGAGCTCCATGTTTTGAAATAATTCCTTGTACTAATATATAGAATTTCTCTCCCATCTAGCTTATCATATTAGAGCAAACTAGGCAAAGTGACTCAATTTCAAAAGGCTCTGATTCAGCTCAGGCTACAGCCACTCATTGCAAACATGAAGTTAGGTGACTGACTCCTCTTTTGTTTCTTTAAAATTCAAGCTTTGTGGGAAGTTTAAGGGGGAGTGGGTTGGTCAGAGTGGGAAATTAAGGTGGCATTATAAATCCTCGTGAGGTGCATCAGTGACATCTTGCAAGATTCTGTGTGAAGTGGTAGCTACTGAAAGATGGGGAGGACGTGGAGATTTGAGTTGTGGATAAATCACAAAGAGAGAACTACAACTTTTCACAGAGGGAGAGCTGCAACACACACTAGCACAGAAAGCTGTTACTTTGTTCTCAGCACATTTCTTTTACAAGAAATGATCCTTCAGGTGCACCAGCCACCAGTGTAAAGTCCTTGAAAATGGTGCAACTAAAACCGTAGCCTCCCCCCTCTCCTCTTTCAATTTGTGTTTATTTTTATTCATTCTTGTTTATTTAAATAAGATTTAAGGGAGATTAATAGAAAAGCTAAGTATTACGCACCATGGTACTCTCATGTTAGAATCATAGAAACAGGGTAGTTTGGGCTGGAAAGATCATCTAGTCCAACCCCCATATCTTCTTTATCTTGAGAGAAATTGGAGGCTGAATATGAATAATAGACTAAGGTGGGAGGGTGTTCTTGATTGTGAAGGGAGACACGATGGTGACATGATTAAACCAGGACAGAGGGTGTTTAGACTGGCTCTTGTCCCCTCTTGTTCTTGACCAGGTGCGCAGCCCTAGGTTTTAGCAATTTAGAGGTGACTCAAGGGGCAAGGACATGTTGTGGGCTGCTGTTTCTAAGTCTGAACTCAAGTCTCTCTAAATGCCTGTGAAATCAGTTAGACTGACTGAACAGGTTTGATGGTGGGGTGAGCTGCTTTTTTTTTCCCCTCAGCTAATTTGAAGACCATTACTGGAAAATTTTGATCTCAAAGCCAGATGAGTGCTAAAAAACACAGAAAAAGATGGTGAGGGAGGACATGCTGCCCAGTGCTGTGTTTGCATTGCAACTTGAAGTATTTTGAAAATGATCTTTAAAGAAAAAAACAAACAAAACCAAACAACTTCCTTGTTAAAACAGATGATTTGGCTCTGGTTTTACTTTTTACAGCAGTGTTGCTGAAGTAATTTTAACCAGCTTTCATGCCAGGTTGCCCATGCTGCTAGCACAGCAAAAAATACCTTTTTCTTTGCTTCTGGATCATTTATCTGGTCTGGTTGCGAGTGTGGGTGTCCAAACAGCTGTGCCAACTCTGGTGGGAATGATGTGGGATGTGGACATCTACTAAGGAAATTCTCGGGGAGCCACAGTCACAGTAACTTTTGAACCAGTAACTCACTGCTGTAACGGTCCTGGGTCTGGCCATCCTGTCAAGTGACTAATTCGCCTTTTTGGAACTAAGAAGAGAAGCAGTTACTGGCATGTGGTTATCAGCTGGCAGCTTGAGATAGCCAGGTGACGTGAGTTCCTTCTTTGTCTAGGTTTTCGTATGGCATCAGAGCGCTGAGCCACCAAGTAAAAATTGTGTGTCAGGCCCTGACATGCAAACAAAACTGCTCTTCCTTTGTATCCAACCTGCTGGAAGTTTACTGTGGTCTCTGGAAACTGCAAGATGACTGGGGGCTTAGCAGGTAGCCAGATTCAGTTTTATTAGTCTCCGAACTTAATGGTCATTGTAATATTTTTTGATTCTTCATCCTGGCTCTAATGTGAATGCTACTTTTCTTAATGGCAATGGACATGAAACCATCTCTTTGCATATGCAGCTGTCTTCAGAAGTGTCAATTTTGGTTGTCATTTTGAATGTCGGTGTGTATGCAACTTGGAAACCTGTTGGTCTCTGCATGTTACTTTACACTGTAGAAAAATCCCCTTGAGAGAGAACTGGAGATGCCACCAACGATATCACCAAGGGAAACCACAAAACTGCTCACAAGGACAAGTTAAAAGAGCGGAAGGGTGTTTTCAAGCTTCCCCTTGCCCTAAGTGAGGGAAGATGGGGGAAAGGACCTGCTTTTTGCAGATGGTAGAATGATTCACCAGTTAATGGGATCTTAATGCCTGGCAAGAAAAGATGTCATTAGCCGTGCTGAATCTCAGTGTGATACGCACATTCAGTCCAGCGTATGGAACACTTCTGTGCACTCGTTCAGCCTGCTGCTCGCTTGACGAGTTCCTCTCTTACTCCTCTGCTTGCGCACGTCAAATGTTGCTTTTGATAAGCAAGTGACTTTTTAACAGAAAACTGGTCTCATTTGCTAGGATGATGAAGCGCTACTCTTTACTTACTAATAGTGCCTTAAGAGACAAACTGCTGGTTAATTAGTGATGAGATACGCAACAGGGTTGCATTTTTTCATTTAAATCCTCTTCATTAACAACTTGAGGCATCTTTATGGCAACCACTTTGGCCAAAACTTCTTTAAGGGACTTACAAAACACTGTTTTTGTTAGTACCTTCATTAGCTTTTCACAGCTAGCTAACTTTCAGACTTCAAGAGTTCCAGGAATACTTGTGCAATGGGAATTATTTCTTAATCTTTCACAATAAAACTGATATGCAGCAGTTGGCATTGTAAGAATTTAGCAGTGGCTTTTCCCGTGAGCACAGTTCATGGAATTGGCTTCTATTTTACTTGCGGCAAGTTCCATAAATGGGTAAGAAAGGTATTAAGCTTTAAATGCACCAGGCTGTCACAGAAGATGATGATTGCTTTCAGGTTGCAGGCGGGTTATTGTCCGGGAAGAGAATTTAAGTTCTATGTTTCGACACTTAGACTACAGAGTGTTAAAGCTGTTGATATTCCTAAGAGGAGCAGTTAAAAAAAATAGAAAAAAGAAAGGAAGACTCTGTTTCTGTTTTTAATGGGGATAGGCTCGAGTTCTTCAGCTGGAGAACTCAGTATGTCTGCGTCAGTCAGCTGAGTGACTCAGTGTTGTGATGCTAATGTAGGTCTGACTGGATTGGAAGCCTAGATTTATATAACAGAGAAAAACTCAACATAGTTTAGGTTGAGAGAAGTGAGTAATTTTTGTTTCCTTATGCATAACCAAATTTAAAAGCTTTTCTCTTTCTGCATTACATTACCCTCCTCTTCCCCTGCTCTTGCATATTTATTCTGACATGCTACCTCATAAATTAATGTTCCTCTTTTTTTCATAGTAGAGAGTTGTGTTATTACTGAAAATCTGAGGATTTATCTGCAAAATATTCCATCATGGTTTAAAATTTTAGTACTTAATAATAATTTAATGTTTTAGCAAAATGATACGTCCTTCAGTTTAGTTTCTTTTACTTGGAAGGCAGATCTTTGAAGAAGGCAAATCACAGCAGTCCTACCTTTATTATGGACTTAGTTTGAACGCCAAAGTTTTCAAAGTTTATTACTGTCATTAAGGCTTTTCTATCTTAATCTAAACACACTTTCAATGAGAGGTAGGTCCTTCCTTTCTTCTGTGTTGTTTTAAATTATAAGAACAAGGATGTGACTAATTACCTTCATTGTGGAATTAAACAGGGCTAAGATTTGCTTTCTTCGGCCTTATCTGCTCAGTGTGTGCATTATAGCAAGGAAACCAGAATGATTCATAAAGGGGGAGAAAATCAAGTAGTGGAAGTGATAACAGGCATTGAACAATACTCATTTTACGGTGCCACTGTCATATCTCAAAGGGTTTTATAGCTGTTGTTTGACTCCTAGCTGTCTACTACCAGTGATTGTGTATCCAACAGGGGACATTTGCTGACAAGATTTCCCTATAGTGAACTCTGAGATCTGGTTACGCTGCTGTAATTTATTTGCTCTCATGCAGTTGGTGTACAGTAGGCAATATTATGCTGGAAATGCTTCTTTTTCAAGACATTAAAGAAAAAAACACTAAAGAAAAATGTCTGTTACATTGCAGCCTCTCATGCTGTCGCATATTGTCAGTAGCAGCCGCTGAAAACGTCTCTACCTGGATGCTCAGGCATCCACTGTTGCCAGCTGTCTAGCACAGATAAGGTGAGAAAGAGATTTTGCTCATATTTCTGTTCAACAACCTGAAGTAAATACTCTTTTAATTCTGTTCTAGAGAACATGTACTCAGAAGTGCAAGGAAGGGAAACCTTTTTCTGGTTAAACCAGAAAAGATCTAATGAGTTATCATCCAGGAAAGCAGCTCTGTGCCATCTAGGCAATGAGGCTGACAGTGATAACATGGCATAATTGACCTATTGTGCTTAATAGGTGAGTACCTTATCACAGAACAATGCTAAAATACTTCCCTTTTATTTCTTCTCCTGGGTTGTACTAACGAGATTGCAAAAAGAATTTATTAGTGAAGAAGTGACTTTGCATACAACACTACTCTTTAGTACTTTTTAACAAAAAATCTTGTTACAAGCACCATCAAATTCTTGCAAGACTGTAGAGAAGCAACACAACTTTACACACATCCTAAAGGTTCCAAGCAAGGGGTAACGGGCTTGAGGTAGCTGGAAGCGGAAAGAAGGGGTTTAGGTCTTGGCTGGCTTTTAGAACAAGCTGTCTGTACCAGCAGTATGCCTGGAATGTGTCTGGAACGGTCTTGGTTTGCCAGCGCAGGCTTTCTCTTGACTCATTTTATCCTCTGACAAGTGAAAGGGACAAAAATTACAAGTGCTGGCTTAGCAAAACAGTCAAAAGTTAGCATGTGCCCGGATGAGCTGTCAACCCAGGATATTGGCTTGGAGGCTCTGGCCAGAGATGTCAGAAATATCAACCTGGAGTCAGACATCAGTTCTTTTTCTGTCCTGGTTTTGGCTAAGACAACTGCTCACCAGTCTGGTACCTTTTGAAACCAGCTGAGCCCAAGCTGTGGTCACATCTTTCTGCAACAGGGCATTATCTGATTTCTTTGTTCCTGGTATTCTCTGTTACCTTTCTAAGTTGTATGATTTGAGGGGAAGTGGGGAAACAAATATGGGTTTGCTACGGTGCAGTATAATATACATGTTGTTATATGTAATGCAAAATAAAAAAAAAAAAAAAAAAGAGAAAATCAACTCGCCCAACACTGGAATGTGAGCAATTCTCTCCTATTATTCAGGAGTAGTCACCCCAGGAGCTGGTTATGTGTAATGTACCAGTCATAAAGCAGTGGAAGCATGTTAAAAAATCAAGGAATGAGGTGGAGAGGGGGCTGGGAGGTAATCTTAGAGATGAGTAGTTCTCTCCTACTTGGCAAGCAAGCTCCATTATCTGAAATAGTGTAAAAATACCCACCCACCCCAAGGAATTCACTAAGTCACTCCCTCCATGCCAGATATCTCTGATGGAGAGTAATTACTTGCTTTTGACAGAGCCCAGAGTGGATCTCTGTGAGTAGGAGGTGAAAAATCAGTACCTAGTGTGATGGCTTCTGTTTTTGTTTTATTTATTCTGAAACTTTTTCAAGCCCAAACAGCAGCCTGCCAGGGAAGGTGTCTCTGCTTGGGATTCATTATAGTTATTATCAGTAGCAAGATGCCTCTGTGCTAATTGATCTTGGTTTGTGAGTGACAGCCTTTGATTGGACAGTGCTACATCCCCCTCCTGGGGAAGGGGACACTTTTCAGGTCACAGGTCATGCCACTGCTCGATGACGATTTCATGGTATGTTATGGCAGCACATGCTTGAACTGAAGACTGCCACCGCCTAAATCTTGCACTTGCTTTTTGAGACATCGGCTGGAATCAGGAGTCAGGGCTCAGATCTTGAGTCTGAATATCTACCAGTTTATGGCAGCACGAAGATCTAAATTTGCCACTTAAAGCTCATCTCTGATGGGGGCTGGGTAGAGAGTTCAATGACTTGATGTAATGATGTCCAAGTTGTCCAAGTGGAGGCAGGGACAGGGGTGGCAGATGTAGGGATGGGAGCTTCATGATGAGGCATTTTAAAGAGTGGCTTCTCTGGAAGGGTCTTTGGTACAATTTCAAGAAACTTAGGATCTGTTACAAGAAGTGGCTGCTGTCAATAATAATTAAAGCATCCCCCTTTATCATTCAGCCTTCTGGATAATGCTTCTTACAAGTATTGCTGAAGACCTTATACCATCTATGATACTGAGTGTGGAGCATCATTCAAAACCCCATCTTCCCATTCATTAGTGCCTTTTTTGTATCCTGGTCTTGGCTGAGGCCAGTGCTTTGGAAATGGCTCAAGGAACAAACGTGTGATTCCTGTAGTGTTTTGTGTTTGCCATTTGAACTGGGTTGCTTAAGGAATGCATGCAGCATTTTGCTGATGGGTTTTAACTACCATCTGCAGCCCTTAATGAACAGAATGTCCCTCTGCTTGCCCTGGCATTTTGTAGCTTTCATTTTGCACTCCTGCTAATATGCAACAATGATGCGGATAGCCTGCCATTAGCATTACTCTCTCTATTAATTCTGAAAGTATTTCTTGGCTCTGCGCAACAGTAGGGCTCTCCCGACTTATTGCAACACTTGACGTGAAAGGATTTTTTTATGAATCTGGTGGGAAATGCATCAGCTCTTGTTCTGAGTTGAACTTCTGGCTCAGAGAAAACCTAACACTGCCTAAACAACTAAGCAAAAGACAAATATCTAAAGAAGTAAGAAAGTACTGCTTCTTAGGAACAGCTCTAATATTTCTACCCCTTGTATGTAAGGCTCCCAGTGGTTGTCAGTGATGTAGCGATCAAAACATTCAATGGAAATGAAACAGAGAGTGAGATTTGAGCAATGTATCCTCAACTGTTGCAGGGAAATACCTCAACTTTAGCATTTAGGGAGGGCTGGGTTTCTTCAAAATAGAGGAGGTGGTGCCCTGAGGTCAGCTGAGTCTTTTCAGCAGCTCCATCACACCTAAACGTCCTCTTCTGGGTATCTCATTTGTTAGAGTCAGACCAGCTGTTCTGGAAAACCAACAGTAAATCTTTCTTTGTGGGGGGTATTTGAGTTAGGGGGAGGTGGGAGAGGAAGGAAGGCAGGCGAAACAACTGATGTCTTCATTGTTTTTCTTTATTCCGGTTTTCGATGGGGCTATAAATGTATAAATGGGGCTTCACTTCTAATGTATCTGGATGTTGAAGCAGTCCTGCTACTGGGAAGGTTCACATGGCTCCAGCAGCTGTGTAAGTTTACTTTGTACTTTTCTCTGTCTCCCTCTTTGAAGGGATCATCTAAGGCCAGAATAGGTAGGTGTGCATATCCTTTCCCTAGCAGAAAACTTATTTTTGAATCTCCCCTGGTTTTGGCTTTTGATCATCTAAAATAATTAAGTGGCCTTTATCAAGCCTGTATCAGGGAGGGTCTGCCTCACACAGAGTTTTTATTTTCCTTCCCTCTCCTTAGCAGGTAGTCTCAGGACAGAAAATGAATGAATGGGTGCATTCTTTCCTGCTTTTCCTAGAAGGTTCTTTAGGTTGATGTATGTTATGTAGGAAGAAAATTGGCTTTATGTTTGCCCTTGGACTGTGTTGTAGTCAACCAGGGAATTCAGTTCATAGAGATGTCAGTTTTGTTCCTTTTGCTTGCATAAATATCTCTTAGCTTTCTTTACAGAAATATTTATGAAGCTTTAACTAATTTTCTCTTGTTGCTTCAAGTACTCTGGGTGAGCCGAGCTCTGAACACAAGGGTTTAAACAGCTGAGGCAAATGCTACTCCATGTGCTTGGAAAAGCATTTGCAAAATGCTTTGTGAAACTGAACTTTGCTTCCCACACACACCTACGTCGAATACATCATGCAGTGTCTTCCTAATGAACTCCATGCTGGACTGAGGCAGAGCTGTCTCTTTAGAGGTGTGCTACAGAAACAGAGGCAGAGAGAGGAGTGTTTTCTGGCTCTGTTTGTCAGATGCTGCCTCGTTTTAAGGATTTATCTGCTTCAATTTATTTGTTCTGGGGAATCTCTGATTTCTTTTCCACTTCAGCATGACAAACAGCAGAGCTTGCCACCAGCTTGTGTTCTCCTGTAGAAACAATCCAAATAGGTGGCAGATAGGAAACTGAAATGCCTGTAGATAATGGAGGTAAAAAATACAGCTGGAGCAATATTTGCTGTATATGGTTGCAGTGGACACTGCTGGCTGTCAGCAGTGATGCTTTGTCTGCTGGCCAAGTATCTTCCTTAGATGCTCTTTCCACTTGAGTAATGTATTTTTAAAAAGATGTCTGTGTGAGGGTCAAATGAAAACTTTAAGACTCGTTGTGGTAGAAAAGCACAATCCACATTGTATCCCATTGTGCACATTGACCCTGTCTTTGCAAGAGCGTACTCGAGTATGAGCTGTGTCTGAGATCTGGCATGAATATTATGGTTTAAACTCAAATGCAGTGGTAGTTGAACCTCCAAGACATACAGATGGTTTGCATCTGCAGTCTTTGTCACGCTAATGCTCTGATATTGCAGCATGCTTTCACACACTGATGAAAGAAGTTCCTCTACAGTCTCTCTTTTTATCAGAGGAATGATTTGTAATTTTTAGGCACCAGCAGTGGAAGCCAGCAACAGAATCTCAGTCTTAGCTGACTTAACCACAGGACCATCCTTCCTCCCGCAAGCTGAGTGCTTTCAGATAAGTGCAGGGGAGTTGACCTCGCTGCCACTCCTGAAGATCATCAGTATTTCATTTCTGGCCAGAAGGTCAGAGATGGGGGAAAAGAGGTCCAAAAATATAACTGAACTCTACCAATCTGAAAATGATAAAGTTGGTTTTGCGAGGCTGCTTTATTCTCCTGCTGACCTCAATTTTCCCTGGGTCAAGTAATCTGCCTTAAAACCGGGACAATTCCAGGATTCTGATAGAATTTTTGTGTTTACCTCTTATCTGCTTATAAATTGGGTTTGGGTTTTTTTTTTTTTTTTTTGGAGAGTGAGAGACACCAAGTCCTATTTTTCTCCTGATGCAGGTGTCGTAATTTAGTATCTTTCCTCTAGGACTGTCTTCTACCTATAAGATGCTGTTTTTCTGTCCTGTCAGGTTACTTTATACTGAAACTTTTCGTGGATTGTTATAGCTGTGTGCCCACAAAAATACTATTTTATATGTGCATTTACTATTGTAAGATAATTGATAGTTCTGCACATGTGTTCAAGGTCAACTGTGCTTTCCATTTGTCTCTGATCGTCAGCTTTGTAAAACTAACTGGGCTACTTTGATGGGGTTAGAGTAGTTGAATAATACTTGCTATATGCTATTAATCTACATGTTTTCATCAATGTTTCATGTTCTTTCTCATGGTGAAAATAAAGAATATTGCTAACAGCAGTAGTCTGTTATTAGGCCTTGGACTATGGCCTGGTTTTTAAGACCTTGAAGCTGTTTTAGCCAATTTTTTTCCTTTCACAGTTACTCACTGAACACAGCAGAGAGGGTCTTATGTTCTCATATCCATGCAAGGAGGAAAGTGCCAACACAGGGAATATGACATTGACCATTGACACACAGGCAATTTTGTCTTGGCCCCTTTGAAGCTGATTTATTTTGACTCCAGCAGGTGAGGTTTTTGCAGATTTTTGGAGCTAACAACCATATCAGTTGAATCAAATTAGCATTTCTAGTGTTCCTCCAAACACAAGGTTGCCGTTGCAGATAATTATTTAGTGGACTTAAACACATCTTGTACTTGGGTTATCTCTGGACAGAAAATTGGAGAGAATTTATGGGAGAATTTAATTGAGGATAAAGAGAGGCAGCTAAGCATTTGGTCAAATTCAAGGAGAATTTGGGTTCCAGAATGACTTTTAATACTTTTCCAGATTTAGTGTACTCAGCTATGACTTTATGGTTTGAAAAAACCCTGTTCTTTTTGTGTAAATACTGCTTAATTTCTTTTAAAACTGAGAATAAATAGGTGGATATCCTGAAAGCACAGGGGCAAGTGGGAAGGAATTGAGTTCAGCTGAACCAGCTGGCAGACCTGAGTCGTCTCAGGTGTCTTTAGGCAAATTCTCTAATCCTTCAGCGGTTCAGTTTGCTCTCTGGTGGGGATGATGTGATTGCTTCCTTGCTCAGTGATGAATACCTCTTAAAGATTATAAGATGGCAGAGCTGGGCTGGTGTTGCACAAATGCTTTTGCAAGCAGAAATAAGGGCACAGTGATAATGTTGAGTTTTCAGCAGCATTTTTTTTTCCTCTTTCTTTCCCACTGCTCCAGCTCTAGCACAAGCACAGGTGGAAAAAATATTCAGAAGTAACAGTAGATTATTGGGAACAGAGCAGCAAATAGGCAGGCTGGTGGAATATCAGTCACATCAACTAAAGTCTAAGTAAGTGATATCATGAGGGGAATGTTTCGTTTTTCTTTTCTCACTCCCTTCATTTTCCCAAAGGTATAGTTTCAAGTTTTAATCATGACCTTCCGTGTAAATTAAAAATAAGTTTATGCCTTTTTCTTTTTTTAAGCCCAATTGTAAAGGGAAAAGCCTGAAAATATTGAATCTAACAGACTTTTCTCTCCAATGAATATCTACAGGGAGAGTAGAGACCTAACTCTGCGTAGGTCACAGATCTCTTAAGTTTCTTTGCTGGTGCCTAGTATAATGAATAAGCTGTTTCCTCTGATTCTAGACACACTGGAGTAACTGCCCTGCTGTCTGCACTTCTTTCTAAATCTTTACCAACAGTACATTTTCAGCAAATTGTCATCACAGCGAACCACTGAAAAAGGCTCTCATGTTTTTGGCTCTGCAGCAGTCCTGGATGCTCCATATCACCAGGCTCTGATAATGCAGCCCAGAGGCAATAACCAGTACTAGTAAATCTTATGAGGTGAATCAAGCAACAATTTGAACTTGTGTTGCATGCCTCCTGCTGCTATCTAGAATATGGATAGAGACTATAGTCTGTAGAACAGCTGAGGAATCAACAGAGATGCCAAGGGAAGGGAGCACAGAAATTGCTGCTAGAGAGGGGCTCAAGAGAGGTTTTGGAGCAGGATCGTGGCTAGCAGAGTTCTCTGTTATGTAGCTCGACCCATACCAGCTACAGAAGTGCAGTATTGCACAGTGCAATGCTGCAAGCATATACTTGTAACTTCCTCATCTGGATTTCCAGGAAGAGAATCGTAGAACAGTTTGGGTTGGAAGGGACCTTAAAGATCACCCAGTTCCAACCAGCCCTGCCATGGGCAGGGACACGTCCCACTGGATCAGGCTGCCCAAGGCCCATCCAACCTGGCCTTGAGCATCTCCAGGGCAGCCACAGCCTTCCTGGATAACCTGTTCCAGTGCCTCACCACCCTCATAGTGAAGAAATTCCTCCTTATGTCTAGTCTAAATCTGCCCCTTGCTGGTTTATACCCATTGTCCCTGTCCTATCACTACAAGCCTTTGTAGTGTAGAAGGGAGGCTCTTTTGGTACAGCTTTTCTTATATCTATAGCAAAGATGACTAGAGTATTCCTTCTTTTTGAACATATTTGCAAGCTTCCTGATCGTGTCACTAGCATCTTTCATGTGTTTTAACTGTGTATCAAAAATAGCAATGTTAGGGGTGAAACTGTCACAAAAGCCTCACTGAAATTACTGTGATTTGTTACTGTAAACAGATAATCTGTATGTTTTCAATTACATTTCAAGCAAGCAGTCTCTGAAAATGCAAATATGTGGTTTGGTGTGGCATGGACTTGCAAGGAGGAGGAAGATGTGTAGGAGGGATTTTACTACTGCTTGATTTCATGCTTCTGATGGTAATTAGCACATGAAAGTACAGTTTATTAAAATGCGGGTTGTAGCAAAAAGTATCAGCTAGGGATAGTGACTGGTTGAAGTTTACAAAATGCAGAATCTTTCATTGCACCGCTCTCTGGTTCAAATCTGGCCCAGAGCATTTGCTGGATAATGTTGGATCTTGGCTTTCATATTACAGTAGCAAATTGTAGACCCTATCCAGGATGAGGATACAAGCTGGTAAGTGTAATGAGAATATTGTCAGGGGTATTCATGTTCTAAAAAGTTTGCAAGCTTAATCCATGTTTAAAAGCAACAACAACAAAAGCAAACAAAAAAACCCCAAAACCTCTTCAGACACTCAAATTTTGGTTTTATTCCCATGAAGCTGCCCTGCCTTAGGCTTTCCTTGTATTCTTGCAGCTCTTGATGCTTCCTGGGATCCTCATTCCCCATGGAAAACTGTCCATGTAACGAATTGATGTCCTTAGAGCAAGACGGGCCCAAAAACTAAGCTGACCTTCTCTCTGAACAGTGGTTCTCACAGCTGGAAATTTGCACCCACCTTCTAATTTTTCTTGCTCTTCCTCAGCAGCTCCATTCAAGCATTAGCTGGGCTGACTTGAGAGGCCACAATGGTTCTCCTCAGCTTAGACTGGGTTCCCAGCACTGTGATCAGGTCAGTTATGTGGCATTTAATTAACCAACTGTCTTGCATTTGGTAACTGTGATAAGAGGTCTGGAGTGACAAAAGCCCATAACTTTTCAAAGTAAATATGGCGCAATTTCATCAGGAAAACAAAACTTTACAAGAGGAAATGCAATTCCAATGGCATCCTGGCTTGTATCAGAAACAGTGTGACCAGCAGGTCCAGGGAGGTTATTCTCCCTCTGTACTCGGCACTGGTGAGGCCGCTCCTTGAATCCTGTGTTCAATTCTGGGCCCCTCACCACAAGAAGGATGTTGAGGCTTTGGAGCAAATCCAGAGAAGAGCAACGAAGCTGGTGAAGGGGCTGGAGAACAGGCCCTATGAGGAATGGCTGAGAGAGCTGGGGGTGTTTAGCCTGGAGAAGAGGAGGCTGAAAGGAGACCTCATTGCTCTCTATAACTACCTGAGGGGAGGTTGTAGAGAGGAAGGTAATGACCTCTTCTCCCAAGTGACAGGGGACAGGACAAGAAGGAATGGCCTCACACTCCACCAGGGGAGATTTAGGCTAGAGATTAGGAGGAGGTTTTTCACGGAAAGAGTCATTAGGCATTGGAAAAGGCTGCCCAAGGAGGTGGTTGATTTATCTTCCCTGAAGGTGTTTAAGGTCAAGTGGACAAGGTGGCAAGGGGCATGGTTTAGTGTTTGATAGGAATGGTTTGACTTGATGATCCAATGGGTCTCTTCCAACCTGGTGATTCTATGACTGAAAGCTTTACAAGTAAAGAAACTAGAAAGTTGTTTCAGCTCCTGTGTCTCTAGGACCTTCACTTCCCCATAGGTTTCACTCCCTTCAGCATCTACCCTTCCTTCTCTTCCAAATTTTTGTTCCAGATTGCTTTCTACTAGGGAATCTTCTGAAAGTGTAGAAGGTGGGAGCCATCGTCCCTCATTTCTTATTATACCAGTACGGTATAAGGACTATCTTAAGCCTGTTTCCCTCTTTACCCCACTAGTTCAGTGAATTGCTAAAACAGGGAAGCAGTCCAATAACAATGGGACAAATAAATGCAGACACAGCATCCGTCGTAACTACAGGAGTATAGCATTTCTTGGCTCTTCCTCTTGCCTGGAATCTACTTCGTCTGATAGACACTGTTAAAGACAGGATGCTAAAGTCAATGAATTTCAGGTCTATTTCAAAACACAGGAATTTCCTTGTGTATTTCTTTTATAGTTTTAAGTTTTTCTTCTTGATTTTATGGGTTTATTTCATCCATCATACATCAGAAGAAAAGAACATACAATTCAAGGCAGGTTCAGTAATGAAAATATGTCAATATCAAGTCCAAACAATATTGTAAAGCTCAAACTGAGGATTCTCCATATGGTATGTTGATATTGCCAGCCAAAAACACAACATGCAACTTCCAGAGCTGGGTTTGGTGAACTTTAAAATCTGTACAAAAATAACTGACGACAGCTTTCCTCAATGCAAAATCCTTTCTACTCTCTCCCAGAAAGAGCTGTTCCCCTGCCGGTTTTCAGCACCTCCTCCTCCCCGTCTGCTTGTTCCTTCCTCCCTCTGTTCTGCTCTTTCCCACGTTTGTATGAATATACCCATTCCCAGCTCTTGTGACAGAGAGAGGATGCATCAGAGCTCTCTGCCCATCGTGCTTTCCAGAGACGTTACATCACCTGCTGCTGAGCAAAGCTGATTCCCTGCAGCTTTCCCTTTCCCAGACAGGGTCTGTCTTGGATCAGTCCCGTTGTCTGGATGTATGAATAAGCCATGCTGATCAGTCTTAAAAGGCTGCTGGTTCCCTTGCCCTCAGGTTTCCAAAACAGCAAGCAGATCCCTGGAGCAGGACACAAATGTGCGGTCGAAACCTCGATTCATCTCAAGCCGAGGAGACAGTGGGCTGTGTAGTGGTGTTCACTCACCATGGGCTGTGTAAGATGGGAGCTCAGAAACTGCCCCCATCACAGACCTGCTCTTGTGGAGGTCTGTAGCCCATGCTAATATCTGCACAGCTCATTGCTGATGGCTCTGAGATAAGGCCGTGAGGCAATTGCAGGACAACAGTAGGTGACAACGTAAAATGATGTTTTCCTGTTACTTCCTGGGAAGACTATCTGTCCTCAGATTGCTGTTAGTGATTTGATTTGTCTCCTCTGTGTCCCTAAATAATACCTTTTTATCACATCCTACTCTCTTGCTACTCATTTCAGGTCTGTTAAGCACCATCTGTTAGCCGCTCATCTACCGCATGTAAAGGAACTCCTTGTGTTAGCGCATTGCTGTTCCGTGAGGCAGACCAGTCTGGTTTCTGCTAACAGTCACGCAACTGTGGGGATTCATAGAGTCATAGAATCACCAGGTTAGAAAAGACCCATTGGATCGTTGAGCCCATCCATTCCTATCAAACACTAAACCATGCCCCTTAGCACCTTGTACACCTGTGCCTTAAACACCTCCAGGGAAGGTGAATCAATCACCTTCCTGGGCAGCCTGGGCAGTGCCCTTTCTGTGAAATTTTTTTTCTTAATGTTCAGCCTAAATCTCCCCTGGTGGAGCTTGAGGCTATTCCCTCATGTCCTGTCCCCTGTCACTTGGGAGAAGAGCCCAGCACCCTGCTCTCCACAACCTCCTAGTGGCAGAGAGCAATGAGGTCTCCCTTCAGCGCCCTGTTCTCCAGGCTAAACACCCCCAGCTCTCTCAGCCATTCCTCATAAGGCCTGTTCTGCATCACCTTCACCAGCTTTGTTGCTCTTCTCTGGACTCGCTCCAGAGCCTCAACATCCTTCTTGTGGTGAGGGGCCCAGAACTGAACACAGGATTCAAGGAGCAGTCTCACCAGTGCCAAGTACAGAGGGAGAATAACCTTCGTGGAAATTCATGGGACTCCTACCCAAACCCATGAAACCACCAAGTACAATGACTGTCATGGGTAGGTTCAGTCAAATATCTTGATGTAGGCAGCTATTTGTTGTGTTCTTTCATTAAGTCACTTATCCCTAAAGCCTCCAGCTCTGAGGGGCGAAAGCCACCCTCGACAACCCTGTCGCAGCAGGGCTTAGGGACCAGTAGTGGTGTCTTGTGTGCCTGGTCTGTGGGCAGCATCTGTGCTGATGTGGCTCTACCCATGGGCACATGGGCATGTCTGTATGGTATGAGCCTTCTGGAAACAAGTGTAGTTACTTAGGAATAGAGTTCCTTGTGCCAATAAGACATTCTTGACATAAGCACCTTGTTAGAGCTTATGTTTTATGGACATTTTGTAGAGAAATGGTTCAACTTTAATAGCTAAAACTACATAAGTATAAAAATATGCATACAGCAGCACTGAGTGGGAGTGTAATGAATTAACAAATGGTGATTAAATACATCCAGCTAAAGAAAGCCTGCTATTCTGGGGGAACAGAGGTCTCTTCTGGTTTTGGTGGGGGTTCTGATGAAAAATATACCATTGTGGAGCAACCCAGCTGACATTAGATCAGTAGGAAAGCCTTTTATTTCCTATCAATTCTTTCTTTCAAACCACATAAATGCGGAAGGGAAAACACATCATGATGCTGTAAGGCATGAATTAGAAAAGACAGGACAAATAATAGTGGACGTCACAAAGATGAGTCAACACCGAAAGAGGTGGATGAACAATATGAACACCAGGAGATGCTCTGAATGGCTAGTGTTGGGGGGGGGGGGGGGGAAAAAAAAGGCTATATTTTTACCCCGTGGAAAGAGTCTGAAGTATCTGAGGTGGAAAAGCAGATTGAAATGAAACCTCAGAAAAGACATGTGAAATCCAGGATAAGTCAGGAATTTAAATGCACATGAAATTTTTAATCAAATAAATAGCAAGATGCAGGAAGATGCTGTTAAGTTAGCTACACGTCTGTAGTTTTGAAGTCCATCTTGGTGGTAATGCTAATCAAGTTGTGGCAGTTGTCGTCTTCCTGTTCTTTCTGCCTTTCTTTCATTCAGGAAGACAGTTGATTTACAGCACTAAAGTTGAAGGAATTGGCAGTTCCTCAGCAAAAGGCGTAGTAAGCAAATTGGGGGAAGTTAAACCAGAAATACATCATAATCAGTGTTCTGTGGTTGCACCACAGGTTATGTGCACCCAAAGGTGCCAAGGAACCAAGGAAAAAACCGGAGAGTCATGGCAACCTGAGTAAGAGCCAGAGGAAGGAGACTGAGAGCTCTGTCTTTTTCCTTCTAATGTCCCAAAATGTGGATTGCTTTATGGATACAAACGAAGAGAACTTTTTAGGCAGTCAGAATTTAACAGCAATAGTCAAAATGGGGATCAGGGGAGGAAATGAAAGGAAGGGAAGGGCCCAGCTCTGGCTTTGTTCTGGAGAGAAAGCAGATTCAGGTTTAGCATAAAGGGAAGAAAATGGAGATTGTAGCTAATAAGCATTGTCTAGCTTGTTGAGTCATCTGCAGTGATTCTCCTCTAAACGGTTGCACTGCCTATGCTGCCAGCCTGGGAATGGCCCTGGTTAGGACCAAAGTCATCTCTTCCACTCTCACTCAGCTTACTGGCACTGCTGGAAATGTTCTAAAATAAAGGCCAGCTTTCAAGTTTTCAAGTCTTAGGGATTCACATGGTTTGCTTTTAAGACTGTTCCTGGATTTTAATACCCTGTTTTTGCCCATGTGTGCTCTTCGTGGAAGGGGGGAAAATGAGAAGGGAGGGAAAGCGGTTAGTGGTAGTAATTTCATTGTAGTGTACTTAGCGTAATATTTCTCAAGCTTCTCAATCACGTTACCTTGCTTCATGCTATGCCAAGGAACCTCTAACCTCTGCCAGGTTAGTCAGAGATGTGACAGAAAAGAAACTGAAAGGATGCTAAGTGAGGCTAACATGATGGAAATGTAGATCTGCTGCTGCATAACCAGTGCTCACTAGCATTATGGCAGAGATGGATAATGCATCCTATTTACAGAGTTTGTTGTGGCTATTTTTTAGAGTTGAGCTTCAAATTATCTTTTGGGGATACAAAAGGTGCTGGACAAGTGTAAGGAACAGCTGTATTTCAAGACTGGCATCCAAAGGGAGCACGTACAAACCCCCAGCCTCAACTCCTTGGAAGATATTCTTGCCCAATGTCCCAGCTCAGATCCCTGCCCTGGCCAGGACAGCAGCTAAACTGGGAAGTTATAGATCCAATTATGCCCCAAATGGCAAGGTGAAGGGGGAATGAGAGCCAGAGGTTTATGGGTTGCAAAAAAAAACCCCCAAACTGAAATGAGCCATGAAAACAAACTCTGCTTTTAGTCTTGAAGCTATGTCTCTAGTTCAGATATATAAGCACAGCAGAAGAAGCAACTAGAGCTTGAACCTTTTCCTGATAAATGCATCTGGAAAGTCTTTCTCAGTGGTATGGCTTGTTAAGGATTTAGGTATGTAATTATTGTTATGTTAGGTGTCTGTTGTAGATGCAAATTCTTTATGAATCACTAGGAAAACAGAGTTTGGTCTGTCACACTCAACTTCCACTCTGTCATCTAGGAATGTCTATAGGGAATGAATTTCCTGTGCAGTGGATCGACCCCTGAGTAGAGTCCTGGGCTTTTCTAGTGCTGAGATGGAAATTTCAAGCCTTTGTCTTCTGCCCTGAGTGAAAAAGATTAACAAAATGCTTAACAGCTGATCATGGCAAGATATGAGAGGTTTTGTCAACCTGTGTTGGCAAGAAGCAATACAAGTTGAGTCAGAATGATTAAAAACTTGGGCAGAAATCAACATTGAGGTTTGGCTTGGACAGCCTTCTAAATCTGGGAAGAAAACAATCCAAACCTTGTGTTGTGAAAAAGAGAAATCTAGGAAATGATATTTGCTAAAGAGAGCAAGAAGGGCCAGGGAGGCTGAGCTGGCAGTGGTAAGCAAAAGCGGAAAGATAATGCCAAATTGAAAAGTGTATGGAGGAGTAGCAGGTCTGCAGCTTGAGGAGGAGAAACAGCTGACTTAACGCCTGGCTATTGTGTGGTTACCACCTTCCTGAGGCAGTCAGAGGGATTTAGTTGGACCGAGATTAAAGATGGATCAAAGCAAAACATTACACCGATTTATTTATCAGCAGTAAACTGAGTCTTAGCAGAGTAAAGCAGTGTGTATAGGAAGATTATTACACGTGCCCAGACTGGTTTCCTTATAGCTAGGTAAAGAAAATGAAAGAAATAAGCACAAAGAGTTTGTAGGATGATGGCAACCTATCTTAATGTCATCTCTAGTTATTTTTTAATAGGCTGATTAGTCATTTCTAGTTATGTCAAAGGCTAGGTAATTAGTTCTCACAGCTTTTCAAATCCTTTAGGTTTGGGGAGTTTGGAGGTGAGAAACACAGGTCTTCACATTTCCTTCCCCTTCCGGTCCATGGGTGACGTTATGGGCCTGTGTGTGGGAAGCAGTTTCCAATTTTGTTCCTGCAATCAGCTGTGGTTGCAGCAAATGCCCTCTAGAGATCTGGCTACCTGATGCTCTCTGCACATTAGGCAGATAATTAACATTTATCATTTGTGACTCTAGTTATTTATATAAGCAGGAGAACGTAGCTGCACTGAGGATTTCTGGGCCCCTTGGAAAGATGTGACCCTAAAATTGTTAGCTTTTATATTTCTTGTTCACAAAGTGCATTTGAAGTGAATCTGAAGTCAAGAATGAAGATCTAAAATTAGCTCGTTGGGCCAATTAAGCTTGCAGAATGATTAGGCGCTGTCCAGGAGGAGAGAGGAAATTGTGTCTTGCTAAGGACAAAAAAGAACTGACCCTGACGGTTTTTTTGAGAGGCACAATTAAGAGCACAGCTTCGGTGGAGGATAATGAATAAGGAGCGCTTTGCACAGTTAAGCTACCCCACCTCACCCTGGGGACACTGTGATCACTGCTGTGGCATCCTTGTGCTCAGGAGAGGCTCTTCTCTCTGCAGTGCACCACCTTGGTCACCTTCTGATGCCTTGATTTTGGCTGGGTGGATTTCCTGCTCTGTAGTGCCCATGCAGATGGAGTCATTTCACCCAAAGCTGTGAGGTGGAAAATGCCTCCTCTTGTGCGTGTGCAACTTCTCCCAAGAGACAGGGGACAGGGCAAGAGGAAATGGCCTCAAGCTCCGCCAGGGGAGGTTCAGGCTTGACATAAGGAAAAAATTCTTCACAGAAAGGGTTGTTAGGCACTGGAACAGGCTGTCCAGGGAGGTGATTGACTCACTTTCCCTGGAGGTGTTTAAGGTGCGGGTGGATGAGGTGCTGAGGGGCATGGTTTAGAGATTGGTGGGAATGGTTGGATTTGATGATCCAGTGGGTCTCTTCTATGATTGATTCTATGATCTCTCCTGTGTTCAATGCTTTGATGTAGGTTTATCCTGGAAATTTATCTTTATTCTCAATCCTGAAACCACCTAGATAAGGGGCCCTTGAGCTAGTGCTCACACAGTTTTAGTGTGTGTTTTCTTGTGCACCTAGAGAGGCAGATTTGAACCCGGGTTGCTTTTGAAGATGAGCTTGACCTGCCTGCCTTGCAATAAGGGCATAGGTGAAGTCAGGGGAAGGGACCTCAGCTGCGGTGATGTTCTATCATGGTCCTCCCAGTTATTGGACGTGGATTTTGCTCAGGCAGCTATGTTCATTATAAATGAGCATTTTATCCATGAGGAATTTGGATATCTATTTGGGATTTTGGAATATCTCATAACCCAGCTGCAAGTATGGAGCATCAGAAGGTCCTGATGGGGCTAGGTGAATTGTAACTATAGTGCATATAAGACAGAGTTGATACTGTCGTGAACGCATCAGACTATCCCCTCCCATTTATGTTATCCGTTGCATATACAAACACTTCTCTCTGAGATACTCCAGGAAGAGATGGAAGTTCTTTGCCCTAAAAGGAGCTCTTACAGTTGTCTCTGGAAGTTGATGCCTTCAGCTTAACTTTGTTAGGAAAGGTTGTGGGTTCCTCAAGTCTGCATTCGTATGGCTGTGAAGCTGGAGATGCCAGGATTGCTGGACAACCTCTGTTCAGATAGACAGTCTCCCAGGTGAAAAACTTGCACGGCAGAGCCCCTCATACTTCTGCAACTTCTTCAGCACCTTTTAGGACATTAGAAGCAGATTTTATAGAAGCATCAGGCCTCACAAAATCGATGGCACATCCAGAACTCCCCATGCATGTCATGTCCAGGTCTTCTGCCAGGGTCTAAAGCAACTCAGTACCACAAGAATTTTCCATAGCAGTGTGCTCAGTCTCACAAGACAGATGTTCTGGGAGAAAATGCAGCAAAAAGATGGGGAAACAAAGAGTGAGGCTCTTGGAATCTTCTCCAGAGTACGTGAAGAAAATCTTTATATTCAACAATTCACTTTCCTGCTTTTTCCTCATTCTTTGTTTGACAAATTGTTTTCTATTTACAGCCAGCACATTTTAATGCCTTGTCCCTCCCCCAGCCTACTGGGTTCCTATTTTCTCCTTCTGACAATGTTACCATATGGTTCTATTATTCAGAGATTCCTAAACATGTATCCTAACAGTCCTGAAAAATAGCTAGGTACTGCTGTGGTGTAAAAGCACATCTGTGATCACTGGCTCCCTCTGGAAATTATGGGATAAAATGTCCCAAGATATTTTTTTGTCTTTCTACTTTCTCCCTGCCCTTTTCTGTCTCTCCCTACCCCCTAGAAAGCACTAAAATAAAGGGAAGAAAGTCTGTGTGAACAGTTATTTTAATTTTCTTTCTTAAAAGCAATGCACAATGTGGTTGGTGGTTTTTTGAGCTGCAGCTAGGGGAAGGGATCTCTGGGGAGAACAAGGTATATATTTAGACTCTGTACATTTAGAATAGAACTTAATTCTATGGTGATAACCAATGATTTACACCCTTTAATCCAGAAGTCCTCCTGTGCCCTGTGGGGAATACAACATATGTCCAGCAAATTGGTAACCATATGCTTCAGTGAACACGCGGTCCCTCAGCCCTTCTCTTGCTCCCTTCCATTAATGGTTCCCTGCTAAAGCAGTCTGGACTCACAGTTTACTTTGCATTCATTGAGAGATTTGTCATGGGAAGGGTTATTTTTTGATCCCTTTTAATATTGCACATTATCTGTTTTGAAAGTCTTCAGGCAGTTGTTTTTACTGGAGAATTTCAGAAGTGAATTGATGAGTACAAGTTTTCTCCACTCCTGATGGAAGAGGCAGGCGTATCTCCCACTCAAATCTTTCTCCCGAGTTGGGTATAGGGAAAATAAATTAAAATCAGCGTTATCAAAAACAAGTTTCATAGAGGCTTTTCAAAACGGATGTGCTCTAAAACCCTCTGTTTCACCCTATCATGAAATCAACCCTCCCGTACTGCAGCTGGAACTACACAGATACTGAATTCATACTGGAATAAGCCTTCCATGTCTCCTGGGTACACAGAATCATAGAAGGGCTTGGACTGGACAGGACCTCAAAGCCCATCCAGTTCCAACCCCCCTGCCATGGGCAGCAGCACCTCCCCCTGGATCAGGCTGCTCAAAACCTCATACAACCTGACCTTTGAACACCTCTAGGGATGGGCATTCATAACTTGTCTGGACAACCTGTGCCAGTGCCTCACCACCCCCACAGTAAAGAATTTCTTCCTAATATCTAGTCTAAAGCTCCCCTCTTTTACATTAAAACTGTTCCCCCTTGACCTATGCCTGTGTTCCCTGACACAGAGCCCCTCCCTAGCTTTCCTGTGAGCCCCCTTTAAGTACTGGAAAGCTGCTAGGACGTCTCCTGGAAGCCTTCTTTTCTCTAGGTTGAACGACCCCAACTCTCTCAGCCTGTCCTCATATTGGAGGTTCTCCAGCCCTTGAAATCATCATGAAATAGGAACAAAAAGGACACTGATCCACGGATCTTTTTTTGGTCACTTTTAAACAGAAACGCTGTAATAGAGCAGAGAGATTGGCTGGACGATGAGATTAGTTGATGCAAAAGAGGTCAAAGTGTGTTAGTCTCCTGCTGCTCTTCTCCAGCAGGAAATATTATCCCAGATAAGCAACAGCAGGGTAACATTCAACAAATTAGCTTGACAGATGAACCCTGAACTCTTGTCAGTATTAACACCCACTAAATTAAGCAGGCCCAGGCTTTATTATGAGGTCTTAGCCTTTGAGGCTAATGCAGTATAATCCATTTTTTCTTACAGATGCTATGTAGGAGGTTGCTTGGGTCTTGACCAAAGTTCCCAACAGGTTTTTAGGAATGGGATTTTTTTTTTTCCTAACCAGGACAAGCCAGCATACTGACAGAGGCTGGAGGTGAGTGGCTTTGGTGGTGCTGTGGGTTGGGACATCCTCTGCTAAATAATTTGTTCCGTGTTTGGTGAGAAGTGTGGGGTGACTTAGCCTGGGAGCGTGTTTCTAGGCATTACTGCAACAGTGGTAATCCAGGCAAGCCCTGGACAGTCGTGATTCCTCACCTGACAGGTGGTATCTAACAATTCACATGCCTTTTCCACATTTAGACATTTGTTTCCTCCCACCGCATACCCTCTGCCCCTCCCAAGCTCAGACTTGAAAAACCAGTGTGCTGTCAGTGCCTGTCAGCCTTCTATCAAAGGGTGCTTCTGGGCAAGAACAGCACTAATAAGGTTTACCAGCTTGCTCTTCCCTGTGGAGCCAGGTGCAGCTTGGTTATTTCACAGAGAATTTCTCAGAAGGAGATAAAAAAAAAGTCCATTCCAGACTCTGCATGGTAGTGGGGTCAGCCTGGTGCAAAACGGGATTCATGGGCTGTAGTTGATGACTGGATCGTCACAGAAGTGCTGTGTACTGTGGGGATGTTGTGCCTTCCTGGGTTTGAAAGTTGGGAAGCCCCTTCCCCTTTTTCTGGCTTTTCTCATGAAGGCAGCCTCCTTTTTAGCACCAGTCTGTACCCCAGCCAGGCACAGCAACGGGGGGAAGGCAGCACAGGGAATCGGTGTGGTGCCACCAGGCAGAGACGATGGGAGAGCCTGGGGTGATGGGTGCCAGCTGCTGAGGTTGGGTTGGGAGACCTGAGGAGTCACCACTGGGCAACTGAAACCTGGGGCTGAGCTTTGCTTCAATGCATTTTAATGTGCCAAAGAATTGTTTCTCAGTTTAAAGACTTGAAGCAATTTGGGAAGTGAAGTGTGAGAGCAAATCACACGTTCCTGTAACTCCTCTGTCGATTTCCTCTCTTATCCATTCTTTAATGAGCATTTCTTTAAGCCATAGAGAGTAGCGCTTGCTAAAAAGGATATATACACCTTAAATATTTGCTGATACATGTTTGAAAACCATCTGGAGAGAGTGGAGTAATTGGTGTCAGATGTGAGCTCTCCTGGGATGTCAGTGAAAGGATGGGAAATGTTGGTGCTCTGGTTTTACGGCTTGTCTGTGGGCTCCCAGAGCTTCCGAGGTACAAGAACAAAGATCAGCCTTTTCTTTGAGCTCTAGCATCTGCTGGAAGGGGCCTTAGAGATACAGTTCCCATGAGGAAGAGAATATTTGTCCTGTTACAATGTTAAATTCTCTTCCTCTCCTTTCCCAATTTGGCATGGTACTTGCATATCTCCATCCCTAGGGTACTTGCTTGCTTTCAGATACCTAAAGGGCAGATTGGGAGACAAGAAATTGAGATTTTTATTCTTGCCTCTGCCAGAATATTCTTGTGACCTTGGGCAAACACATTTCTGTGCAAGACTGAAATAATCTTTTATATAATGCAGGCAGTCATTCCCTATTTCAGAGCAGTATGGGAAAGTTCACTTGGTTCAGATTTATAAGTTTCAGACCTGAGCTGAATTCGCTTAGACTGGTTAGGGGAATCTGAGGTTGAGACTTGAATTCAATCTCTTCAGTTCATTTTTGAGATTATTCTGGGGAGGCTGCTCAGAGTGAGTAGTCTGAACAGCAGATAGGCTAAAATATAAAATATCTGTGTTTATTTTGGAGAAGTAACACCAATAATATATATAATTTTTTCATTCCCCAGAAATATGTGCATTTCAGTGGAAAACCTATTTTAGTTACAGAAAAGGCTCAAAAAGAAAATATCCCTAAAAAGAGCTGCTCTGTGTTCATTGAATATTGCTGCATGTCTTTGCTTCTCATCTGCTAGCTGGAAAGGAGCGCCAAACAAAAGCCTTTTTGTCATGAAAATCACCCACCAGCCTCTGCCAACTGTCAGTCAGAGAAACAATAAGTTTGAGAGCCAGATGTGCCAGCCACCAAAAATGTGTATGTGAGCTTGGGTTAAAGGATAGAGAAAGAAATTTGCTCTCGTAATAGTCCAGCACAACAGTGCAAATACAGCTCTGCCAGCACTGCTTCTCTCTCTCCTATCAAGGGAGTTGATGGGACCATCTGGCTTTCTCTGGGTTCAAGTTTTCATGGGCACAGTTCCCATCAACACCACAAAACGGAAATCGTTTGTTCCCAGACCTGATTGCAACACAAGTTGTAATTGAGTCCTTGACTGTTGCAGTCTAGATTGGTCCATAGGCTAATTTAGGATGAACCAAGAATATAGATGGGAACAAATACGACAGAGGGATGTCATAGGTTGAAACTAAATTTGGTCACAGCTCATAAATGAAAAATTGAAATCGCAAGTCCCCAGGCAGGCACAGAGGGTTTTATGAGACTGTTCTTGTTCACATGATGCAATCTCAAGGTTTAATGCCACCAGGAGTAATAACTTTTCACCACTTCCTTTCTCCTTTCTGATGTCAGCTGGTACTTTTAGGGCCTGAAGAGCCCCTGAAGACACTGCACCCTCCTCACCTGTCTCACATCAGCTTCAAATATGGGAGCTGAATCGATGGCAAATGTACTGGATGGAATTGAAAAGTGCAGCTGAAAGGGACCCTCCAAGAAAGTAGTGTTTGACTGGTTTAGGTGTATCCTGGAATCATAGCTATAGTATAATTTGATACTGTTGCTACAGTTATTTGGGTTTCAGACTACTCAAATCGGCTGTGTGCTCAGCAAGCCCAACGTGACAGTTCCTTGTGCTTAATTTGCTGGAATGGACAAGCAAAGGGAGTAACCACCTTTAGACATGGTGACGGCACTTACTGCACTAGAGCAGGTTTAACAGTGTAGAGCATCAACCAGGGCATCTCCAGTGGTTTTTCAAGCATTTATGGCAACTGTGGTAACTTTGAAGCAGGAAAAATATTTCACAATAGAAATGATTCCCTTTTACCCCAGGTAAATATGTACATTGTAAATAATGCTATAGGTATTGTGTAATGCAGGGGTATTATTTTTCTCTGCTGGCTGGCACATGTTGAGCTCAGGATTCTTGCTATATGATAATTTCTAAATACTTTGTTTAGCCTGTCAAATCACAGGCCTCCCTACAAGGTGCTTATCTGACCCAGCCTGTCCTGCAGTAGGTGGCAAGAGGATGTGGGACTAGTATAACTACACTGATCAGGGGTGTGGAAGGAGTGATTCTTTTTTATTTCTAACCAGGGGGTGTTGTAAAGCTTCTTTTGACTATGCTGCTCTTTTAGTAAGAAAGATTTTTTTTTTCATATAACGTGATGCTTATTCCCTTCCTACTCTGCAAACTGTGCCTCTCTGCTGGGTGCAGTGGGGATTCCCCCAGTATCACCTGGTACCAGTTAACACACAGTGTTATCTACCTTTGTAGGGTTGTCCTCAGTACTTTGTAGGATTCTTAGCCATCATAGCGGTCAGTTGTACTTTCACCATACATAGTCAGGGAAGAGTTGATGATAAAATCCCTTTCTCAAGATTTGTGTTTAGAAGTCATGTGGGCTGCAACTCTAACTGCATCATCGTTGCCTTTTGTTCCATTACCCATAGACATGGAATATATTCAAATCCTCTCCTGCTTCCCAAAAAACATTGACCAAAACAGTTCTCTGAGGCTGAGCTGGCCGTTGCCCAAAAATATTATATAAAGAGCTGTACAGCTACTGACAAAAACAGCAGAGCATCTCCATCAAACCCATAACAGGCTTCAGGCTTATATTTCTGTCCTCTCCCCATCTGCAGATCCTCTCTGCCTCAAAAGAAATGTCTCCATTTTCCCCGATGATGGAGCAATGTTATACTCCCCTTCAGAAAGCCAAAAAACTGCTCATGTACGACTATAGTACAAAAAGCTGAAAACCAGGCTTTCAGAAGATAATAATGCTTCAGTGCAGCTACATACAGGACAAAAATTGTTTGAGGGAAGCAAGATGCCAAAATTAGAAATTCAATGCCGGAAAACAGCATGCATTTCCTGGCGCTATGATGTTATTATATAGAAAGGGCTGCTTCCAGGCCAAATCTTCGGTGTCTCTCTTCGCTAAATAGAGAAAATCTACCAAAATATCAGCCCTTCTCAGCATCAGCACAGTGACTTTCTTAGTAACTTGCAAATAATTAGCCCTACCAGACTTGCTCTGACGTAGCCTACTTGTAAATAAATGCCTTCTAGATGAACCTCTACCTGATTTGTAGTGTGACACCAAATCACTCCTTCATTTGCCATGTTTCTACCCCAAGTGATGATCCGGGGATGCTGCTAACTCAGTGGGTAGCCAGGAAGGATTTTCTGGCTCTCCTAGTGTTGTAGATCGTATTGACTTAATATTCATGGCAAAATCAGGGGTATGGTGCTTCTCTTTCTCCTTCAGTGTCAGAAACTTCTATTGCTCTCAGAAGCAAACCCATTTGTATTCCCATGATCCTGGTTTATAACACAGAAATAATCTGCTACTGTTCAGACTTGAAACATACTTTTAGAGAGAATTTCACCTTGCTTATCCTTGTGCTAAGCTCAGTAACTTCTGGCTTTTTTAAAACACATTTTTCAGAGATTCAGCCTTGTTTTCATTTAGAAAATCCAGTGATGAAGAGTCCAACCCTACCATGGTTATTGCAGGCATGGGTGATACAGGAGGGACACAAAGATCTGCAATTCATCGCTCACTTTCTTTGTGCCTATTGAGGCAGCTGTATCAAAGTTCACCTAACACTGGGAAGGGGGGAAAGATTTGTTGTCAACATTTAGATTTGAAAAATGGAAAATAATGGGTCTTGATAGTGGTTTCCTCACCAAGTTCTGTCCCGGAGATAGGCCTGGATTAAAGATTTGACCCTTTCACTTTTCCCTTGTTTGGGAAAGAACAGATTCTAAATTGCATGGGGATCCTTGCAAATGAAAACAAAAACAGTTCGCAAATCAAAAGGCTAGATTCTCAAATGTCTGTTGGGTTACAAACCAAGTAAGTCGTATCACATCGTTGCTTTCTGCCAGTCCAGAGAATCTTCTGAACGGGGTGAGCTGGTCAATGGGTGGAAGTTGAACTGTCGCCTAGTCTCTCTGGAGAGAGTTTTGGCAAAAGCAACCTTGTCCACATGCTGCAGTGAGGAAATTGTGGCCATAGGGACAAGCAAAGCTGGCCATTTTAAGTCACTCTCCCATGACTTGTCAGTTGGGATCTGCCTTTCCACTCACGCTGCCAGAAACCGCCTGTGCCCTTTGCACTGACTGGCATCTGCGCTAGAGGCTTGAGGGGAAATGTCTGAATGGCTCCTGCCTAAGCTAAGGCTCTGCTGGGAAATGCCATTCCATCAGGGATGGGATATTTACTAAAAGGAATACCCCACATTTGACTGGGGCTTATGCTGCTGGACAGGGAACTCTATAGGCTGAGGGCATCAGTCTCATCCTCTCAACTGTTTACAGTATTTATTTATGGTTTCAAAAGACAGGAGAGAGTAACTGTTGTGTCTCCCTTGCAATTTTTCCTTCTAAAAAGGATAATTCACTCATTTGGAAGTGAATATAAATCTTGTTTCGTCATTCAGCATTAGGCTACAGTCTTCTGTGGCCAGTTTCTGGTCATCGGCGAAGCCAGCTGGACCAACCGGAGGCTGATATTTCCTTTCAGAAGTACAGAAGGCTCATGAGATAAATTGACATCACTTGGATGAGTGGAATATGGGTACAACTCCCACATGCTCCAAATTTAGGTCTTCAGAAATCCATAATCTCAGAAACTCGTTACTGGGATGTTCAGTGCTTCACATCAGCTCAGCCTGTGATGACATCTACCATACAGTTTGCTACAAAGGAAAAAAATCTGCTCTCACAAAACTTCTTCCTATAAAATTTAGTGGCTTTTACTCACACCAGACCAGAAGGAACTATGAAGTGTAGTGATTTAGGTATTTTATAGATTTATATACACACACACACACACAAAAATATATATATAAAATGAATACTCAAGTAGTGTCAGCTCAGTTAATTTTTTTAAAGTAAACCACTCCAACTTGACTTATTTTATTTATTTTTTTTAACATTAGTGTCTTGTCAATGCTGAGGACCCTCAGTACAGACAAAGCATGTTGGTTTGCACTTGATGAAGCAAATATCTGTTTTTATTTTTCTCTCTGACTGTATGCAAAAATTCTCATTTTTCTTGCAGAACAAACTTCCAGTAAAAAAGATCAGCATTCAGACATGTTACTTTACAGGTGCTATTATTGTGGTACTACTACAGTTTCTGTTTTGCTCTATGCTATCTTCTAGCATTTCACATGGAAATTCACCTCCAATGTTAAGTGTGTTCAGTGGGGATGCTAAGCAATGTGCTCCTGCCAGTTGCTATGAATTTAACTGCTTCTCTAGACTGCTAATAGTGTGGATTTATGCTTTAGGTCTGCACCATTGCCAAAAGAAGTAGTCCTGTAGCCTTTGCCACATCTTCTATCACGTTTCTTCTTGGCACGGACAGTTGGGCTGGAGAGAAGGATTAGTTTCTCCCTGTCTGAAGACTGTTTCTTTTCAGAGTTTTGGTTTTCAGCTGGATCAGCAGGCTGGTCTGGCACTGCACCTAAACCTTTGATGACCGATACCCACGGAAGGGAGCTGATGGCAATGTATGGCAGGGAAGAACCGGACTGAGATTGGGTTAGGCTGATAACAAATTCAAATCCTTTAATGAAAGCTGCTAGTCTGTGTTTGCTCTGATTCTCTTTCTATGTGTCACAGCTATCTGACCTCCAAGGACTGGATGGGTTTCATGCTTGGAGTTGGTCACACAGTCTTTGGTCTTACTGAGGTCCAGCTTTGATGTAGTCCAAGTCACATTAGGGAACTGAATGGAGACTCTAGTTTTCGTTTAATCAGATCTATCTGGGTAATTACACTGCACCCTTATGAGAAGGTTTCACTTCTTGCTTCTCGTTCAAAGGAACTATGAGACAAGAAATGAAAGTTACTTTAAGCCACAATAGCTCCCTGGTTATCTTTTTTTCTGTAGGTAGCAAAAGGATATGAAACTCAGTCTCAGGGTACTGAACTCCTTGGCCAATTTAGTCCAAGAGGCTTTTAGCAAACTTAACAAGCTAAGATGTGTATAGGAACAGAGCTGGCACTGTGACCTTCAGTGCTGGGTTTGCTGGTGAGAGGTTTGTGCTTTTAGGGACAACTTCTGCATTGGGTTTTGTGCTTCAAGTGCTGTTGGGTGTTTCTGAGGCAAGTTGACTAGATGGCGCTGGAACATATTTGTGTCCTGACAGGAATGGGACTAGTTTAGGAGCTAGCGAAGGGATTGGTGTCGGTTGAGCTAAAGCAAAAAAAACCCGAAACCGATTCTGCTTTTCAGTGCAGACATGACTTCATGAGTCTCCCACTCAGAGCTGGCAGCAGACTCTGCTGTTTGCTTTGTCTTCCAAGTGCAGACTTGGGACAAGGTATCTGTTGAGCCAAGGTACAGGTCTGTTAGCATGTCTGTACACAACATCCTTTACAGGGTCATCTAGTAGGGAATGTCACTACTTCTGTTCTATGTGAGAAGTTTCAAAGACAATGAGCATTATACCTTTAGTGAGACTGTTGTTTCCTTTGAAGAACCAGGAGGCATGGTTTAGGGGAATTAGTACACTTGCTACACTCCTGACATTCAGGCTGTCTCATAAGCAAAGTCTGAGGTCTGTGGTGTTCACAGAATGATAGTTGAAGTGGGAAATACTACTTATGTGGTTGCTTATATGAAAAGAGCACATTTCAAAAATTTTGTCACTAACTGAAGCTGTAGTAACTGTGTAGAGAAGACCTTTTATCTCTGTGAAAGGTCTGGGTTAAATGATTATTTTAAAATATGTGCATGTTTTGTGTGACCTTTGATTGTCTGATGTAAGTCCTAATGCCATCGAGCAGCATCTGCATTGGTCTCGGCCACTCAGTGATGCTCTGTGTAGTTTCTGAATGTTCCAGCTCTATCATGTAAGGCAATGCGCTGCATTCGGAATCCTACAAAACCATACAAACTGTGAGGGAACCCCCTATGGACTTTGTGAGGTGTCTCAGTTTCTTTGCTTGTCACCAGTCATCCCTTCTGGATACTGTTTCCTGACGTGACAACAACAGTGACAGGGGATGAGGAAAAGGCTGAGGTACTTAATGCCTTCTTTGCCTCAGTCTTTAATTGTAAAGAAAGTTGTTCCCTCTGTGTACAAACCCCAAAACTAGAGGAGCAAAATGAGGCTCCCATGGTACAGGAGGAGGTGGTCAGAGCCAGGGAACTACAGACCTGTCAGTCTGACCTCAGTGACAGGGAAAGTCATGGAACAGGTGATCTTGAGTGCTATCATGAAGCACATGCCCAGATTGAACCATCTGAAGAACTTTGACTCTTGGACAGCTGCTTCCCTCTGTTAGAAAGCTGACTGAGGGTCGAACTGAAGGCTTTGGTGGAGAGGTCAACAAACAGAACTGACTCTGATCTGTACCCAGGCCATGACAGCTCTGATTTGTTTCAAAAGCCCTCTGCTACAAACAAGAAGTGGAAAGTCTCTAGGGTAAAAGACAACATTTCTTCCCTTGTTATTCATAGTTGCTAGTGGATTTGGTGCAACATGCTTGAGATTTAAAGGCTTGCAGCATTTAAATGTCCATGTCCCAGCCCTGGGTTTCTAGGAGCACTTTCTGGCACCTGCCTCTCTTAGGAGGTGTGAGTCCTCAAAGACTGAGTTAGCCACATGGGAGAATAGCTACTCGGGCATGACTAGAAATAGCATGAAAATCTTAGCAAAAGGAAATGGCATTCCCCGAAGGGACATCTATGAGGCAGCTTGTGAAGGAAGTGGTTGAAACATATGAAACTTGTGTCACTGCAGGCTGAGTTGAACAAAGCGCTGAGGCAGTAATGGTCATGGACTGCTCACAGATGACCTTTAGGATTACACTGCCTAAGCCCAGCGGCTGGGATCTTCTTTCATGGAAGGATAATGGGTGCAAAATCCTGCAGTTGAGCAGCCCAATGAAATCACCACCTTTCTAGTGGCCTGAGCGGGATTGGCAAACAGGAACATTCTTCAGAGTTTGCTTAGAGCTTATGCCTATTACTAGGTGACCCTTCCAGACCCGATAGTAAGAATTTCTACTGCCTCCGCCTCAATTCAACCCACTCTCAGGCAGAAAGGTTAGGGTCAATTGTTAACTTTTGCCAGCTCACACTCCTCCAGAAGGCTGAGAGGCACAGGCTGCTTTGTATATGAAATTCCCAGTCTCTGTGGGAAAGGCACTGCCCAGACCGACCATTGCTGCTCTCCCACCCCCAGTTATCCCACAGCTTCCTTCCCACATTGTAGCAGGGAAGAGGAAACGGTGAGCTAGACCAAAGGCATTGCTGGTACTTAGTCACTTTGGCCACCAACCTCCTCCTTCCAGACCTCTGTGGAAAGGTGGATTTTTCTTTAAGACTCAGCTTTTATGTTCTAGCCTGGCAGATACAGAAGCATACAGACTGTGAGGCTCTTCTTTTGGGCTGGTGTGCTCTGTCTTTTCATCTGTGGGTTGGAGATCGCTTCAAAAATCAGTGCACACATTGAACCAGGCAACTTGTTTTTTCCCTAGGGTTTGACTGCACAGGGTAGTTTACCAGAATAATTATGCCTTATGTTACAGCAGTATTTCTATCCGAATGAATGTTCTTATTTTGAAATAAATGTGTCCAAACAGGGCTATACTGGTGGTTTTAGCTGTATAATTATGCTAGTAAATTCTGAGTACAGACCAGCCTTTAGAGACGGATATTACTTTACAGAGTGAAAAGCATTGTTACAGACAACCATTATCTTCTGATTGCTAGCAGCCCTGTGTTGACTTATGCTGTTAGTTATTTTCACAACCTCATTTTTTCAGACTCTTTCAGAGTAATCTTTATTTACTTCAGGTTCGAAGATCCTTTTTCCCTGCCTCTCCCTCACATCTGAAACATGCAGCTTTCTTTTATGGACTGAATTTGATGACAATCACAAGTGCAATTGGAAAACCTGGCAGTTCTGAAAAGCAAGTGCAGAATTTCATTACAGACAAGCCCCTTCAGAAAGGGCTCTTACAACATGTGGCTCTCCCTGCAAGCCCAGCAGCAGTGCACTTAACAACTTCGGCTCAGTATTATTGTCAGGATCTTTTGCAGGTGACAACAGCTTGTGCCACGTGAGAGGGAAGGGAAATTTCCCAGCAGATTGCCTTTATGTACAAGCTTAATAGAAACACCTTTAGAAGGACTCTGTCATTAATTAGAATCACAGTTTCCCCCCAGGATATTGATGCAGGCTGTCTGCAATGTGTGCAAAACCATGACTCTTGGAAATATGTTTGGCAGAGCAAACAAGAGACACGCGGCATCCTGAAATCCTCCACCTGAGGAAAAATCCATGTTGCTTTCCTTGAAGTGCTTACGAACATCACCACCCAGCAGCCAGGAAACCCTACGGAAGGAAAGAGCAGTAATTTAACAGATCATTATCTGTGTTCCATTATGGACATAAGGTCCGTTTTGCTGGGCAAAGTACACATGAATTAGTACCTACCGGCCCCAGTCAAGGATACGTCTGCACAGTCACGTTCCCTTGCCAAGGCTTAAGTGATACTGAGATGGTCTTTGCTAATGCATCTAGATGGCTTCAGGAACCCAACAGCCCCCAGCTCTCCAGCAAGGCTGAGCTGCCATATGACTGCCTGCATCTGACCACGTAGGTTCTTCCTGTGATAAGGGACTGGTTGTGCTGGCATCTGTGTGCATGCACAGGCTGTGACGACTGCAGCCAGAAAAGATAAGCAAAAGATCTTTGGTGTTAGTAGGATTGCAAGTTGTCTCACAGTTGTCTCATTTTTCCATCCATCCCCTTTGGTAGATGCAGTGATCTGGGACCTGGACTGCACGTCCACCTCGTTCTAATATTGTGCCTGTGGAGCCATATCATCCTTGGCATGTTTTTAGTGAGAGGAGAGGCAGTTCATAGGAAACATATAGGGTCAGTTATCTGCTGCTAAAAATCTTATGAAATGGGAAACTAAAAAAAGCTAATTCATAGGTTTAGCAAAATGAAATAGGTTTAGCAAACTAAAACCCAAAGTTTGCTTGCTTTTTCCCAGCTACATCCACTGGCCCCAAGCAAAATTTGCTACCTCTCTCCAAAATCTGACTTACCAGGCAAAGAACTCTACTCCTCTGAGTGGCATCCACCGAAGCCTGTATCAAAGAAAGGAGCTTTTTTAAGGATCCAGTGGGAAACACTGAGCAGAATTATTTAAATCTTACCCCACTCTGTGGCCCCTGTGGTGGTCTTCTTGGCTTCATAACACTTGCAGGTCAATGCTGGTGCCTTTTCTTTGAGATCTGAGCAGGAAACTTTTCCTTCCAGCATTAGGAATTAGGAGAGAAATGGCTCCAGTAAGAAGCTGTTGCATACTGGGCTTTTCTCTGGGATGGGGATATCTTTTTCTAGAACTCAGACTCCTCTGCCTGAGGGTTGTCCTGACTATCAGACTGCTGTGTGAAAGAAGGGAACGTGTGAGATGTGCTCTTGGTCCAGCTTGTTGGGAGAGCACCGTTCTAGATAAACTAATCAGCTGCTGAGCCAGAGAAGATGTGCTTCTGCAGCCTGGTCGCTGGAAGGTTTGCATGAGGGACAGAGATGCCTGTTACAGCAACTATTTCAGATGCTTAGACAGGGCTGGGAGGGAGTGATGGGTCTGGTAAAAAAAAAAAAATCAGATACTACCTCAAGTACATATTGAGAATCCAAGAGTCCTTGTATTTGACCCAGTTGTCTCTGCTAACATAGAGATGGGCTCAAAACAAAGGGAAAGAAGAGTTGTGAGAAGAGCCCACCACCTCAGCAATAGAAATGACAATCAACAATGTTTAGATCTTCCCTGCTACAGGTTTTGCAGGATGTCCTAATTACCTTGACATTATTAGTACGGAAGTTGTGCTCTATCCACCCACTAAGTACAGGAAACATGCCCAGTGTGTAATTCTATCCTTCACCTTGCATGCCTCTGATGGGCTGGAGTCTGAAAGGAAATCAAATAGCCTGGAAAGGTTACCCAGAGACAGGGAGAAATTAACCCTTTCATTTTCACTTACCACCCATTATTTTTGGAAAGTTAAGTTGGTGGGTGGAGCGCAGGGTGGTGGCATAGAGAGGTTTACTTCCAGGCTTAGAAAAGTCTTGGAGTACTAGAACTTCTGGTTTCAAGCAATCACAAGGGATGCTGCTGTGCAGTCTGTATCCTTCAGATATATTCAGTGGCCATGAGAAAATTAATTATGGTTTATTTGTTACTGGCTATTTATTATCACTCAGAGTGAAATAATGGTTAGAGTCTTATCTTGTCCAGCAACCAAACTGGAAACAGAGACATCACACAGAGCAAAGTGTTACGTGATGTAACACATCAAAGAGGAGACTTATAGAAGAGGAGGCCACCGTCACACACCTTCAGGCTTGATTTCATTTCATAAATATGCAAGTTTGCAAGAAATATTAACAGTCAAAAGAGGCCTTACCATTGTGAACTGGTTATTTCCTCTCTGTGCTCTGGTTGGAGTGGGTTCCCAGCAGAGCAGCAGCCCCTGGAGCAGGGATGCTCTTCTGGTTTTACTGAAGGGACAGGTACAAACCCAGCTGGGTTCAGTATGTGACGTGCTCAGAGGTATTTGCACAGTGAAAGGGTAGTGGAACCTGTGTAGCTGGTAAAAGAGCAGACACAGTTGGAGAAGGGACTATAAAGAGGCACAGTACAAGAACAGGTGGATTGTATAGGTGCGGATGGGATATTTGGGTTTTGGAAAGGGAAGAAATAAAAAAGAAGGTGTTTGTTAAGGTAAGGGAGGCCGCATACATCTCAAAAAGTAAGGAACCACAGATTGAGTTGGCTTGTGTGCATTTCAAATGCTGCTTTAATTTGTGGCTGTAGCACCGCAGGGATTAAATGGAGATAATCCCTTTACAATGGTTTAATTGGTACAGCTGAGTCAGTTAGCATCAGGATTGTATTAAGTGTAGAAATAATTGTTTAAGTAAGTCATAGCAAGAGGATGGAAAGAAATACTGGAGAGTGGAGGGGGAGAAGTTAATAAAAATGTTTATTTCCTATCGTAGCCATTTGGTAAGAGGTAAAACCAAGTCAGAATAACATTGCATTATCTTATTCATGTACCACATACATGCACATGAGAGGATCTGTTTACAAAGAGAAGCATTTGTGACATTTATATAATTAGAGTAAAAAGGAACTTTGCATTACACTGTTTATCCATCCTGTATTGTCTGTGAAGGTTTATAAATTTGTTGCATATAGCTACAAATTGTCTTTTAAAAAGACATTGCAGTGCTCTGAAGTTTTTCATCTCCGAGGGGTCTACAGGGGCAGGGATGCTTTTCATGTTGGATTCTGACAACTGCCATAGGAGGGACCTGCTACTCAGGAGGAGGCTTTGTTTTGTTCTGTGTGCTTCCCATTCAGACATAAAAATCATTCTGCTTGAAATTACCCTTTGTGATTCAGGATAAAGCCACACATAAAAAATAAAAATCAAGATAGATTCTCCTCCCCTACCTTCTCAATGCTGTGTACTTGAAAATTATAGCCAGTGCTGAAAGCAGATTTTCACTTGTATTTAAATATTGCTCTGAAATCTTCACTGTAATGAAGTAGGAAGTGAGGGAGGGGGGAATGCAAGTGTCCCTAAGCAGTATGAATCCTGAGAACTTCAGATCTGAAAATATTATAATTGAGTTATTTGTGGTTTAGTGCTTTTCTCAGGAGCAATTTCACAAAAGCAGACATTAGATTTACATGAAATGCTCACTTTGAAACTGTGACTTAGATGGCTTGTGGTGTTATGCTTTGTGGGTGGCTTCTTTGTTTATTTGTTTCTTAAGAAAAAAATAGAAATCTCTCTTCATCCCACTTGAACAGACTTGTGTTGGAAAATGGGAAGTTGATAGAAAAAGTGTAACATTTTTTAGCTGCTTGAATTAATACCCTCTTTCTTGTTTTCTGTACCTATGCTGATAATGTAAGAATGCTTAGAAAAGAGGAAGAAGTTGTCAACTTGGTTCCATCCCTCTTCTCCAACTTTTAATAATCACAGCCT
The DNA here is from genome assembly GCA_033558105.1 of Coccyzus lansbergi. Classification (NCBI taxonomy): domain Eukaryota; kingdom Metazoa; phylum Chordata; class Aves; order Cuculiformes; family Coccyzidae; genus Coccyzus; species Coccyzus lansbergi. Next base: position 55,693 of record JAUMJK010000923.1, read on the forward strand.
TCAGTATTGTTTCAAGAAACCTGCAGACTAAGCACCCAGATGATTCAGCTGACAAATTGATTTCTTTTTCCAAACTGGTTACTAAGGAAGAAAAAAAATGCAGTTTTCTGGTTGCAAACTTCTTTTAAGGACAATTGACTCTTACTCATTTCGTAATATTTTCATTTGCATTTGGGATTAATTACATCTGTCAACAGGTGGCCAGCAGAACTAGAATAACAGGCTCCTTTCTGACAGCTCCTTTTACTAATTTGACAGAAAGAGCTGCTGCAACTGTCCTGGAGAAGCACAGGTCACATTTGTTTTCCTGCTCCTCCCTTCCAGCAAAATGGGAATCGTAGGAACGAATGTCAAGGAAGTGGTATGAGGAGATGGCATGGTGGCTTTTTGATGGCATCTTATGGATGCCTTGGGATCATCTTCTAATTGACACCTCTGGGCTAGTGGAGGATGATGTGGTGCAGAAGCAGGAGCGTGAAAGAGGAATGCAGGAGGTTTTGCAGGCTGATAATGCTTCCATGAAGCCTGGAGAGCAGGTGAAATAGGTTTCAACCAGAGACCAAGGACATAACATTTTAAAGCCACGCAACCAACAGACTGACCCAGGGAGAATAATTAGCAAAGCTGAGCAAGAACAAGGTGTACTGAGGCCCAACTCAGGCTATAGTTAGGCAGAAACTGGCTTAAATTTCTTCTCTTCAGTGTGTGCTTTTGTTCTCTGCTTTTGGACTTCTTTATGGTGGGGCTGGTTTGGGATGGCAGACCTGATCAAGATGTAGTTAGAACATTTCAGATCAAATTAAATTCCCCACTTCCCTCCCATGAGGAGCCCTGTGACATTTATGGCATTGAAGTAAATGGATTTTTTTTTTTTGAGCTTCCTCCCTGTTTCTCTGGAACCCAGCAAGGCAAGGGGAGGGGAAAAAAAGTAACTTTCCAGTAAAGCCACGGAGTGTCAAATCTGCCCAAACTGTTATTAGTCACCCTAGGGCCAGATCAACTGATGGCCATTTGGGAAATCCACGAGGGATTTTTTTCCGACTTGCTGTCCCTGCAGTGGTTAAGTCACATCTTGCTCATGGGCTGCCGATGGCTGCTCAAAGCCTGACATATGAACAAGAACTGCGAGATTTCATTAGTTCCTTACCAAAATGAGATCCTTCCACCCCTCTTCATAGCTGCCATGTGCTTAAAAAGGTTGTTAAAAAAACCCCAAACTAAATCTTGACATTCAGTTTATTTACTGAACAATTTACTTCCCAGGAGAAAGCACTTATGGGTATGCAGAGAGACCATGCTGCCTCACTTGGTTGTAGGACAAGGGGATGTGAGGAGGGCTCCTTATCACTGAATTGTCTCTTTCTCACTGCAAAGTGCTCTCTTCTGTCATGGTCTCGCTCTGTTTAGCTCTGAAGGATCAGTGTACTCTGTCCTGTTCTGGAATCCTCAATGTAAGAAGGAGATGGAGCTGTTGGAATGGGTCCAGAGGAGCCTATAAAGATGATCTGAGGGCTGGAGTACATTCCCTATGAGGACAGGCTGAGAGATTTGACGTTGTTCAGCCTGGAGAAGAATCAGGGGTTTGAAACTAGATGGGCTTTAAGGTCCCTTGCAACCCAAACTATTCTATGATTCTATGACCAGACCCTGCAAAAAGTGGAGAATCCTGTTAAATCAGCACTTGTGTAAGAGCCTGGCCCTGGTCATCGTGAAGGTGGGGCCAGAGGTTGTTAGGTGACACTGAGAAAGCTATTCTCTCTCTCTCTCTCTGCTGAGAGCTGGAGTGTCAGGTTAGTCTACGTTATGGCCCAGCAGCTGATGGGCATCTGGACCTGTGCTGTTTTGGGCTGTTTTGGGTTAAACTGAGCAGTGTAGCAATATAAGGTATTGCCTCCCATCAAACTGTGGTCCCTCCCCTGACACTTATCACCTTCATGGTGATGAACATCCCGTAACTCCTGCAGGCAGGCTGTCACCTTGGCCATCCTGCATGTTTCTGTCCTTCACATGCATGTGGGAGGCTGACTGTGGACCTAAGTACATACTCTGAATTTTCTCATATTAATCAGTTCCTGCCTCCTCCTCTATCAGCTTTGCCTTTGTCGTCATTGCTTTCCCAGCTCGCTGTCCACTCTAGTCCCAGGCCTCCATCTATCAATATCCTGCTATTATTAGGTGGCCCAGAAATGCATGCGTGTTATAGCACTGGTACCACAAGAGCTGCAGGGGATATTTTTCTGTATTATTGACATCCTTCTCCTCTCTTCCATGAAAGTGTATAAAGTCATCACAGTCCTGTTCTCTGGCTCTTTCAGTCCGTAATGTTGACAGGGCAGAAAGATCCTTTTTCACTCTGCTTTTGACCGGTCAATTTTCTTGCTGTTAGGAGAGATGGAACTGCCTTGACACTGGTGGAAGTAGAAGGGTATTCTCACTCCTTGTTTACAGTGTCTGGGGTGTATTGAACTCATAGCAGGGTGAGCTGGCTACCGAGTATAGTGGCCTCCAAGCAAGCAACTAGAAATAATTGTGCTTATGCTCACATGACAGGCTACACTCGCTGCTCTAAAGCTGATCGAATCCCATAGGGCTCAGGATTGTAGAGGAGAAGTGAGAAGCCTTAAGTTGTCGCTGAGATGGAAGTATTTTTAGTAGCAGTAGGATTCCCTTTTTTAATAAAAAGATATAATAAAGCAACCATTTTCCATATTAGTGGTATTAGGGACAGCTGAGATCAGAGTAATTATTTTTTAGGTAGAACATATGGTCAGTTTTATGTCTGAGCATGGTTCCATGGCCACTTCTGTTTCACCCACTCAGCTGAATTTGGCTCTTGACTTCTCACACACAGTTTGGGCTGGAAGTGCTAGGGCTGTTCTTTAGGCAAGTTTATTGTCAAAAACTCCCCTTTCAGCCTTGTCTTACTGTCGTGTTTGCGCTTTGCCACTGGAAGTGGGGCTGGAGGTAGAGGCTTTGCTGTCTGTGCAAGCATCGCTAACCTGTTTGTTTTGAACTTTTCTTTCATAATGTGTTTCTAATCCTATTCTGTTTCAAACTACATCCTTGTTACCTTCTCCCACCATTTATAACAGCTCTGGTGCTCTTTGAGTGCTGTGGATGAGCTGGTTAAATTTGCTGTGCTAGAAAATATGTACTCACCCCTTTTATTTTATATTTTTTCTATATTTTTTTTCTGATCTGGGTGTGTTGCAGGGCTAGCAAGTTGGTTCAGCTGGAGCATGTGGCCAGTGCTCTGCTCCCCATAAACTTGTTGACACTGTCTTTGGTCATGGTAAATAAGCATCGGCTATGGCATTGGCAACCTTCCTGTAGACAAGGTATCCTGACTTGTATCAGAAACGGTGTGACCAGCAGGTCCAGGAGGTTATTCTCCCTCTGTACTCAGCACTGGTGAGACCTCTCCTTGAATACTGTGTTCAGTTCTGGGCCCCTCACCACAAGAAGGATGTTGAGGCTCTGGAGTGAGTCCAGAGAAGAGCAACAAAGCTGGTGAAGGGGCTGGAGAACAGGCCTTCTGAGGAGCGGCTGAGAGAGCTGGGGGTGTTTAGCCTGGAGAAGAGGAGGCTAAGAGGAGACCTCATTGCTCTCTACAACTACCTGAAAGGAGGTTGAAGAGAGGAGGGAGCTGGGCTCTTCTCCCAGGTGACAGGGGACAGGACAAGAGGGAATGACCTCAAGCTCCACCAGGGGAGATTTAGGCTAGACATTAGGAGGAAGATTTTCACAGAAAGGGTCATTGGGCATTGGAACAGGCTGCCCAGGGAGGTGGTTGATTCACCTTCCCTGGAGGTGTTTAAGGCATGAGTAGATGAGGTGCTGAGGGTCATGGTTTAGTGTTTGATAGGAATGGTTGGACTCGATGATCCAGTGGGTCTCTTCCAACCTGGTGGTTCTATGATTCTATGACCCCTAAAACACCTGATGACCCAAATTATCTTCATTCTTCTCAGATGCATGTGTCCCACTCATCTCACCTTCCCTCCCATGTCCATCCCTGATGTCCTTTTAGCATGTGTGGCTTCTGCAGACCTCTGGCCTCTTTAGTCCCGGTGTGGGTTCAGGCTGGGGAGATGAGCATGTGGTGCAGCTCTGCGGGACTTTGCCTTCCTGCAGGAGCCTCCAGATCATGAACAAAAGGAGTGGAAAGCTGTCACTTGATCCCTTTCTGTTGGAACACATCTTACTGAGCCAGCTGACAGTGCAGCTGGAAGAGGTTAAAAATTAACCCTGCAACAATGTATGCGAGTAGTTGATTTTCCTTTGGTTTTGTAAGCGGTGCTGGTGTCATTCAAAGCTATCTGAAGCAGGGTAGGGCAGGGGAGAGGGGTGAATAGGGTGGGGATGGGCAGGAACTAGAAATATTTGTGATTTATGATACAAAACAAAGAAAAAGGCCTTTGAAAACTAGTTGTGTACAGAGGGAACCGCTCAGTGCATGCTCCTCATTTATCTGCTGAGAGACCTGAGCTGTGTTAAACCAACGACTTAAAAAGAAAAAAAGCCACCCAGGAAAACTGGATGATGACACATGTCACCATTCAACTAAAAAGTCACCCTTTCCTGTTGTTTAGTGAGGACTGGGCTTCTCAAGTTAACCAGCCTTTCCTGGGATGAAGTGACTCATGATCCTGATAGGAAAATGCACCTGTTTTTAGCCAGAGGTTAAGTTGTTCTCCAGTTAGCAGAGTAAACAAAGAATTTATTTCTGTCCTTAGCAGTTACCCTGCAAAGTCCAGGAACACAGGATGACTGGCAGGAGCAATTAGGTTTCAGCCAAGTTTTTTGTAAGATGCTCAAAGAGGACAGTGGGATTTGGCCCAGGCCTTTTGCTAGAGCAAAACGTGAAAGAAAAGTTGGTGCAGTGGTTGTGCTGGCTACCAAGGATGCCAAGGGGCTGGAAAGCATCTACCATGGTATTATCTTCTCTGGGCTGGAGATATCTGTCTGTAGTCTTGGCAAAAGAGCAGCTGTTGGACACAGATGTGATGGGTATCTATTAATTTGAGACGTCAAGACTGATCAGAGACTGCAGGAAGAACAGCCACGAAAGGGGCTAAAATATTTGGAAATGAGACTGTTGGATGTATTGGTATCAGGGAAGCTGAGAGGTTTGATTAGCTGGTGGTCACTTATTAATTCCAGAAATGGGATGTGTCGCATCTCCACTGTGGAAGAGTGCAAACACAACTTCAGGTCAGCACACAAGATTGTATAAAGGAAAGATGGATTTTAGCCTTTATTTAACTGGGTTTAATTACAAGCATGAGCTTCAAAGTGCCTAAGGCCTAACGGATGGTGACCTAAGGTCTGACTGAAAAAAGCAACAACAACTTAAACCTTAAGCTTGTTTGTTAGAGCACGTGGCATGACTGGACCATGTGATGTTTCGGGGAGGGAGGAATAAAGGACCAAGGACATCCAAAGCTTTTTCCAAGACTTCCAGCTTCACTCAGAAGAATCTGAACATCAACCTCACCTGCCCTCTATGCTAGCACGGCTCAGAATCTTGGCTGAGAGAGGCAGGAGATAGTGTTTCCAACCACACCTTCTGAAAAGTCTCTAGTCCCCTCAGACAGAACATGCTGACACTTGAAAAAGGAAAGGAACAGTTGAATTTTTTTGTTTGGAGGATCCATGTGGCTAGGAAATTCCAAATAACCAAATTTAAGGAAAAGAGGCATTTGTCAAAGGCTTGTTACCTTAATTTAATTTTGTGTTAATTACTGTTAGCATGTCAGATATTGTGTCAGTTATCTATTTGTATTTCTGCTTGTGCTTGGTTTCAGAGAATCCTATTCTTGGGTCTGGATAAAGTAAAACATCTCTTCTTTCTCCTTCAGATAGCACAATGTGGTTCCAAATAAAGTATTTGAGAGCTACCATTAAAACATAGAAATGATCATAATAAAACTGCTTATGGAACTAAGACCAGCTGAGACATGGCTAAATGTAATTGCTTGTGGCAGATGTTTAGGGGAAAACTGGAAGTTTTTAAATTGCTTAATTACTGGATACGCAAAGCTGCTCAGAAATGAAAAGGATACACTTTAAGTATGTCACCACTTTAAATGACTGCAGCATGGTTCTGTCCATCACAGGAAGTCTGTGCCAAGCTGATTCACTAGCTTAGATGAAAACGGTTGGTGTAACAAATCACCAGCTGGAATTTTTTTAATTTCCAGTGCCTATGCTGAGCTTGGCATCCACCCAGAGCAGCCACCCCAGGTGCTCCCACTTTGAAGATGATCATCTCCAGATCCTCACTTTCATCTTGGCCACATATCCAATTGAAAGAACCTCGAAGTAATCGGGAGTCTGTTTCACATTTAAAAGAAAACTGCTTAAAAGCTGTTTAAATTATTTACATGCACCTAAGAATCTCAAAGCCATATCAACTGATTCTTGAAGCAACCCCATAAGGTGGGTATTAGCTTAATTTAGATGGGAGCTCAGTGAGGTATGGAGGGTGAATGTTCTGCTTTGTGTCAGTTCTGTATCAGGGGAAGGATAACATCACTTACCAGCCTCCATGAATCACCTCAGTGAGGCTGAGTAATGTCTACCTGCTTTGTTCCCGAACCGTACAGGTTAGAAATGTCATCTTGGCGTCCCCAGTGTATCGCCTCTCTTTGTCTGCTAGCTCACCCAGACATAGCTTGGTGAGGAAGCTGGCAGGCTGCGCTGGCTCTTTGCTCAGTGAGGTGAAAACTTTTGGCTACTTCATGCAGCAGTGGACCCAGGTAAGTTTTTGGCATAGTCCTAAGGTTCCTCCAATACATGCCTGTTTCCTGGCAAGAAGGACACCTAGGAACATATTTACATTCATGTTTGGGGTCTCAGTTCCTCTCACAGCTCCTTCATAATGGCTTTTTGTTGTTGTGTGCTGGGCTGAACTTCCAGCTGGTGATTTTTCCCTTTGCATCCCCAATCTTGGAAGTCCCTTATCAAAATTCTCCCTGCAAAAGCTGGGTCGTAACTTAGTGAAGTTCATAATACTGAGGTGGTGGGTCCCTGGCCCTGGAGCCTGTCTCTGTACATCCCCAGCTGTGTGCAGCATCGCCTGTACCCTTGGTGACTCATTTGGTTCTGCCCTCACAACCTGAGCCAGCTCAACACGGGATCAGGCAAAGATCAGTGTTGACGCAAGGACTAGGGCAGGAGACCCTGACCAAGGAGAAGGGAGAAGTCATGGTGGCCTCAGCCTGGTCCTGCTGAAGGTGTCATGAAACAACTCCCTGAGACTGATCCTCCTTAAAGAGTGGGAGTTCCACTGGGAACACCAACACAACAAATTTTATTTGATTTTATACTATGCCCTGTCTCTCTCAAGTGCTTCTTTTACACACAGATCATCCATGGACCCCACAAAGTCTCTGCCAGCCTCCTGATTTTGCTGTGCTTGAAAAAGTCTTATCGTTCAAGTATTATGCCTTTAGCAAGTCGCTTTGCATTTTCTTGTACTTTATTGTAGTTTCACATCCACTTTGTGAGACTGTTTTCTTTTCCATCTTCTTTAGCTCCTTGTTTTTTGAAGAATTTATCTTTATATCTCAGCAGTGTTACATGGTTTAATCATGCTGGCTTACTTTTCCTTTGAGTATTTTTTTTATGCTAGGCCTACTGTAGAGTGTCTTTAAACCGTCTTATATCATCTACAAGAGCTTTACTGTTTCTAGCTGCTGATTTCAATGAATTTCCATACTTTCATGTTGTCCCCCTTTTTAAAGGAAAACGTTTAACTTGGTTTGCTCAATCTATGTAGATGTGATAATCTGAGTCATGTACTTACCTTTCCCTCCCTGGCATGGACTGTTCTGGCATTTATACCGTTTAAACTTTGTGTAATAGTATTTTACTAATTAGTTCTTTCTAGAAAGTTTCCCAGGTGCATGTGTTGCCAATATCCTTATTTAAAGCCAGGCATTCTAGTTCATAAATCTTTGTTTTCAGATCACTGCCATTTGTACAGAAATGGTTTTAAAAGCGCTTGTGGGCTTGCTACCTATTTTTGTGTGTTTTGTGTATGTGTGTGTGTGCACCTTCACTGGGAAGTTATTAACGGACACAGGTCTTCTGTTTTCCACTTACCACCACTGCCTTCTGCCCCATCTTTTTTCTTAACAGAGAAATTTGAGAGCCTCAACTAAACTACATGTTCTTCCATCCCTCTCCCTTACCCACAGTCTTTAATTTAATACTTTCCTGCAACTCTTAACTCTACCACCTCCCAGATCCTTTCTGTCTTGTTTACAATGATCTTATTTTTTCTACGTAGGCTCCACTTTTCTAAATAACTTTCCCCTTTTCTAATAAATCCAGAGATGTCTGTAAATACAGCCTTGCAAGCTTCATACATTTATTTTGCATATATAGAATTATTACTTGTTGTTCAGCTCCAGGGTTTGAAGCACTCTCCCTTGCCTGCCCGCTTGAGCTCTTCCCTTTGCCACAGTTAACAGCACAATCAGTCATGCTGGAAGGATACACCCAAGCAGTATTAGGAAATGCTCCCTGCTGCCTCAGAAATCTCTGGTGCCACCAGTAACAGCAGAGGAAGACAAGGAGGAGAAGAAGGCATTCCAAGCATATGGACTCTCAGGCAAGTGAAATGAAACTGGGTAGGTCACACAGTGCTTAACACATTCACTCATGGTGAAATCTTGCCCATTCAACATTGGCTGGGAGTACTGGCATTTGCCATTCCATTGGGGATTTTGCTCTTCTTGAGATTTCAGCCTCACACTGCATTGTGACAGCACCTATGAGGCAATCGAGCTGCCCTCTCCCTCTGTCCCAGCTGTGCTTTTCCCATCCTTGCTTGGCGTGGGCACAGATACTCATCTGACCCATGAACAGCAAAGAACAAGGTGCCACAGCAGCCTCACTCTGTTGCCAAACTGTGCTTCTCCCACACTGAGTGTGAAGCAAGGTATTCATCATACCCAGATTTTGCATTTCCAGTGTTTTCCTATACTTTAAATGGTTTCCTACCATAATACACTGGGAGTGGTCAAAACTGGAGAGCGTTGTCTCAATGAACAAGATGAACACAGACTGAGGGACAGGGATGTGATATTGCGCCCCTCACCACAAGAAGGATGTTGATGCTCTGGAGAGAGTCCAGAGAAGAGCAAGGAAGCTGAGGGGGCTGGAGAACAAGAGGAGTGGCTGAGAGAGCTGGGGGTGTTTAGCCTGGAGAAGAGGAGGCTGAGGGGAGACCTCATTGCTCTCTACAACTACCTGAGGGGAGGTTGTAGAGAGGAGGGTGCTGGACTCTTCTCCCAAGTGACAGGGGACAGGAAAATAGGGAATGGCCTCAAGCTCCACCAGGGGAGGTTCTGGCTGGACATTAGGAAAAAAAAATTCACAGGAAGGATCATTGGGCACTGGAACAGGCTACCCAGGGAGGTGGTTGATTCACCTTCCCTGGAGGTGTTTAAGGGACGGGTTGATGAGGTGCTGAGGGACATGGTTTAGTGATAGATGGGAATAGTTGGACTCGATGATCCACTGGAGCCTTTCCAACCTAACAATTCTATGATTCTATGCTGGGAGAGAGGGCAGAAGGGAGGTGATCTGGTTTCTTCCCTGTCCAAGCACCAGCCCCGCGGGCCTGCCGTGGTACTGCTGGGAACATCCAAGGGCATTATGTAATTTGCAGAGGCGTTTTTTCGTGCAACCTGGAAAAGCAGTGTCTGATAATGGCTTTCTCTTTGTTTGTAGCACACAATCGAGCTCATGATCTTTTTTCCAGTGCAGGCAGCCCACGGTGTTATGTCCTGTACTACTGTGATGACGAGAGTGGGGCTGCGCACAGGACAGGGAGCCCTGCAGCACTTTCATCAGTGAATCACCTACCCTGGATGGTAGTTAGGCACAAGCCATTAATGGTCTAAAAGGGCTGCAGGAAGCTATCTCTGCTCCAGTAGAAGCACGGATTGTGTCTTTTTCAGGAGCCATGGGGAGACCTCCTCTTAAGTCTGTTTTTAAACTTCTTGACTTTCTCATCTGAGTAATGCTGCTGATTTCATTTTTCAAAGGTCACAGGGGAATTCTTTCTGCCATCTCCAAAGGGCATGACAAATGTTCCTCTAACAAAGTAACAAATTGTTCAACACAATGCAGTTAGCAATTACCTTGCCATAAAGGTATTTACACCAGAAACAATAAGATAAACCAGTTTGTGTCCTATTGTTTTTCAAAGGGAAGGAAAAAAAAAAAAAAGAGAAAGGCTGTAGCCACATTGTGGTGAGTTTGAGGGATAAATACAATTTGTTGTCTTCCCTGAATGTTTTCATAGATCTTAAAAGATATTTTAATAGGCTTAAAATTCTATTTATAAACTATTCTATTGAGAGACTACCCCTTTTAGAGATCATAAAACCTATTCACATTTATATTCAGTGTACCTATTTAAATTGCATCTGAATTTAAACTTGTCTGTAACACAGTAATTCAGCACCTTTTTTGAATGCTCTTTCTCATGTAGTCTTTATTTACAGTTTTTTGTGCTATTTTATTTTCCCTGGTATCATTCTGCCTCCTGCATAATGCTCTTTCACATTTTGGACCTAAATTAGCTCCTAACACAGTAGGCAAAGGAATCAGCTGTGCAAGAAATTAGAATCAAAGACTTTACAGCACATTAGTGAATGCAAATCTGTTACCAATACAAATCTAGTTCCGTTTGGCAGGAGGAAAAATAACCCTGCACGAGCAGCAGAGTTGCTTGCTGGCCTGTGGTTTAGAAACACAAATCCTGTCCAACAACTGTGCTTCTGCCTCTCTGAACTCTTCCATTTGGCAGTCATTTCTTAGCATTTTTGTCTGAGAGGCTGATGTGGGAGTGAACAATGGAAACCCACCTGCTCCTCCAGCCCTCAAACTAGTCCTGGTGCACATGAGTTGACTGGGTGAGGAGAGAGAGAGGTCTCATTGCTCTGGCATCCGGTTAAGTAGAAGTCAATACAATCAGCTCAGTATGAAACACCAGCATGAAATAAAAATGAGGAGGATGGAGACACAGCCATATTTGATGTAAAGACTACCTGTGGTTATGTGATGGACAGGTGATCATAACTACTTCTGAGGCAGAAGAGGAGGCAGCGTAAGAGCACTCTGGAGTGAACTTCCTAGGAATCCACTGATTTTCTTGGGGCTCGGGGCTCAGATGTAGCCCCAGGCCAGAGAGAACACATCAACGCAGGATTTCCAGTTTCTGTTTGAAAGTCTGGGTGACCTTTAGTACTCCTGCTGTACCTCCTCACTCTGACCTTTCTTTGGTTCACACACCACAAGTAAAAGGGAAGTTGTAGGTAAAGCATCAAGAAATGGGTGCAAAGGAGAAAAGGTCTGTGGCTCCGCCACCAAGTTCTTGTGCAATCTTGTACAAGTAATTTCTCACATCTTCATCAGTTTCCGATCTGTGATATAAAAATCACATTGCTTCATCTCACCCATGCACTGCTGTCTTACATTATAAAATCTTCCAAGAAAAAAGTGCCTATTCCCAGGCTAATACACAAAGTCTAGTGCCATAGGGCACTTTTTCTCCTACCTATTTCCTCATGTTGAGTCTGTACTTTGCAATAACTGTTATGCAGGGTAAACCCTGACATCTTTGTGTTACGTGCATTTGTATCCAACCTGAAAATGTTATTTCATACCCTGAGGTGTGTGCTGTTATCAGACGAATGAAATGTCCCAGTCCTCTGGTAATTATTCATTAGGTAAGATTTAATGTGTGTGTGTGTGTGTGTGCGCATGCTTGGCTGGCAGCTACAAGTGGATCCTGCAGGAGAGATCCGTGAGCCAAGCTTATGTCAGATTTGGGGTAGGGATTGGTGAGTAACTGGAGTAAAAAATAACAAAATGATAAGATCAGTAGCAGTTTGCCCCAGACTTAACCCAAATACTTTTCTTTTCATCGTGTGGCCAAACTCACAGTTCAGATCAGATTGGATAGATCTGCACACCACATCTAGAACAAATCACAAATACAGACTGAGGTGAAGCAATGCTTGGGACTGAAATCTGGCTCTATCTGTAACTGTTTGTTCTGCCCATGCTTCCCTGAGGTCTGGAAAATGTTTTTAGCTTCTTCTGCTTCTTACACACTTGTTCTCTGTTTGGTACCTACTGTTCAAAAAACCGTCTCTGCAATATTTCCTGTCTGAGTAAGGGTGGCACCAGTTTTGGTTGGAGAGGATCTGGAAATCCAGGTGATAAAAGGATAGCACGCGAACACATGGTGGACAGAATACCAAAGAAATCAAGGGAGTGGAAAGATGTGATTTGGCTGACAGTTAAGAGTGGGGGACTGATGATCTCAGAGAAAACCCTGTTCTTCTGCGGCCCAGGCCTAAGTCTGGACTGGTTAATGTCAATCTGTACTTAGGAACTTTACACTGGCAGGACAGGCTGGACTTTGAAGCTAATTAAACTGAGTCCAATGCAGTAGAGGTGCAGAAAAGAGCTGGTTGGGAGTTGGGAGGAACAAACCTTTTCTTGCAGACTCCAAGAGTGGGGACATAACAAAGAGGAAGAGCAGTGGTGACTCTACAGATCTCGGGGCTCTGGAAATTCTGCGTGTTTGGCTTTTCCTGGTTTCTCCCGTCTTCTGTTCTCTCTGACTTTGCTGTTCACCCATGTAATTACATAAGATATCACCAGCTAAAACTACATCTGCTTTCTTAATAAATGGCTCATTATCTAGGGAGAGAAACAGAAAGGGCAAAAGCATTTACGTGCCAATAGCACTGCTGAGATGGCCATGTGCATTACAGGAGAAGAAAAGGTTGTAGCCTATTTGTCCTAATTTATAGCCAGACGGGCTGAAAGTGTCAAGGTGTAATGAAGGTCATTGTGTCTGTTGATGGGGTCAAGGCAGCACAAGGTTCCTGTCTTGACATAAAAACAATTAATTCTCCAACAAAGTTCCTCTTTCGTGCAGAAAACAGAGTGAGGCGGTTTTCTCTCTATTTAAAAGTATTCCCACAGCTTTGATCTTATCTTGCTTTCTGGAAATGAAGGCTTGGAAAGAAGGTCTGGCCTCATCTGGGATGATATATTGGGCCATGTGGTGCTGGCCTTTCAAGGCAGCCTAGGCAAACCTGTTGTTCTCCATAGTGCATCATTGTGGAAAGGTCTCCTAATATTCTAGTCACTGCCTGGGTACGTTGCCTGCTCAGAAATGCCTTGCAATCATGCCTTCTCTTGATTGATTATGAGTAAAAATGAAAAAGCGAACTAGAGGGAAGGTCTTCCATGAAGAACCTTGACATGTGAAACTATGTAACCATGCTAGCTTGAAAGCAACCCTTTAGCCCTGCATATGTCAGTCATATCCCATTCTCATCAGTATATTGTGGCAATCAACAGCAGACGGGTTTGTCTTTATTGATATTTAAAATGAACACTCATTTTGAACTTGGGACAGAGCTGCACTGGGGCTAGGTATTGGGCTCAGTTTCAGTAGAGCTTGTGGCAGACATGTACTGAGCTTTCATGCTGCTGCCTGTGCTGGCAGGAGACCAAAATGTTGCTGTGGGCTTCCCCAGACATAAAAATCTGTGAAGTTTTGCAGCTTTAGTTTCATTTCATTTCATTTCACCACCTGACTAACCTTCTTACTTGGTTCTCTTTTATTTCCTCTATGTGTTTCCCACATAGAAAGTCTAAAATTCCAAGTTCCATTTTGAGAAAGTTTTAAAATTAACTTCTCCATTTATGTGAGATGACTCTGGGTTTTGGTTAATAAAATGTGCTGGGGATGGGGGAAGAGGGAGAGAGAAAACTTCTCAGTAGGAGGCGAGTGCTGATGACTTTAATGATGTCACAGTGTAATATGCTGTTCTGCTGACTTTTGCCTTCTTTAATTGCCTTCCAAATCCTGAGAAGCTGAACCATGCCTCACCAGCTCATTATGTCCCACCCGGTTTGCTCTCCCCAACAAATAGGTGCTTTCCCTGCAGTCTCTGGAGGCTCTTTGTTGCTGCTCTGAAGCATCAGATGTGTTTGTTTTGCACATTGATGTTTGTGTTTTCCGCACTGCTTGTGTTTTCCAATTCCTTGGAGCAGTGAGGATGCTGCTGAATTGTCAGAATCACTGTAGGATGCTGACTTCGAGGTTACTGTCAATGGCCTCATTATGTTAACAAGGGATATTTTAAGAAATACAAAAGATGTGGCATTTGCTTTCTTGGGAGAGGGAGGGGAGAAAGAGAGAATGTGTGTGGGTGAATGGACTTACACTGCAGGTCCCCCCTACTGCTCAGTTAGAAACAACTGACTGGCTCTGATTGCACAATTTCCTAGCCAGAGCAGTGATGGTTTCTGATCTATATTTCTGGGCTGCTCACAGTGTGCTTGCTTCACCCATACACCCAAGGCAATGTGACCTTTCCGTCTGAAGAGTTCCTCATCTCTGTCCTGGGACATCTGGGTATCTGAAATGGGCACAACCTGAATAGATGGAACAATGGGACATGTAGCATTGCAGCATCTTCATGTAGATCTAAGTCAGGGCTGCTTTATGTTCTCTCCTTTGAGCCAGCACTAACATTGCTGTGGCTGGAAAATGAGTCAGTTTGGGAAACTGAGCTGGGAGACAGGTAATGTTGTGAGAAAAGTGTAATTAATTCCTTACATACTTGCCTTCTGGAGGAACATGGCAGGGTGTGGCCAGGGCTAAGGAGAAGATGGCACCCTAGTCTCATCTGCTGAGATGGGCTCTCTCCCTCCAAGAGGGAGAGCATCAAAGAGGAGGATATTGCCTGCAAATATTCTGTCTTAAATGAAATGGAGACCTGTGCACAGCCCACACCTGGGAATCAAAGGAAACAAGTTCATTCCCTGCCTCCCTGTTGTCAGGGTAGTTGGCATATCCCTTATCAAAGGAAATGTGTTTGTTTCCTTAAGCTTGTCCGCTCAGTGGTGTGGTGTAAACACAGATCAATAAAGGTGACACAAATCCTATCCTATTACCAGTGTTCAGCAGCAAATGTATCACCCTTATGCTTAGCATATTATCATTTCATGTATTCACAGTTAAAGACTGAGATAAGATTCATTACTTTCAAGGTGACTCTTCACCCTTGTCTCTTTATAATGGAGTTTGAAACCAGTCCAGAATGGCTTTGTCACTGGGAGAAATCACAGACAGCTTATCAGTTGGATCGAAAAGGTTTATTTAACAGGCCTTGTGCTTCTTCTCTTATATTTCCCTTAAGAGAAAGATAAGTCCCTGGCAAAGAGCACATCCAAACTTGTTAGTGAATTTGATAGAGAACTGTCTACATCTGGGGTTTTCACTTTACTTTTGTTGTTCCAAGTGTAAATATTTTAGGCATCCAGTTCTTGCAGGGGTAGGATGAGGAGTAATGGTTTTCAGTTGAAAGAAGTGAGATTTTTATTCGACATTAGGAAGAAATTTTTTGCTGTTAGGGTGGTGAGGCACTGGCACAGTTTGCCCAGAGAAGTTGTGGCTGCCCCTTACCTGGAGATGTTCAAAGCCAGGTTGGATGGAGCTGTGAGCAACCTGATCCAGTGGGAGGTGTCCTTGCCCATGGCAGGGGAGTTGGAACTGGATGACCTTTAAGGTCACTTCCAACCCAAACCATTCTGTTATTCTGTGATTACAACAGCAAAGAGCAGTACAGGCTGGACGGAGTGACCAGATTCCCGTACCTATATCTGACAGCTTTTTTCTGTACAAAATGCTGATAAAGGGGGAAAGAAGCTCTAACTTCTACCACAAAACATCAGCTGCATATTTATTTATACTATGTCTTATGCCCAGCTGAAAGAGACCAGCTGGGTTTGACAAAAGTGCTGGTCTCTCAGCTGATGGAGGGACTGCAAAATAAAACCCAGCAGGTCACAAGCAGCAGAATTGGATGGGATTTCCCTGGAGGAGATGCTGCTGGTGCCTGAAAAAGAGCACTGTGACTTCTGCTCGGGCAAAATGCTGATGTTAGTATGAGAAGTGGTCTAATTTCTGGTCTGCTATCACCTGTATATGTCAACTATATCTTGGTCAGATTGGCCAAGAATTTTGTGGTTGTGCCTTGCTTTACCATATATGGACTGGGAAGCATTATCTTTAGAGGTATGTGCTAATTTATCCCACATGGGACAGTCATTTCTGGTTTTCTTTCACAAAGCTGCTCTCAGGGAAGTCAATTACTACTACCCATAACGCTGCTCACTGTGCTTGGATGTTAAAGCACAAGCAGTAAAAAGCCCTTAGCTACATCCTCCAAAACCAAGAAAAAGCCAAGATTTCTGGTTGGGTTGGTTTTGATGGGTGGCTTTTGATTTTCAACTCTTCCTACTGCCCACGTTTTTCAGTCTTACAAACTAGAAACCTGTGCTTTTAGTTTCTGTATTCAGTGTTGTGGGTCTTAGATATTGCTCTGACTCTCAGGAAGACAGGCTTCCTGGAAAACACCTTATATCACAAGATCTGTTGTAGAAGCCTTGTTGGAGCTACTGAATTGTAATGCAAAAAACCACAGGAGTTAGGTGGGAAATGTGCAACTCCCCCGCAATCCTTTCCCATTTTCTAACGAGCTCTCATTTGCTCCCTAGTTACGAGATCACGAAGCAGTTGTCTTCTCATTTCTGAAATATCAGCAAACCCTCCTCCGCAAAACTGAAAATGTTTTGAATAATAAAATGAGATTTTTCAAGCTTGGCTGGGAATGCTAAATGACTCGTTCCCACTACAATGAGAAGGGACTGGATCTCAACATCCCCTGGGCAGTCCTGCCTAGGATATCATAGCTGGGACTTTTCAGTCTGTCTGATGCCAAGACGTGACAGCAGCAGAGGCTGTGAACACTGGCCATGCACAGATAAAGAAGAGTCTGTTTCAAAACTCAAGAGCTCCTGAGTTGATTGTCTGTGGGTGCCTGACTGCAGCTTGTTCAGGTTTGAGTCAGTCACCTTAATAAACAGCTCTACCCAAGAGACAGCTGTAGGACTGATCTATAATAGGACTTCATAATGCATTGGCAGCATTGTTTTGCTGCAGGTTTTATTACACAGAGAGTAGTCACATCACATTGGCTTCCCATCAAATGAGGTGTTTATCTCTTGGGTGAAGATTAGCACAGCGCAGTACCATGAAGTTTAGTATAGCTGAGTAAAGTGGTTTACTGTAATCCTCCCGAGAAGGATTGCTGTCTTGAAGAGATTCCTGGGAAGGTTCTATGCATGTACCAGGCTTTTAGATGACTTTCAGCCAGGTTTTTGTGTCTGTGTGTGTGTGCGCGTGCTTTTTGGAGTTTGTGCAGCTTTCTATGATGCAACCTGCCTCCAAGACATTTGTGTAGCAGTTAGCTTAGCAAGGACCATCTCAGAGCTTAAAGACAGCTGGTATTGCTGTATGAAGAAGACCCCACTGAGTCATGAAACGATCCAGGTACAACTCTGATGAGTGGGCATCCCAGTACAAGCTTCAAAAAGTGTCCTGTTTGGTCAGTTGATTTTGCTGTTGGATGTCCAGGCATATGTAGATATAGATCCTCAGCGTACTCTTGTTTTACATTAAGCAATCTTCACATTCAGCAGTCCTCCAGGTGTTCTCTGCGGTAGCAGGGTAACAGTGCTGCCACTGCACTGCCCAGGCACTTGGAAATCTATTAACTAGTGTTTAGAATAAAGAGTAAATGGGAGCTTGTCAAAGTCATAGCAATTTGCATCCTATATCATAGAATACTTTGAGTGGAAAGCAGAACCTCCCTTCTTATTCTATTAGTCATTTTGTGAACATTTCTGGTCTGGGTTATGTAGGAATGATGGTCCTGGTTCACACATCTCTGATGCAGAAGAGACCTTTGAATTCAAGTTACTATTAGGAAAAGAAAGCAAGCAGTACTATTTTTTTCCAACAGGGGAAAAACAAGTAGTACTATTCTGTCTACGAATGACTTTTGGAACTAAGAAGGTCATACACAATGAGAAAAATGTAAGGTCCTGCACAGTAACAAGACAGAAATGATGGCAGCTGCAACAGGAGCCTTGTTGGTGAGGGAGATTTTAAGCAGTCCATATATAAAGCTATCCTTGGGGCCCTGGCAAGGATGCAAACTTCTCTCCCACACAACCTCAGTCACTCATGAAAAGCCAAGTTCTGGAATTTTAAAAGGCAAAAATATTACAGCAACAGCAACAACAAACATGAAAATCAGATGCTAAGTGACTACTAATGATCTTGTCAATGTGCTGTGTAATTGGGAAGAAGAAAGAAGCATTAACATTCTTCAGGTTTATTTTTCAATTATTCAGTGAGTATCTATGAGATTAAAGCTAAATAACACCAGTGTTTTTCAGAGAGGTTTCAGATTTATAATGGAGAAGGCGTTGTGGTGGATGGGGGAAGAGGCCAAATGGACTTCTGCAGTACAAAAGAAGCCAACAAAAGAATCAAGTACCAAGACGCCATGGAAAGATGAGGATTTTGCCTGGGCAATTCCTGGAGGCAGCTTGCAGTGTGTATAGGGGGGCATCTCATCATGATGTCCATGGGTTGGTCACACCTCCAGGCTGTCCCACTAGCAGTGCTCCAGTGCAGGTATGTGCCATGTGCACTGCTGGGGCAAGCAGACATGTGAACGTGCTGCAGAGGATGAGTACATTTAGCTATCCAGTTCAGAAATAACCCAGATTGATGATCAGACAACTGGGAGACATACTTGCCCTGCAATCCAGCTGCTCCACGTGGTATCTGTGAGTAATATTGCTGCACAAGGCAATGGGGTAGTTGATGCTTCCACGGGTCACAAATCCCAGCTCCATGTGTGCTTTCACTACTGGGCCAAGCTGTGAAAAGCACTGAGCCTGGTCAGTTATTTAACTGTCAGCCATGAACTTTATCTTTCACCTTTCTGAAAAACTATTTTGCTGTTGCATTGGGGACTGTGAAAAATGCAGCTCCCCTTTTTTGACTGTGTTGCACATCTCTCTGTGGATCGTTCTGTCAAATTATTTAACCTTGCTCCCAAGCATTAAGATTTTCACACATTTTCCTACTGACTCTGCTCTTTGTCAGCCTTAGAAGTGAAAATGGGGTAAATATTTTAGTGAAAATTTGAAGGTTGGCAGAGGTCCCTAGAGCTGAATGGTGAGAGAGTCACTGATGTACCAGGAAAGCCACATGCAGCACCTAAATACCCACATTTAAGCAGCAGTTTGAGTATTTTTTTGGAAATCAGGTTGCTTTGTTGTGTTGTCTGTGCTTTCTAGGTCTGGTTAAGAACAAAACACATCTCATTTGGGATCATTATGACTGGTGGTGTGTCCAGGCTGCTGTTTGGCACTATTTTCTTTGGAGATGAAGCTGGTTTGAGAGCGTCCTTGCCCCAGAAGCCTTGTTCTGGTCCTGCCCATCTCCTGCAACATGCTGTCCAAACACACAGGGCATCTTTGTGTGGCCTGTGCTATGACCCCAACTGCTGAAATCACTGTAGGGGAATTTTAGGAGTTTACAAGGAAGAGTTTAATCTGGGTTCACAGAGCAAAGCAGTGAAAGAAATAAGCTAGCAAATCAAAGCAGATAGTCTTCTGCTGGACTAATGAGCTGAAGCAAGTCTTATGAGCCCCAAAGCCAACCCAAAGTGGGCAATGGGAACTTCTCCCAGGGGCAGGGATGGTTACAGGGATGAGCAAGGATGGGAGGAGGAAGAGTGTTTCCCACTTTTGGTCACAGCATCTTCACCATGACACGTCATTTCACTCTGTTGTGCCACTGGAGTTGAAAATAGCCCAGCTATAAAAAACAGGTTGTGGTTTGGGTTTGGCTGCAGTTTTGTGTATGCGAGCATGGGTGAGCTTCAGAGCACCTCTTGCAGTGGCTCCAGCAGAGGAAGTGATTTGGAGATGGGGGAAACAAAGGAGAAGGGAGGGGGCTGCTGAGTGACCAGAAGGAGGGTCTATCAGGCGTGACATCAGCCACATTATACAGACCACTTTCCTGCCAAGGGAGTGTGCAGCCTGCCTTGCTGGGCTCTCAGCAGGGCTGCATGTGGCTTCTCTCTGAAGCTGTAGGGTCTGACGCAATCTATGCGCTATCCTGGACCAGTCATGCTGCTCCATCACCACTGCAGGATGCTGCGTTCAGGAGTGCTCTGTGCACGCCTGTCTGAAGGATCTCCCCTGCCGTCACTGTGACAAAGATGACGTAGGCGCTGATGTGAGCTGAGCTGAAAAACCCAGCATGTGACTTCCTCTGGAAAGCGGAGGCAATCACCTCCTCCTTCTTCACCTCCAGTGACAGGCATGGTGACCTGCATCAGGCTTCCTCCCCACTCACATGAAGGAGCACTAACCCTTGGGACCCACAATACGGTTTCAGTCAGCTGGTTCAGCTGAGACTTTCTGGAGGTTGTTTTCATCATTCTCAAGCTGTAAGGCTTGAAAGGAAACATTGGGTGATGCATTAAAGTTTACAGGAGGTCAGACTGAGTGATCTGGTATTCTACTGGCCTTCAACTCTAATGTAGGAGCAAGTTCAGTTTTCATTTCACTGCTAGTTCCCATAATGAACTATCCCCAAAATGATTCTATCACAGCTCTCATTGCAGTCCAGACCTTCATACAACTGACCTTTGAAGACCCCTACTTGTACTGTGACTTATTTTGCTATTAGAAGTAATTTTAACTTCTAGTTTTGTAATTCTTCTTATCGCTGCCAGTCCCTGGTCCTCTGTTCATCACCGCAGTACTTGAACAGTGGCTATTCTGAACTTGTTTAGCTTTGCTGTGTCCCTGGGAGATAGTGGAGTCCTTTTCACCTGCTTTGATAGCTTGGGAAATGGAGGGACAGACAGAGGCCTGGGTTTAGATCCTTGCTTTACCACAGACATGCATTGTCACCTTGCTCATATGTGTGTGTTTGGTTTTCAATCTGGTCTTACATATTTACATATAATTTAAGGTACCAGACTATCATTGAATTAATTGAAGGACCTAGTATCCCAGACAGATTTTAGTGGTATATGGACACTTTGGGCAAAGCATCAGATACATTTTTGTGTTATTAGGGGTAAAATTTCATGCCAGAACCCAAACTTCCTCAGGAAATTTGTGGTCCAAGCAGGAGAGAGGACCCAGGTTGTCTCTAACCACTTAACCTTTCTTCCCCTCCCCCAAAACCTGTCTGCTTGGAAGGATGCCTGCTTAGATACAGTGCAGACATTCATTCTTCTCTCCTTACAAATGTAAACTTCTAGGAGGTCCATATGTGTTCGGTAGGAAAGTCGTGACATTTAATATACCCACTTTATGTACGTATGTTTGGGACCAGAAATGGATCTGTGGGTATGGGAGGAGAAATCCCATCTGTGCAGTGGAACAGGAGCTCGATTTGGTTATTATTTCTCCCCACCAGCTGGTCTGGGCAACTATACAACATATCAAGCCAAGTAATCCTGCTTTGTGTAATATGTAAATTTGTATACAACCATCTTTTAAGGCAAAGGAGAAAGACACTGTGTGTCCTCCTTTAACGATACCTCTTTTAAGACTTTAGTCAGCGAGCTATTTATTAATAAATTAACCTAACAGCCGTATAAGGGCCTGTTCCTTTTCCCTTTCTCCCCAACCATGCATCCCACTCCTGGAAACTGCTGAGCTCTTGTGTTAGGATGAGACAAGAAAGTAAGGTGAAAAAGAGTAAGGTCAACCAAGCTCTGCTTCCCCATGAACAGGCATCTTAAGATAGGAAGACGAAACCCCAGGGAAAGGAGGACTCCACGAGAGGAGCAACAGGTGGAGAAAACACAAACCAAATCCCAGCAAATCCATTATAGACAAGTATTATTATCACTTCATCTGCAGCACATGACATCGTATCACTGTTCCAGCTGCTGAGGCTTTGAAGTGTCTTGTGAAACTCGTTCGAAACCCTGGAGGAGGATTTAGCTCCTAAAGCTCTCCAACCTGTTTCAGCAGGAGTTTGTGGGCAGTTAACAATAATTGGCAGGACAAGGCTGATGACCTAATGCTGGTGTGGAGGAGACAGGCTGAGCTTGGGATTCAGGCTTCTCTTTAGGAAGCATCAGCAAGGGAGAGCCTGCTTGCCTTTTTCCCTGTAAAATACAAAGCAAAGATGCAAATCAACACACACATGCACATATGTGGATAATTGATTTGGCTCTTGGTGCCTTATCCTGAGCACCTGCTAGCATAGCTGTGACATCCAGAGGTGCCTTTGGGATTTCACAGACTACAAAGATATGTCTTGTACTGTGTCACAAACACCAAAGGCTGCATGCTAAGCCGAGCAAATTCAAAGCCAGAGAGTAGGTTGTGTTGACAGTAAGAGACTGATCGGGAAGGGAAAGTAAGAGAGAGGAAGGAAACTCTGGACTTTTGGGGGCCATTCATGGGAAGATGGCTAAGTAGAGACAGCACAGGAGCATTTCAGAAGATAGAGAGCAGGGTTGGGAAGAGATCTGCAATGCTGTATAAGGAAGCCAGAGTCGTTTGTAAGCTTGGGGAAGGAAGATTAAGGGGTGTAAGTCTTGAACCCTGTGCTTTTAACTTGTGGAAGAGAATTTCCCTTCCTTAGTGGTACAACATCCTCCTTCCCCCAAGTCCCCAGACTTTAGACAGTGCATGTGCAACCAAGAGATCTTTGCAAGGAGACTTCCAGCTGATCCCTTCTGATACATGCAAAGCAAGAGTGAGGTGTGTCCTAAAGGTAAGGAGTGGGCTGACTACACTGGTGTTTGACATTTCCTGTGAACACAAACACCTTATTTTGAAGAGGAATGGGAGTTCACAGGTGTGCTGCTCTGAGAGAGTAGAGAGAGGAAGCGTTAGTGCTCTGCTCTGTGAGGGAAGAGTTCAGGTAAGCCCACGAGTGCCAATCAGGTATAGTTAGCAGAGCGATGTGATGCTTTGTATCACCTGCTGTGAAGTCAGAAAACCTCAGAGGATTGTCAGCTGCCAGGAAACACACTCACACTGACGCTGGAGTCAGACAGGCAGTGAATAAAATATCCAGCTAATCATCCTTCAATGACAGAACTCAATATGCATATTGTTGGGGGAATTCTTGCTTTCATAGATCATCCCAGTTGCTTATTCATGTTTGATTTCCTGGACTGAGGTGCAACTTAATTTCCTAGAATATGTGCCTGGCTATATTCTGGAGGTTGCTATTTCTGATGTGCTTTGCTCTTTCCTGTGGTAGGATGCTTTAGAGTAGGGATACAGGCAAACTGAATTCCATCGGCATCTGCTTTTGTTTTAACTAGCAACAAATTTAGTTGTAACCTAGTTCAAATTTGCTTGTTACAGAAAAATAATAAATAAGGGAGAATTAAACATTTTGTTTTAATAACTGGAAACATGAGGAGATAAATCACTCACATTAAAAATGTATTAACCCAGGAAAAAGGTTTTAAAGTTAACAGAAAATTAAACTAAATAAGAACATTGAAACTTAACACTTGAACTTCACTGATACTGATGCAGTCTTTCTTTGTGGAATATTTTTTCCCCCAAAAAATAATCCAGCACATTTCAAAGTAAGTATTCTCCCTGCTTTAAGAAAGTCAGTATGTAGTTTAAAGACTGGAGAGACCTCAAATTACCAGCAGTTCTTCATTCCTGTTTCATTCTTGATCCCTGCATCCCTACCCTGGATTGAAAGAAAATCCCAAATATTTGTTGTGGAGATTCTTACTGGAGGCAGATCAGCACTTCTACTTTCCAGCACCTACCTATTCTAAAATTACACCTGAGGAGAGGAAACTGTCTCTAGTTTCAGCATGTGGTCCTCTTTGTGGGGTGGAGAGAAGAGATAATGAGCAAAGGCACTCAGGCACGGTTCTGAAACACACTGGTATGAGTGAGAGAAGGGCCGCTTTGCGTCTGAAATGGACTTAAGCTCCTCTGAAAAATCTGTTTGCGTCCTTCAGTGAAATAGTTGTTGAAAAGGCATCCGAAGGTGCCACATGTTAACATCTTTAATAGAAGTGACTGCTTTTCCCACACGCTGTTTTGCGTGATGAACGAAGACATGGATGAGTATCACTTGATCTTCGGTAGTGGCAGGGATGGTCAATGCATGTTTGTTGCAGGTCAGAGCAGAGCATGAACAGTGAATTTCTTCAGGCTTTGGGTGAAGAATAGCAGTCAAAGGCGGGTTTTGTGCCCTAAAAGTAACAGCAATTGCCTTGTCAAGGCCTATGTGTCTGATGGACGCATTTAAGCGGCTAGCCAGGCTTGAAGCCCAAGGAGACACAACAGCCAGAGGGCAAGGAGTGGATTACAAACAAGCCTCAAATGTCTCTGAAGAGGAAACATATCCTTTCTCTCTCTATCTAATCAGGCTCCTTGCTTTAACAGCCCCATGCAGCAGCAGCTCAGACAGAGCCACTCACTCAGGGAGTCCATCCTTGGCTGCTCAGGGTGCTTCCAGCTCTGTGCAGACAAGATGCTGAGCAACAGTGGTCCTCTCTGCAAGCTGTGCTCCTGAGGCAAGAGGGGAATCATGCCTTGGGCAGAGAATAGAATCATAAAAACATAGAATCATTAAGGATGGAAAAGACCTCTAAGATCATCAAATCCAACACCACCATGCTTACTAAAACTTGTCCTAAAGTACGTCTACACATTTTTCAGCACCTCCAGGTGTGGTGACGCCACCACTTCCTTGGCCTAGTGAACCAAGAGAACTGAGAGTGTGCCATGAGGTGGATATCACTGCTTGCTGGAGATTTGCAGCGTGATAGGTATTCCCTGGGGCTGAAGAGCAGTATGAGGGGTCGATCTGTGACTGGTTCTCTCTGTTCTTCTCTGCCTGTTGCGCCTTCACTTCTGTCATCCTTTTCCTCCTCTTCCCTAAAGCTCAACCCTGTACCTGTGTGTGCCCCAACTTTGTTTACTGCCACAACTGTATGAGCATGGGGAGCAAGCCAGATCCTTCACGCTATTACCAGCAGAATCTCTGTTCTTTTGGGCCTTTTGGTTCAGCTGGTGATGTGTCCCCAAGCCATGCAGAGCAACTAAGTCAGTCTTTGGTGAGGTGAGGTTGACTACTCTGCCTCTTAATAGCAACATTGGAAAGAAAACATTTAATTTAAGAAAAAGTCAATAATCTAAATAACAGCTACTCTGGAGTAGTTTGTGTTGTAACTATGTGTTTATTTGATGCGTGACTTAATGCTATAGCGTTCACTGCACACAGGTATCGCTGCAGCAACAATAGTAGCACATACTGCGTTTTCTGCCTTTGGAAATGCAAAGCCTTGTCTCACAGAAGCTCAGACATGCCCTGGCTGATGGGAAACACATCCTTTTGCATGATGGTTTAAAAGTAACACTTGCACTCACGGCATGGGTTCAGCAGCAAGACAAGCTTTCCCCTGTTCCTTCAGTTTCCTGAGAGCACAGCTGGGTATTTTTACACCATGTTAGGGATGTCCCATGGAGAGGGAATGTGAAGGGGTAGTAGAGGTGGGGCTGATCACAGGAGATGGGGGCAGAAATTACTAAGCAGCTATGAATTGTAGGAGGTGGCTCCAGTATCAATTTATTATTGCACATTTGGTCACCTACTGCAGATTTCTGTGTCATCATTCTGGTGCTGAGTGATTGCAACTCTACTCACTACAAAAAAAGACAGCAAGAGGCTATGCTGACTTGAAACCTGACTCAATGTTTTTAAAGTCTGACCAAAGTAAGAAGAAACAGAAGATGGCTAGCTGCATCTGGATCCCATATAGCTGTGGTTACAACAGCCAGGCCTCTTCTCCTGTGGGGAATTCTTGAGGTCATCTATAATTTCAGACGTTGGTGACTTGATCCGATTCTTTCAGTCACAGTGGTAGAAGATTGCTGGGCATTTTCTTGCTGAACAAGAAAAGATTGTCTTTTTCATGAAAGGAATTGGAATTTGCATGGGCAGGAGGTTGTGATAATGCCACAAGAGCTAGAAGTCCCATGAGGACTTTTGTTCCTTAAAAGATCCTTGGAATTTGTGGTAGTACCTGTGAACTAGGGACCATGAAGTCTCTATCTACTTCCTTGGTGTCTTGATGTAGGAGGTATAAAAGAGCAAAGCTTGTGCAGAGATGCTGCGGAGCTTTCACCTGCTTAGGGCTTCATTTTTCTGCTATGTTCATGATGTCAGAGGCAAATCCTGACCAGTGGAACAAAAAAATAACCAACTGCTTTGGGAATGTCTAGACTGAACTCTCGCTCTGCAGAAAAAGCATTATTCTACTCTCCCATCCTATAGGCATCAGAGATGAGTCAAATTCACAGAAGATGAGATGTGCAACCATAAAATTGTAAGCAATATAGTTTTTATTACAGTTGAATACTCTTCCCCAGGGAACAATCTTAGTGCTTTAGAGAACTGAGAACTCTTCTTGATGATATTTTATTTTGATTTCTGCTCCAGGCTCTCAAAGCTGCCACTCAGGACTGTTGCTATACTCCATGAAAATTTTATTTCTGGAGCAGGAATAGGACAATAATTAATCCTGTAGATAATCTACAAATAAATTCCCTTTTATAAGAAGATAAATTGCAACCAGGAAAGACTATTCCTTGGGAGAAAGCAACGGCATCAAATTCTCCTGCGTCATTATGGTTTTGGATTCAGAGGGACAGTTCGGTGCACACAAACACAAATTAAAGCCAGTACCACATCCCTTATAACATGATCATTTCTCCTGGACTGTTGTGCCTGCTGCTGTGTATAATGCTGCTTTTAGAGAGTCCTTATCTGCCATAAAGTTGGAAACAAGCATTTGCTCTCAGCTAGTCGCCCCAGGTCCTGTGTGAAGTCAGCTCTCCCCCAGCACTGGGTCTACAGGTAGGGCACAACAAGGAGCCTGGCACGGTGTCCTGGCCATGATGCAGGACAGAGGAGGACTAGGTAAGGAAAGGGTGAAAAAGTGCAGGCTCAAAGTCCTGCCAACAAGGCAGGAGTCAGTCTGGCTGGGATGGAGTTTGTGCTCCCAGGGAAGATTTTGGCCTGTAGTGCAATTTATGCAGAAATGTGATGGTTTATCTTGTTGAGGAAAGAAACTGGCTTGCTTAGGTCCCTTCCGTCCGTGGCTCTCCCTCCTTCAGTGACACTGGAAAACATGAAGCAGTTGACTACTGCAGAGGCCACTAGGTGATTTCAGTTTCTGGAACCTTGGCTATCACACATTGCATAAATTCCCTGGGAACATCACATGTGAGGAACATCAGAAGAAGAAAAGAGGCAAAAACTAGTTAAATAACAATTCGTTCATACCAATCTTCTCTCTGACTCCTTCATGTGTCACTTTCTTTACCACATTGAATGGAGGCTGCTTGGGCTCATTTTTGAGGCACGGTGCCACCCTCTCTCATTGCTCTCTCTCCTGTCTGGAATGTCAGTTCCTACCTTCCTTAACTAGTGATCCCATTACTCACTTGTTAAATCCTTAAACTAGCAGTACATCACTTCGCTCCCAAGGCACCTCTAATGCTCTGCAATTACTCTAGTGATTCTTACTACCCCCTGGTATTTTGTGGGGTGTTTGTCTCTCTGTCTGTACCCACCTGTTGTCTTTTTGTCCTACTTGTAAGCTTACTGATACAGGAACTTTCTGTTTCTTCTCCACCTGGAAAACCCTGAAGATAAAGGGTCCTCAGCTGGGTTCAGGCCCTCCCTCTGATAACAGGTGATTTATATTTCGTGGCAGAAGAACCAACTGGCTTCTTGGGGAAGCCACCTCCTTATGGTAAAGGCCAAGTTCTTATTACCTTGCAGCAAATAATCAAATGACTAAATTAATCTGAAATTTCAACTTCTAATCAAAGGATTTCCTGAGGGAGGAGGGCTCTGGTTTCTCATGGCCAAAGATTTTCATCTCTCCTTCCTAAAAATGGGACAAGCATATTGTCTTAAAGGTGGATGGGTGGTGAAACAGCAATAAATAAATATCTTCTGCCTTATTTCTCTCAGGTAAATAGAATGAAAAGGCTCCCCTTTGAAGGAGGCTGAGTGAAGAGCAAGGACAGCAGTTCCACAGAAGCCACCTTTGGTGTCAGAGGGTTGGGAAATCACCTGAGCTTGGAGCATGAAGATTAGTTCTGAAGCAGCTGTTTCACCAGGGGAGAGCAAGGTGAGCACATGGCCACAGCGCTGACCTCCTCTGCCCCCTCTTTTCATTTGCTCAGGCTGCTCCCTTCTAGCAGAGTGAATTTGCAGGACCACAAGGGCTGATGTTCACCTACTCTGTGTTGCACTGTGTCACATTGGTGTGCCCAGCTCACGTGAATTATCCCATCACGGCTGTGCTCTTGGGGCGTCCGTGGATCCTGATGGGGAAAGCAGGCTGCTGTCTGCAGAGGTGACATTGCTAGAAGGACACTAGCCTGGTTTCAGTGTCCTGGTTTTATTTGTTTGTCCGGTGGTTCCACCCTGCGCCTCACCCCAACAGTGGTTAGCACAGCATTAATTACTAGTGATCCCAGCGAGGATTGCGTTAGGCTGAACGACTTGCAGATTAAAGTGGTGTGGGTCACTCTGCCAGGGCAGGTGAGCTGTGGTTAGTAGGACGCTGTGACACACTGCCCCGAGCAGGGGCCAGCAGGGTTCTGTGTGGCTGCGGATGCCGAGCTGTGCCGGGGCAGCGCTGGCAAAGCTGGGGCATGGCTGGAGAGCTTGGCTGAGCACCAGGTACACGTGCCCGTTGCACAGGCTGTGGCAAGCAGCACCAGTGCAGGCTGGTGTAAAATAACTCCTTGGGATGTACTTGTCTAAACAAGCCTGAGGGGCATGGCTTTCTTAGAAGCTTCTAAACAAAGCCTATCTGCCCTTGTCAAGACAGCCTAACTCTGTAGTGGTGATCTTTCTGTAGCTAAAACCTTGGATTGGGGGGTTTGTGTGATGTAGGTGTGGTACCATCCCTGCTACTGCCTTCTGTGTGACCTCA
Organism: Coccyzus lansbergi; assembly: GCA_033558105.1. Classification (NCBI taxonomy): domain Eukaryota; kingdom Metazoa; phylum Chordata; class Aves; order Cuculiformes; family Coccyzidae; genus Coccyzus; species Coccyzus lansbergi. The sequence goes on from JAUMJK010000923.1 coordinate 84,648, forward strand.
GGCAAACCCTTTAGCCTTGCTGTGCATCAGACTCCAGGTGGGTCTGGTTATGAGACGCTCACGAGGCTGGGAAACCTCTGAGGTCCTGTAAGGTGAAGGTGCTCCAAGTGTATTTGCAGGGGTAGCTCATAAGTGGTCCTTATCTGTTTCCTGGCTCATTTTCTTCTTCAAAATACTATATCTGTCTGCTCACATAGTTGCAGCTGGATGCAGCACTGACCATGTGTGTGAGCTGTACATCCCCTTCTCTGGCCTTGCCAGCCTCCAGCCCTTCCCTTGATGAGGAAATCGCTGGTAAAACCAATTGAGTGACTGGCAACTGTGAAGCTCTTTCTGGTTTTCTGTTCTTTCAAAAGCTAATGTAAAAAATGATGATAAGCTAAATCTAGATCTATGCAGCCATTACATGGGATTGCAGACCTTGCACCTGTAGCATAATACATAACAGAGTCAGTTAACTACCTCGCCTAATGATTGCTCTGAACAGCATACAAATCGCATTACGCAGGGTGAGCTAAAAGCCATTTTTCAGTCAATGCGAGCTGATGAGCTCGCAAAGACTTTATTTGCTCAGCTTTCTCTGACTGCAGGTTTGTCCTCTTCTCTTTGGAATCCTTCCTGTTATTTTTCTACCTTCCTGTTGCAGGATGCAACATTCATTACAATAATAGATCAAACTTTGAGTGGAAAAACTCTGCTCTACAGTTGTCTTCAGGATTTTCCAGTTTTGTTCCTGTTTACTGATCTGCAGCCCTGACCTCTCAGCTCACCCTGCCAGGTACAACGTTGTAGTAACAGCAAAACCAACCCCAGAGGGCCTGTGTGTGTACCCGTAATTAGCAGGTAGAATGTCTTCACAGGATACTTTGATGGGCAAAAGATGGAACATGAAGCTGTTAATCTGCCCAGAAGTTTTCAACCATTATATATCTAGGCCTTAACATAATTATGTTTTTTACACAGAGGGAAAGAGATCTTATTCAGTGATCTCATGGTGGCTAAGAATAACTGAGGCAGATCTCTCTGCCTCAGGGCAGCACTCTTGGGCAGATGTAGGCATTCAGCGAAGCATGGGTGGTCAAACACCTGGACAGGAGCCTTGAGAAGTTGTGCAATTGCCTTAACTGGAGAAAATGCAAAATTATCCCTGATTTGAGTGGGATTTGAAACCTCAGGATGTCTCCTGAAGTGTTTGGAGATGCTGTGTGCTCTGCCAGAGTTCTTTTAGCATCACCAGCAGTTGCAGTGTGACTCCCTGCAGAAATCCTTCCTGGTGAGGACTTGCCACCCTTACGGTGACCAAGCTGGAAGGAGGGAGCTCAGTGCTGCATGAGAACATACACAAAGCATTGGGTGTAGGTGCTGTTTGCTGAAATACACACAAAGAGCTCCAGGGCAGAGCTGGGAAGGGTACATTGCTCTGCTGCTTCTCATCCCCTATTGCAGTCATAGTTAATGCATATTTAGAGGACTATTTCCAAAATCATATTAAAACCAAAGTCTTGTTACCTAGAAGCAGACCCAAAGTACTGAAGTCACATCTAAAACTCAAATGTTTTTGTGTAAAACACTGGGTAATGAAATTCTTCTCACCTAGTACTAATCCCCCAAAAGTGAGATGTAAACCAGTTGTATAATTCCTCCTGTAGTTAAAGGAGAGAAGTGCCTGTAAACATCAGTTTGCCTTATCCTCTTAGCTGCCATATTAAGATGGGATTAAGTCATTCTCTGGAGATACCTTTGCTTAGGGGCTTAGATAACTAGGAAAGACCAAACTTGCAAATATCAAACAGGAACAGGCAGAAGAGGAATCCCATCCTAATGATGTAGCTTCTCTGGGAACTCAACCCAAGCTTAAAATTTCAGTATCAATTGCTTAACCTAAAACAATTGAGGGCTTTAGGAACCCTGACCAGACAGTCTGCTCTGGCTTTCTGCACCCAAATGCTTTTCAAATCTGGTTAGAGTTTGGTCCTAGCAAGTGCTCTGGATTCTCCAGAGAGACACACAGGAGGATGTTTTGAAGTCGAACATCAGTGCAAATCTCTTTGGAGAGGTTTTTGTTGACTGGATTTCTGTGGTTTTTTTTCTTGTTTGTTTCCTGTTACTCTTATGTTATCAGCATGGAAATATTAACTGATGTGACCAATGTAGCCAGTAAGACTAGCCACAACTATTATATAACGTCTGGTTGCAGTAAACATCTCAATGATTATTTCTTTGATTGCACTGCAAACATATCCTGTGTACAATATGTGGGTTACTGGGTAGAGTTATGGCATGACTCAAGGATGAGCCAATATCATAAGCAACTGTTAATGAAGGGTGGGATTTTCATTAGTTTCTCTGTATTGACCTATTTCAGTTCCTGTCGAAGGTAGCAGCTGAAGAGATTGGCTCTGAGGGGAACAGAAATATTGGGTGATTTATAGATGATTGTTTTGTTTCGGGGGGAGGCAGATGTGAGAGGGGCATTTATCGCGGTGGAGGCTGAGCAGCATCTCATGGATGGGAGGAATGGTCCTGCACTCACACATAAGTTTTGCCTTTGTGTTTTCTCTTTGCAGCCTGCATCCCACCAGCCCAGGGCCTGCAGGGAAAAAATAATAATAATTAAAAAAATCTATTAAGGGTGGTTAGATACAAGCACAATGTCTCTGGCCTAGATAACCATTTGTCCTCAAAAGTGGAGAGCATGCTGGGGAAGCTTTGCCACCTGTTTGACCTCACACTTTTCCCTTGGGCATTTGCTGTGAACAGAATATGGGGTCAGAGGGATCTCTGGTCTCTCCCAGGGTGGCTGATTTCATGTCACATTCTTTTAGATAGTCCGAGAGTCCTTCTATATTAAAAATAAAAGCCTTGAACTCACATGATTCCTTGCAGAAAAATATAGCTATCTTGGGATCCTGCTTATATAACTGGAATAACTTTTGTTCTCTACTCCACCAAAAGAAAAGCAAAAGGCTTTTATGTCCTATAAGATGTTAATGAACAAGGTTTCCCCTGAACAGAGGATGTTTGGAGCAATGCTAACTTCTCTGCTCGGAAGAGGTTTGGTCCCTTGCTCTGGGGATGAGTGATCTTATACAGCCTTTCTGAGCCATTACAAAACCACTTCGCTCTGATTTTAGTAACAACTTTTACCGACTTACCCTCTGGCTGTACCCGTTTTATAGGATTGTGTTTTAATAGAAAACAGCTCTCAAAGGAGAAGAACTATGCAGCTTTATGACGTTTTAAATGAAGGGGACACTAAATTGTGCTCCCAGTTCCTCCTTGCATTTGAAAAGGGAAAGCAGCAGAACAGTTTCCAGGATCCACAGCCCAGCCCCAATAGTGAGGACGTACCGTAAGAAGATTTAACCCATCCTAAAAAGGAAAACTAGGCAAAGGTGTCAGAAAGAGACAGGTAAAAAGTGACTTGCTGACAAGGAGATAAAAATTACAAGAAGTCACAAGCAGATTCAGTAACAAAGCACTGGTCTCCTGACAGCCAGTCCACCCTCTCAACAAATATTATTCATCAGGTAACAAAATTATTCTCATGAGTCATTGTTTTTTAAGAAATTTTGGAAAGCTATGATGGAGTGATTGACTGGATTTTGAACTTGCCTGCTCAACCCTCAGAAAGCCTCACACAAAGGAGGGAATTGGTACCCAAACACCTGAGAATCCCTGCAAGTAAACACAGAGCATGAGAGACAGAGAGTACACTGGTTCCGGGGATTTTTGTATAGTCTAAAACTTTTTCAAGCGTTCCTCTGGAAATGAGAAGCAGAAGTGGTTTGGATTTTCCTATTGTGAAGCCTTCCCAACTATGGTCTAATTTAGAATATAATTAAGGGATTTTATATATATATATTTATTTATATATTTTTTTTTTAAGAGAGTACACAAAAAAAGAACGTAACAACCATTCATCTCTGCTCTATCTAATAATGGAGCAACCCCAGATGATGCTGCAGATGAAATAGAAGCTTTCTATCTTGGCACTTTTCACTGCTGTATGTATTTATTTCTAGTGGTTTGCCAGTATGGCTTGTGTACCACTGGTGTGAGCAGGAGCTGGCAGGAACACGTAGGACACATCTTTGTCCCTCTGCTTTGGTGTGTGGGTTCACTGTGCTCCACTGTGCAGGGGATGGCTCTGTTTGCCCTGTACTGGGGCTGGAGTGAAGCAGGTAGCTGTTAAATCAGTGTAGCTGCAAAACCGCCCCCTGAGGTGTCCATCTCCTCCTTCAGCAGCCTCTTGGGTGGGAAGGATGGCCCTGTACTTAGCTCAGGGGTGCCTAGGGCAGTGACAGATTGCCTGGCTGAGTGTGTTCTGCAATCCCCTTTGGATTCTCCACTGCTGTGTACAAGATTTCAGTTGAGCATCTTAGGTAATAAGTGCCTTGAGTCAGAAATGATCTTTTGGGTCTGTGTTTATCCGATATCTGGCTTCCTGCCAGTCTGGCCAAAGACTAGAATCTCTCAGTACCTCCACATCACAGAGAAAGATTAATTATAACAATCCTCAGCCTCTTACGTGTCTAAGTGATGAGTCCTTCCCACACCTCTGTAGGACCAGTGCATACAGGAGACCCATTGTCAGAGTGTGAATTCACAGTGCCCCTGTACAAAAAGTCCATGGACGTTTTTCATGCATGTTAAGCATTAGGTATCATGTGCCATTTTAAAATGCAGTAAGCTGACTTTTTTCTGTGCCCAAGCTTTCCACAAGAAGCCAGTGTGGAATGGTTTGTGCTCCAAGTATTGCTGGCTCCTTTGTAGGGATTGGGAAACTGAGATGCAGGATGGGGAGAAGACTGTAACTAGCAGGCAAGAGGAAAAACGATTGACTGTTTGGACTTTTATGTTCTATTCAGATCATGCTGGCCTCCTCGCAGCTCCCTGTCACAGTGTCCTAAGTCCTGGAAGCCTCCCAAGTAGTTTTGCACATCACCTTGAGCTGCCTGTAAAGTAGCCCTTACCTGCTGCTGCAAGGGAACTGGATAGTCAGATACGTCCTCCTGGAGGTGTCAGGATTGACACCCCTGTAGCTGCATTGCCCCAGCTGGTGAGACCCCATTGGCCACACTGGTAGCAGAGGTGAATCTAAGGACTCAAGGAATGAGAGGAGAGACTTAATGGAAAGGCCTTAAACATGGAGGGAGGGAGTCTTTGATGTGGGTGTTGTTGAGGAGCCAGGTCTTTTTTGTGTTGCTTGAGTCATGAGGAATTGGTGCTCACAGGAATAAACGTACCAGTAGTAGCATGAGTGGGTGGGAGAGAAAAAGATATTTGGGGTTGGTGCCTTCCCCCCTCCTGCTCTGACCCAGTCTCAGCACCTCGTCTCGTTCCCCCAACCACAGCAAAGACTGTTGGCTGCTGCCAGTGGGGAGCAGTTGGAGGCTTTACCTCAACACATCACTCGTGCAAATTAAGCACCAACATAAACAGAGGGGTGGCAGTAAGTGTTCTTTATCTGCTGGGACAGAGTCCCACTCGACGGAGCCCAGCTCTGAGTGGGAGCCAGATGATAAATGCTCAGTCCTTGAGTCTGCTGTCTGGCAACTCCTGCCAAGGGATTCAGCCTGGAATGTGTAACTTCCCAGTTTGGCTCAAAAGGGTCGGTGTAATATCAGGCTTAATGCCTGGTTATGGTCCTCCCATTTACTATTTCCTATACCTCCTGCTGGGGTGTGTTTGGACCAAGACAAGCAGCACTGACCTGTGTAAGGACTTAGCCAGCTAAACAGGGATGTTGATGCATAAAGTCTTTGGTCATCTTGCAGGTTCTGAGGGTGACTCAGTGCATTCCTGGGACTATTTTTTGCCATTTTGTGCCATTTTTCTCTAGCTCATCTTCATCAGGAAGGGAGGAAACTGCCACTGTTTAGCCTGGAGAAGAGCAGGCTGAGGGGAGACCTTATTGTTCTCTACAACTACCTGAAAGGAGTTCATAGCAAGGTGGGTGCTGGTCTATTCTCTTAAGTAACTGGTGATAGGATGAAATAAAATAGCTTCAAGTTGTGCCAGGGGAGTTTTAAATTGGATATCAGGATACAAAATCTTTACTAAGAGAGTGGTGAAGCACTGGAACAGGCTGCCAGAGGAGTAATAGAGTCTCCTTCTCTAGAGGTGTTCAAAAACCACATAGCTGTTGCACTTTGGGACGTGGTTCAGTAGGCATGGTGATGGTGGGCTAACAGCTGGAGTGGATGATCTTAGAGGACTTTTCCAACCTTAACAATTCCAGAATTCTATAATCAACTTGCCTTTACCAAGAGGTGGGCACTCCTGTAGCACAGGGGCAGGACCAGTTGGGGGGATGTCGCCAGACCTTGAGTTATGGGATGTGAGCAGGAGCATGTCCAGTGCAGCTGCAGTAGTTCCCTGTCCACCCTGGTGAGGAGTGGTTCATATTTTATGTAAGGATGTGGGTGTCACTGGGAAATCAAAGGTCATCCCCTATTTTAGGAGGTGGAGGCTTGAGTGGAGGAAGGAGAAGCTTATAGCCAACACCTGACTCTGCTTGTGTTAATTATCTCTTGTGTCAATGCACAAATATCATCTCTGCCAACCTCAAGCATGTAAAAATCCTGAGTCAACCCACTTCCCCTTGCAGTCCAGTGTGGGATTTCCATGCAAAAGCGATACACTTGGGTTCTTATTTTTTCCGTATGTTAAAGCCTTCAGGGGACATGGTTTGCACTTGTCTTTAATGAAAGCAGCTGCCTTGAGGTAACCTGTAGGACCACAGAAGCTGGGCTTGGAGAGCACATCACAAGCTAAACGAAAACTCTAAGTCAGGCCTTGCCAGCTGGGTTGCTGGGAGTTTGTAGTTAAATACAGGGTCCCAGAATCCTGCAGCAACAACGGGACCAGGGATAAAGCACTGCATCGAAGTGGAGATGTGATGATGAGAGGATTGTGCAGGGGGAGTCGCTATGACTCTGAACAGCCCACTGGTAAGGCTGCAGCTTGTTCCAGTTCACGGTCTGACCACTGCTTTCTCAAGGAGGATAGATGAGTTAATACCCATGGGTATGATGGCAGGAAGGCATCTGGATCTGGATGTGTTGGGGTTTTTTTCTAAACAAGAATTCCTGCCACTTAGGAATGGCTGATCCTAGTCAGAAACTTTTCTGAAATGATCCAGGGATCCCTTTGATAAATGACAAGCAGAAATTTACTGTAACATGGAGCAATTCTCTACAGAGCAATCACCTTCACAGGGAGCACCATAAATATATAAATCAGATGTCCTGTGCTTTACAGGGACTCCTCACAGATGAGCCTTAGATGAGAAGTTATGGCATGTGTGATGGCCCAGGAGGCAGAGGGACTTGGGTTTGCCCTGGGGTGTTGTCATGGATGCTGAGTTTTTTCCAGCCATACTCAACCATGGGGACTTCTCTTAGGGACTTTTTGTAAGCATAACTTTATATTTACATTTCCTTTTGTAGGATAGGACTGGTGAAATTCCATTCTCCCTCACACCAGCATTTTCTGATGTGGCTCCACTGCAGTTAACATTGGTTCTTTGGGACTTCTAAAATAAATATTGCATTACTTTATCCCCCCAGCCCCTCAATATATCCATTTATTTTCGCACCTCCAGGCTGGTTTGCTGATGTGTTTTATCTTCAGATGTCATTTTAGTTTGAGTTTCGCAGCTGACATTAAGCTGCATTGCTGGTGATTTCAGGAACAGCCTTGAGCAGTTTGAATGAGAGGGAACCTGTCAAGATATGGTCTTTGTGCTTGTTGCTTTTACGACTCTGCTCTGTGTTTTTCTTGCTGCTTTTACGACTCTGTCTGCACTTGGTCTGTGAGCCTCTCTATTTCCCGTGCCCTTTCACTGTGGGACTGCTTGTAATGTTGACAGATCAATAGGGCCTTTGTACCCTCCCACCTTCCCCAGGTACTCCCCTTTATTTAATGCCAGGTAAAATGTTTCAAACAAAGCACAGAGACTCAGCCTTGTTGTACTGGTTGGGTAGGTGCTATGAATTAGTTGGCAGGTTTTAATCCAGTAAAGCCTAGTTAACACTGTCCTTGTGCAGTAAGCTGATTATGATAAATAGGCATGCTGTGTCTTAGCAGATGCCTGAAATCAGATCAACCAAATGCAGTTAGACTGGCCAGGCGACTTTTTGTTGCTTTCTTTCCTTCCCCCTTCACCTTCCCTTTTATCTCCCCCAGTGGTAACACTGCCTTGGTTTAGGATGCAAGGTCTGCTTAGGATGCTCTGATGGCTCTTGGCTGCTGTCCACCCAACGAGGTCACTGAGATTAGAGGAGCTTCTGGAGGAATGCTGTGAGCTCGCGTGAACCCTTGGCAGGTGCTGCCTTCCTTGTCCTTTGGCAGCAGGGGCTGTGTATCCCTGGCTTGGAGGAGGCTGGGGAGCAGTAGTGTGAGATGCATGAAACTGGGAGGAGGCAGCCGCAATGAAGCCAGATTCCTTCCTGCTGCCCTCATTTGCAATGTGCTCTCTGTCCCTGTGCATCAGCTTGGGGACAAGTGGGGTGGCTTGTCCTCCTTCTTTCTGATTTGCAAGTGTAAGGAAGCTTCTGGCTTCCTAGAAAGCAAATCGTCCTGATGGACCAAGAACCACGCTCTCGGGTTTCGCCATCATCACTGGGAATGTCTGTGCCACTTCCCCTTGTGCAGGGGATGGTGAGTACACAACAGCTGTTCCCCAGGAACAGGGAGAATCAGTGAGGTTTGGGAGTCCAGACCTTGAGGGGGATGTCCAGCTCCAGCAAGGATCTTCCTGGTTTGGGGCATCCTGTCCCGACTGGCCTTTACAGCTCATTTCTGCAGTTCCCTGGGGGTGATCCGGGACACCCCAGACCTGTGGGAAAAGTTTCCGGTTCCCTGAGTGAGTTTTTCAGCTGTTCATGTCTGAATACAGGCTCTGTGAGCGGTGTGGAGAATAAAGCTCCCATTTAGGATATTGCTGCTTCCTAAGAAGCTTTAGGGATTGTTAAAACTCTTGTCTCTCAGGAAATAGTCTGGCTTCATCTGCTGCCAATTAGAGCCATGGGGCAAAGCAGAGGCCCCTGGTGAGTGTTTGCAGGCTGTCGACCTTGCTGCTCGCCTGCAGGGCTGTGTGTGGGGGTAACGCAGGAGCTCAGGCAGGGCAGAAGCTGCCAAAACCTACCAGTGGCCATGGAACATCATTCAGCTCAGCACTGGTCTGAACTGAGTCTTTCCATGCATGTACAGATTGGAATTGAAACATCATTCCAGTTTTTAGATCTGTTTGCCTCAGGGCTATTAAAATGGCCTTAAAATAGGAAACAGGACATGATCTGGCCAGTGGGAAAGCGATCTTGTCCCTCCTGAGGTGCCTGATCTGCAGGGGTTCTGCCCCCGTGTCCTCCCTCCATCAGCATCTCCAAGACCAGGGACCCTGGGGGAGTTTGGGCAGAAATGTTTGGGTTTTGGACTGCTGGCAGCACTGTGGTGAGAGAGTGGCCATAACCTCACAGCATGAAAGAGCACTGAAGACTCACCAAAGAGGAAGCATAAAACAAATTCAATCTTCTGTGAGTCTACAGAGGGCAAACCTCTTGTGAAGTGGTTGTAATCCTGCTCTGGGTTATTGCACAGCATGTTGCTGGCTGTGTTCCTGCTGAGGGTGAGGAGGGAGCTGCCCGGCCGTGTGCTGCATGGCTGGATGTACAACTCCAGGATGGCTCCTGGAGCCGGAGCTGTGTGGGAAGCAGAATATCTTCAAAACCTGGGTCCTGCCTTGTTAACCCCCTTGAGATTAGGTGCCTTTTGGAGCCCCAGCCCACATCCCCTAGGGGTGTCTCTCATCCACCCCTCCCTGCCCAGGCACCGCAGTGTTGGTGTGTGTGTGGAGAGGGCAGCGTGGGACGCCCCTTTGAGCCCCACAGTCAGCAGACCAGGAGCCACAGATGTGGGTTTGCTTCCTCCCACTGTGAAGCAGATGGTGGGGTTTGGTTTCCAAAGACTTTCGCTCCCCAAGTCCCACAGTGTTTGCACAGTGCTGGCCTAAATTAGTGCTCAGCTCTCCCAGAGTGGCTCTGAGTGTGTTCTGAGTTAGCAGACTCAACTTCCTGGAAACCAGGTACCCCGAGGAAATTGTTGACTTTTCTTTGTTGTTCATTTTGGATTCCAGGTTTGAAAGGCAACCCACAGCTTTGTACTTATTTCCAGCTTTTGTTGACCTACCACATTATTCCAGCTCCAAAAGCCCATGTTTCATTCATCTTGAGCTACTGGCTTCTAGGTGACGGACTTGCCCCCGGCAGGCTGGCCCTCACTCTGCAGCCACGTTTGCCCCATCGTATCTGCTTTCAGGGTCAAGTCACCAGTTCACCTCTCCACCTCTCCTGGGTCCTGTTTAGCTAGTAAGCATTGACTCATCTGTGGTTTCACTTCCCTGATTTTCTTCATTTATGAAATCAGAGCATGGAGAATGCTTGACCACCCAGGAGATGTGCAGGCTGCCCTTTCTGGTCCAAGTGCTGCTGTGAAGAACTACCAGTGCTACACAAAGGGGCCCTAGACTTCTCATTTCTGCACACAGCTTTGTGAAAGGGAGCTCCTAGGAGGGACGTGGATTTTTTTGGTGCATCACTGCCCCGTCCAATTTGCTTTACTGAGGTGGGGAGAAACCCAGGGGGAGATCACAGGGAAGGTACTGAGGTGCCAAAGATGTATCAGCCTGGGTACTGCTCAGTTGGCAGCAAAGTCTTGATGAGTTAGGGAAAGACAACCTTTGCAAGACATTTCTCTGAGCTCAAGCACTCTTGAGCAATTTTGTCATAGATCAGCAGAAGGGGGTGTCCCATGGTAGTTACGTAAAGCTAGATGCCAGCACTCTGCCTCTCCTCAGGCCTCAGCGTGTAATGAACGTCCTCTCATGCCATGCATCCAGTGAAGTCCACATGGGGCTTTACAGGGGCTTGTACGGAAAAGAGCTCAGAAAGTCCTCACAAATAATCTGACCTAAAGCAATGTCACTCCTTACTTTTGTTTCTAGGTAAATCCATGGAGGATCAGTGGGCAGGGGAGGAAACTGGCAGTGGAGAGTCACACATGCTGCAGAACAACACAAATCTCATCAAAGCCCAACACAGGAATTACTGAAAGGGATTGTTAAGCTTATTCAGGTTTTGAGTTTTTCACTGCTGTGTTTCTTCAGCCAATTAATTGCCTTAATGAGGGTGAGGCTCTTATCAGATCCAGGAGGGAGTCCATCTTTGGGAGAGGGGGACAGAATATGAAGGGTAGATTAACATATAAAGAGAGGTAGTGAGAGGTTAAGTTTGTTGTTGACCACAAGTAAATTCAATCAGGCTGTGTCCTTTCCTCCTCACTTTGATGTTGAGGGCTGTTTGCTTGCTGCAGAGTTGCTGGGAGCGTTGCTGAAAGCTGGGGAGGGGAGCAGGGTGCAGGGCTCACTCCCACGCTGGCGACACTCACCGGGAAAGCTGCGTCTGCTCCAGTGATGTTGCCACATCTCTTCTTACTGGAAACAGGAACAAAATCCTGGGAGCCGAGGGGCTGGCTGTTAATAAACGGGTGTGAGGAATGTTTCCAGGCCTGAGCTGCAGCAGCAAAACTAGGGATGCCCAGGCTTGTCCTCTGTGTGCATGTGTCCTGTATGTGTCTGCAATCAGAGCTCAACCTCGCTGGTCGCTTCCCAGCAAGCACTATGACTCTGAGTGAGAGAGAGAGCAAGAACCAATTCTCCTTTGCCCTGAGAGATATAAAGCCCAGTTTTGAATGGCAATAGAAGAGGCGAGTTCTTTCTTGATCCTTTTGTAGCTTTAAAAAAAAATGCAGTCTGACTCTCTGGCTACCTATGTGCATAGCACCAAGAGGTACAGCTGTGAGTGTCAAATGTTCCCCAAACCCACTACTGTTGTCTGTGCTGCAGGTGTGCTGCTTCTCAGTGGGTCAAGGGCAGAAAATATAGGTGGCAAGTGGGTGTATAATGAAACTCCTGCACCCTCACACCACTGTTGGATTGCATCATGCTTGAAATCAGACAAACAAATCAATGGGCTGGGGAGCCTAGTTCTACCTGCTGATTAATCTCCCCACGCCTCCGGCTGCTGAGCTCTGCCGTGAACTTTTGGCGTGGATGAGCTCTGTAGCTTGGTTTGGTAGGGGCTGCAAGTATCTTGAACGGTAGGAGGAAACTTAAAGCTGGGGACCCTTCACCGAAGCTTTACGACCATGATGTTTTGAGCAGAGCGTAGCAGTAGTGAGCGACTCTCTAGCATGTGTGACGGTAAAGAATAAAAGCGTGGGTGGCAGGGGATGTTAACGTGCTGGCAGTAATTCCCAGCTCTGTGACAATGAACCACTGATATAATCACATATGCTGGGCCAGATCCAGCATTCCTGCTCTTGCCTGGGACCCTGATGAAAGCAATAGGTATTGCCACCTGAGATACTGTTTGCAGGATCAGACACATGATGACACCCTGCTTTTCTTGTCTTGTTATCTCTGCTGCTCGTGCTCACGCGCTCGCTCTCTCTCTCTCTCTCTTTCCACTACATGCTGTGTTTCATTCTGTGCTCACGAAGTGTAAGGAGAGCCTGCTGGAGAGCTCTGTAATACGTGATCCTTGGAAACTCCCATAACTTCTAGGAAAGGTGCTCTTCCATTTATTTTCCAGCAATTTAATTGCAGCAGTAGATGCCCACATCCATTTAACATGTTGTTGCTGTTACCCTGGGCAAGAAATTGCTGGATGCTCTATAGAGAGAGGCAGATGAGGATATGGGCTGTGCAGCAGCACATGGGGGTGAGGTCCAAGGAGCCCTCTGTGGAAGGATGTGGTGGAGATCACCTTTGTTAACACCTTTGAGACCCTGCTTCTGGCAAGGCCCGGTGCATATCACACGTTGAAAACATTTTCTAAAGCACATTCAGCCAGTTCTAGTGCTGACATTGCTGCTGTCTCTGCTCTCGTGCTCTGATAGGACCTATGTGTACTGTTCAACCTCCAGCCTTTCCGCAAGCCGTGGCCTTGGGGAAAGCTAAATATTACCCTGGGAGGGCATCTCTCCCCTGCTGAGAGGCACCCTAAATGGATATGAAAAGGGCTGATATTTGCACACAACTCTAGAAATGGCCCAGGAGGCTGATACAGCTCTTTAAGTAATGCTAAACACTAAATGGATGATGAAATCCTTCTTAACTTGCTTGAGTTAAATCAGAGGTGATGGAAATATCAGTCATGGCTTGAACAGGAAGATATACTACCGAAGCAGCTGGTGTTGGAGGACCTACAGGCTGCTCCCCATGCCCAGTGTGAAGCTGGAGCAAGTCACAAGCTTTGCTGCTGACCAGCCAGATGACGCAGAGCACGGCAGCCCCGGGGTGGGGGCCACATGCTTCCCTCTTGGCAGATTTGGTGTTTGCATTGCCTTTCATGGAGGCTGGATAACGGAGTGTGAAGGGTGGCTGCCAAAGAGGGACAGGAGGCAGAGCTGAGGAGGTGTCCTGTTGCAAGCATGGGACTGAGAGCGTGGCATCCAGCCCAGGTTGGCAGGCAGTACTGTCCTCCCATGCGGATATCAGTGGTTGGCATTCCTGGGGTTCACTGTGCCCATCCTAGACATCTGCTTGAGAATTTCTGAGGCACAAGGCATGTTGTTGACCTTTGGGTGGATATCAGTCAAAGCAAAGTTGCTCCTTTATCATGTCTGCTGGCTAAGGCTTGATTGAAAGTGTAAGCATAGCCCTGCTGGGTTTTCTCTTTGTCTCTAGTATGGCAGAAGGAGAGCTTCTGACATTTGGTTGAGAAGAAGTTGCTGAAGGATTTTACTTTGTGTCAAGCCAAATGGTTAGCAATGGAAAATTAATCCAGTGAGCAGCTTGTGCGCTGGTGATCATGGGCAGGTAGGACACACCTACTGTTGCATGTGAGCATTCTTCATGCCAGGTGCAAGAGAAGTGAAGAGAAGTTGAAGAGCATGACCTCTCCATAAGGACAAGACAGTCCTTGGTCTGGGTGAAAGCAGGGTCGTACTTCAGGGACTATTTTAGCAGTTGCTAGTCTCAAGTGGCCTCTGGCCACAACAGATATAAATACCCAGCTTTCTTCCTGCTTTTCTGACTTGTCCAAGGGTCTGAGCCATTCTTCTTGTGTTTGGGCCCTGGGGTTTTTTGTGTACCTACAGCAGCAGACCAAGAGCTGTGCCAATGGGGACCAACCAAGGACAAATTCTTCATCATTCAGACATGCTGAAGAAACTTTTTTCAAGTCTGTTGGGTTAGCTGTGTGTGAGCCTTGTTCTTTGAGGCAACAGTGGCCATAGCAAGGTGGATCCTGACTGTGTGGTGGCTTCAGGGGCCTCTATTCTCACCACAAGGGCTAGGGAGGTCAAGCCCTTCCTAGAAGAAGGCTAGTGGCACCATCCTGCTGCATCGCTCAGTGCAGACCTCGTCCTGGGGCTCAGGAGCTGTGAGATCCCTGCCTCCAGCCCCATACACAAACACACCAGATATCTCTTCTCCCTCTTCTCTCTCTGCAGGACAGCACCTTTTTCCTCCTCTATTTCCCTTCTGTAAGTGACATGATCTTTGTCTGGATTCAGTGCAAAAGCTTTAGACCTTTTTTTTCACTTGCTGTTGCAAATATCAGTTGTTTTGATGACATTAGGAGTTTGTGTTTAAAACAGTTATGTAGTTTAGGGCTGGTGCTACAAGCTTGCAGGAAGATGTCCTTGCCAGCTTTTGAACACATGTAGCTCTAAAATAGCTGCTTTCCCAGGAGAGCACACCTGCTCACCCATTAAAGGATGTGCTCCTCCTGCCTACTCACTTCACAGTGATAAAAAGGTCAGTCAGAACTATTCCAAACACAGCTTATTTGTAGCTACAGCACAGCACGTCGCTAATAGCTTTCAATCAGTTTGTCTGAACATGGGATAGCCGTGCGATTCCTGCATCTTCACATCATGTATATGGTTTCATTATTTTTAAGGTGTGACAATCTGATCCGGCAATTCCTGAGTCAAGCCCTATAACTCCTACTTGACAAGAGAGAGCATTTTTCACTTCGAAGACATCAAGATAGGGAAACTCCACCACTTCCTTTGGTAGTTTGTTCCAGTGGTTAATCATCCTTGCTACTGAAAGTTTGAGTCTCATTTCTCACATGAACTTGGTTGACTTTTGCTTCCTGTCACTGCTTTTTTGTGCTGGTCTCATCCACCATGTCCACTAGAAGCCAGCCAGATGTGTGAGAGCATTTCAAGTTCAAATTCTAATAATTCTGCAAAATTTTCTAAAGGACTGCAACTTATTGTCTCTTGGGAAGTGATGGACGAAATATTCTGCAGCAGCTGGTGAGAAATAACTGTTCTGACTCAAAAGAATTAACCTCCACTCTGTCCTCCTTCTCTGTCTCTGATTCTGTCACAGTTTTTCTTCTGCAGCTAATTAAGAGGGAATCCCCTGCTGGAGGAAGAAACAGAAATAGAAAATCCCTTTTCGGGAACAGGCGCTATGTAGCTAATCAAGCTGGGATTGCATTGTTAGGAGGAAACTTTCATAAATCAGACCAGCAGCAACCCACAGCAAGAGCATATTTTAGTCCTGCAGAATAAGCTGGCTGACAGCTTGCTCTACAGATGCAATCCAGCCTTTATGTGTGATAGCATAAGAAAATGTCTCAATATGAGTTTAATTACAGTTGTGTTTATAAATCCTTTGCGATGCACATTTCGGCTAGAACAACCTTGCAATCAATCATGTAGACACAAGCCTGCTGTAACCAGAATCTAAGCCTGACATCAGTTTTGTCTCTACTTCCATATCCTTTCTTGAACTCTGATCTAAAAAGAGAAGAAAGAGTTTGAGGAGGCAAAAGAGAAAATCCCCAATTCTATATGCTTTTGCAGTGTGGTAATGAGGCTGAAATTACAAGCTGGAGCTATCTGCATTTAGCAACAAGGAAGAATCAACACAATTGCTGCTTGCTGATGGGCTTCGCCTGCCACTGACCTGTGCTCACTGGAGAATTAACGGGATGGCATTTGATGTGACAGCAGTGAACTTGTAATGTCTTACAAGCCCAAATGTCAGGGTCAAAACTCATGTCAATCATTCCTCTACGTCTCTAATTTATCCAGCTGACATCGGTGCCTGAACTGCCTGGGAAGAAGGGAGGGAATCATTTGTAGCAAAGTATCTAATGAGCGTCCACCACAAGACAGGATTTATTTCTGGCTGTGTAGCTACCTCCTTCTGCACTGAGCTCAGCATGTCACATCACCTCCTGCCTCCCCGGTTCACGTCTGCGTGGTAGCCAACGTGACAGACACCCACTGTAGCTTCTCCCAGGGTGTCCAAAATGATAGGATTTAGGCTGACAGCTACAAGACAGGGCAATAAATATGTATTGTAATGATCCTGTCAGTCATGACTGGACTGCAGAAATGCCTTCTACCCAAGTACTGGATCTGCAGACAATGGAGGCTGTATAAATGGATAAAATTGCCCACCGTGAAAAAAAAAATAGTGTGTGCTAAATCCTGACCCCAGTTAAGTGCCTTGGAATTTAGGGGGTTCTTGTAGTTTAATCCTTTTTTTGCATGTCTGTGGGCTTGTGTCTAGATGCAGCAGTCTGGAGGACGTCAAGATCAACCTGCCCAAGTCGTTATCTGGTGAGCTAGAACACCACCCCAGTTATGGCTGGAGGAAAACTTTTCTCAACAATTTCAAGACTCACTCCAAGTCAGATAACTGTGAGGTCCCCATCACTGCCTGCCCCAAGGTCCTTCCTCTGTGAGAAGTATGATGTTCTCTGTGGCTCCATGTTCCTACCTTCCCTCTGTTTTTTCCCTTGTCGTCTTAATTTCTGCCTCTTTTAACTCAGAAGTGGTGGAACAAGAGGTTCTTTCAATCATCCAGGAGGGCAGTCAGTCTTGCTGTCGCTGTCTGTCACAACTTGTCCTGGGAGAGACAGTCCTGTGTTTGGTCACAGGTATCTGATACCTTTGGGCATGGTATCCCTCCTCTCTTTCTCTCTCTGCAGGTCCTCACCTGTGTGCAGAGGGAAGTTTGAATGTCCTCTGTACTTCCTTTCTTAGTCATCTTTCTGGACGGTGGGAGACAGGAGCTTCTGGACTCTTTCGTTATGCAGAAATCATATGGAAAGAAGAATACACTGCACATCGCCCTCTGTATCAGGCAGAGTGTTGCCAGCATCCGAGGACTGGAGGGTCACGGGTGTTTTTTCCAGACATCAGACCACACTGTTCCTTTTGTGCACCAGGGTGGATGTGCAATGCAGGAGGCTTTAACTTAAATGTCAGGTGAAATATGAACTGAATATGTTCACATCTGGCTGCGGATGCTTCTCTTGTTAATTTATGCCACAGGAAATGGAAAGGATCAGAGCAATAAGGCTGCAATGCCTCCCACTCCTTGCTGCCCCAGAGGGCTTCCTACTGAGCGGAGGCAGTCCCAAGCCCTGCTCACTTGTGCCTACAGCCCATCACCCCATTGCATCAAAATCCAAAGCGTCTCAGACGGGGAGAGCAGGCTTTGGCTGCCTTTGGCCCCTTTCTGGTTTCCAGCTCTCTCACAGGGTAAATCAAGCCTTTGTCCTGCTCAGCATCATGAGGCCAGGCTTCCTGCAGGCAGAGACAATGCCCTCTTGTTGAGGAATAAGGCTTTAGGGAGGAGGTTGAGCTTTGTAACACCTTCCAGCACCAGACCCTGGGGCCTGATGTACATAATGTGAAGGTGAGTGTTCAGTGAGGGAAGGATGCCTACCTGCTGCTCCTTTGGGAGCGATTGCTCCCTGGTATCTGCAGAACCTCCCCTTGGGCAGGTTTCTGTCCCCACAGCAAGAGCAGCAGAGACAGACAACACAAAATACCCTAACGACATGCCTTTCTTGTCCCAAACTTGCCAAGGCAAAGGAAGGCTTCTGCTCATGGCCCTTGATTTCTGTGTGGCTCCAGGCTACCTTTAGGAGAGGGCTTGGGCAGGCAGTGAGAAAGGGAACGGATACTTAACCTGCCTTTGGGAATGACATTAAGGTATTGCTAAAATGTGCAAATAGCTCTCCTGCGGTCTGCCTGCTGCTCTAAGGGTGATTTCTCCCCTCTTTAAATGTATCAGTAGAAAATGCATGAGCAATCTTATCACGCTGACTTTGCAACAAGGTAGACTCACCATATGGTGCCACCATATGGGAAATGCACGCTGAGCTGTGACTCTCCAGGTCTCTCTCATCCTGCTGCTGCATTTCTGTGGCTACAATCTTCTCCCTTTGCTCTCTGACCACAAGAACAGAGAAGATGGAGCCAACCCCTAGGAATCTCCATCCCTTTCACATCCCTGGCTTCCTTTCCTCCCTGTCTATGGAGATTTGTGTCACATCCTGTGTGTGTTTCTTGGTGGAACACCTGTATGGTGTGGTGGTATTTCTGGCTAGCTAGCAGAGCATGATGCAAGGGAGGGTGCTCTGCACAGCTGTACCTGTCAACGTGTAGTAATAGCTAGTGCAGTGCCAGGCACAGCCCCGGGAACAAGCTAACAATATCACAAATGTGCTTTATTTCCATAAAAGCTTTAGTTATACTTCATGGGTAGTCAGTTCCCAGGGTTGCTAGGATAAAAAAAAAAAAAAAAAAATTAGCAGCAGCTTCAGCAGTCACTTTTCTGTAGGCTGAAGTGGTACAAAGCGGAACACATTGGCTGCACAGTGACCGATTTCTCTAGGACTGACCTCCCCAAGTGGAACAGTTTCCAAAGACAAAAGAGTTTTGTGTGTCTCTAAGCCCCCTGGGTTCAGGTGCCCAAGTTCTTTCCAAATCAGACCAAACAAATGTTTGTTTGGATGTAGATAAGAGATGTATTGTAAACAACCAAAACTTGTAAGTGCCTCAGATGGTGGAATATATGTCAGACATCCCAGTTCCCACAGTAGCACCAGTAAGGACTGGTGGTGCATCCCAGTGACCAGCCTTCCCAGCCTGGAAGCTGCCCCTGAAGCCACACTCACAACACAGCACAGCTTCCCAGAGTGCTGCCCCTCAAAGGTGCCAGGGGTGCAAGGAAGGGAATGTGCACGTCTGTACCACACTCCCGGAGGGAGGTGGGAATGGGAGCCGAGCATCATCCTGGAGGATCATTTCACCACGCCTTTGCAAACTGGGCTTCTAGTGTCACCATAAACAATGCTGGACAAATGTTCTGGCAAGTGACAAATAGTTTTCCAGCTCAGCTCTATTCCCTTCCCACCTCTTTTCCCCTGTGAGTCAACTTCTGCCTACACAGATGCTTCCAGACCCGCCTGAATGCCCTCCTCATTGTGCCCTGATGGGATGGTGAGTTTGTGCTGATGCACGCTTTCTCCTAGATTTTCTTGCATGTAGGCAGAGAGCAGCATGATGCTGCATGACTGAAGTCCCTGCTTACAGTTCCTGAATAATAAAGATTGCCGAAGCTTACAGCTCAGAATTCATGTTTTAAGGTTCCCAGCACACGTTCACTCATCAAACATCTGTGGTGGTGTGAAACATAACAACCCCCTGCTGATCTTCAGCCACAGGTCACACTCCCCACCCCAGAGATGGGGGAAGAGATGGTGTAGGATAGTTCGGACCCTCCAGTTCATCATCCTCTGCCTCATATTGGATCTTTCTGTAGTTAAATTAACAAAGGAAAGCACAGCAGAACCCACTGGGTGCAGGAGGTATGTAGTTAGCAGCAGGATACAGGGTTAGATTTTTCCTAACCCAGGAGGACTGTCTGTTACTTGTTTTGTCAGGACTGGAGGATGGGAATAACCAGTAGCCACAGGCTATGAGGTGGCCCTAGAGATCCTTCACCAGGAGCAGTCCTTGTCCGAAGGGGTGTTCCCCAGGAGGATGGTACAAAGAGCTAGGGGAAAGGCTTGGCTTTGATTTTTTTTTTTTTTTTTTCAATTAAACAAGAGAGTTTTAATTATCCTGGAAATCCCCCTTTTAAATTCGATACACCAGCCTCTTTCCAAGGCACAAAGCCTTTGGTGGGGAAGTCATGG
The DNA here is from genome assembly GCA_033558105.1 of Coccyzus lansbergi. NCBI lineage: Eukaryota > Metazoa > Chordata > Aves > Cuculiformes > Coccyzidae > Coccyzus > Coccyzus lansbergi. The sequence goes on from JAUMJK010000923.1 coordinate 104,678, forward strand.
GAAGTGAAATTAAATACACTTGAAGCCGAGGGAACAGAGAGGTGGGAATCCAAGGCCTGTCTCCACTTTAAGCCAAAGCATCAGCTGAAGGAGCTCATTTGAAAGTACGCCCGTACAGGAACAACCTCTTTCTCAGAGGAGACCACCATTTCTCAGAAACATGAGATACACAGAAGATAACTTCTTCCATAGCTACCAGGGGTGCTGTTTGCAAGGCAGTTTCTGTTGCAAGAGTTCCTGAGCAACTGGCCGTTTGCAGTATCTGCAGAGGAAATCAGCGATGTCAGCCCATGGAATCTTTTCTGCCAGTAGGAAACTGTGGTGAAGGCTCACACTATAACTAGCAGCATTGTACTGGAGAGAGTTTCCAATACAAAGTTGACCTAAGAGAAGCCTGGTTCAGCTGCATGTGTCTGATAATACTAGTCTAAGTCATCACTCGGGTTCTGCTGGTCTCAGATCAGGCGTTTCCTAAAGGACAAAGGCGAGTAAATGCATGGAAGGTTGTCATCCTGTGCTTTTTTAACTCTCCTGTTTTTAAATGAAGAGCACTTTTGTTAGTATTTACTTCAGCTTAAGTATAGTTGTTTATTTGATAGGGTTAACATACGATACCCTCTTACTTTGCCTGTGGAATACAGGGATGGAACATAGCCCTGCTGGCATGTAACAGTTTGGTGCACAGAGTGAAAACAGTAAGAGGCTGAAAGTAACGGGAAGTTTTTATTTTATAAAGATGCTCAAGTGGGCTATGCCATCAAAAGGATACAAAGTCGAAGCCACATCCTGCCGACTTGGCTAATCCATAAAAGAGCTTTCAGTGTTTTCCCTTGGAGTAACAGCTTTAAATTTTAATAAGCTGTAGTGTACTTTCACCGGATGTCATAAGCTGATACAAAGTTTAAACGGGGTTAAGTAAGTAGGCGCCTAGGAGAAATGAACGTAAAAGATGTAAATTACTTCCTCTCTTTCACAAGTTCATTTCACTAGGTTTATTTGGGGAAAAAAAATATTTAATTAAAATTATTTTTTTTCTTCTCTGGATGATTCACATGTCAGGGAAGGGAGACAACACTTGAAGTAACTGTAAAGCGACTTCAGCAGAAAGGAGACTTGGTAAAAGTGACATGAAAGTAAGTGATGAAGTTATTAATTCAGGTTAGTTTGTCATTTAATAGATTTTGGAATAGTTATCAAGTCACTGACTTGTGTGTTTGAAACGTGATCCACACAAACCTGTGAAACAAGAATTTTTAGGAAGACTCCTTGAAAAGTCACCCAGCCTACCTCTACCTCAGGGCAGGATCGACCTTCAGGGGAGGACTGACTCTGTGTGTTTCTGGACAGATTTTTGTTCAGCCTGTTCTTGGAGCGCTTAGAGGGTGGAGAACCACAGCAGCAAGTGACCCCAGTGCTGGTTCTCTCTGCTGCTGAGAAGCTTCCCTCCACCTACTGCAGATGTGCCTTCCCTCACTTTAAGCCCATTACCTCTTGTGCTACCTCCGGTGACAAAGGAGGGCTGGTTTATCTCCTTCCTCTTCACAGCTCTGGGTGACAAGTTTGCAGGCTGCCCTCCCAGAGCCTCCCCAGCCCACCAGCTCCAGCTGCATCCTCTTGCTCCACCAGCCAGGCCAGCAGCTGCTCTCTAGGTACCCTCCAGCAGACCCTAATAACCTCCAGAAATACCATTTAGGGTGATAGCCAGGAGGTGGACCAAAGCCTAAATCCACATTTTTGTCTGTTTTCCCTTTGCAAAGGTGGGATAAAGATGGTTTTTGGGCGTGCAATTGGCTTGTGCTGGAGTAAGAGAGGGAGCTTGTAGGCTGTACTGTTTGCCCTGCCTGTGCTGTGCTTGGTGACCCCTGAAAACAAGCAGGAGCTTTGGGGTATTTTTTTTTCTATTACTGTCAATGCTATATTAAAAAAAAAAAAAAAAAAAGAGATGGAATGTTTTGTACTGAATATGTTTTTCTGGGGTATTTTTGTTCCTTTATCCGTGTGGCCCACTAAAATGGCTCCAAAACATTCTCAGCTGAAAGCATGAGCTGCTCCATTTTGAGGTTAAAAAGTAATTGCTGTACCCAGGAGCTGTACTCATTCTCAGTGGAGTGGGTATTGTAACATGCGTTGCGCAGGGGATTATATTTATGTGATTATACCCTCTAGGCAACAACCTGGTGCTTAAGAAATGAGTCAGTCAGAAAGACCAAAGCAGAGGGAATCAGATTCAGCGATGATAAGATTTGTTTCTAAAAGACCTTGACCAAAGTAGCCAGCGTTTCTCCAAGATGTGCTTGTCCTAATAATCAATTAAAGAGTGTATTTTATGTCATTTGATGGCTCCTGAGAGTCTAAAGAAGCAGTAACCACAAACAAGGACTAAGATTTGCAGCATGAGAGAGGTTGGTTGGGTACTGGTGGGCAGGAAAAGCCCGGAGATGCAAGTAAAAACCGAGCTGGGCTGACAAAGGCTCTGCTAGTGGGGGGAGATCCGCTGGTGCAGAATAAGAGCAGGTTCCTGGGAAATACATCCAGGAAAAGGGAAGAGACAGGGCCAGAAGGCAAGAAATGCCTGAGGGAAAACAGTGGCAGGAAGAGGAAAGAACAAATGAGAACTGGCAAGTTGATAAAAGAAAAAAATGAGAACTGGCAAGTTGATAAAAGAACAAAAGGGCTTTATCTTGCTTTAAAAGCAGCTGAACTACACAAACCATTTTCTCATGTAAGCAATTACAGCAGCCACCCCGGGGATGGTACGTGGTTGCAAATGGGAAGATGGGTTCTTTACATTCTTAACTGGCTCTCACAAGTGCTCCATCAATATGGTTCATGATGCTCTGGGCCACGTCAAGCAAGTGGGGAAATTGAAACTTGATTGTGCCCTGTTTTAAAAATTGCCTGTACATCTGTAGATGGAATAAGTCATCAGCTAGTGGAACAGAAAGAAGAGTGGCTTCTAAAAGGAGATGCGAGGCTTGGTTTATTCCTCTTTCAGTCCTGGCAGCAGCTGTTGACAGCAGCAGTCACTGAAGTCACATAGGCACGAGTCAGGTGAAAATCAGACCTAAACCTGAGATTCCCTTTCAGCCTGAATTTCTGATGTGCTGAGCACAGGCATCTCCCTTTAAGACAACACACTGCTTAGCTTAGATCTGTTTTACAGCAGTGGAGCTGGGAATATAAAGCAGGTATGGGAGACACTGGGGCCACAATAAACCAAAATTCACTTCATTCTTCCTAATTCTATAGGTTGTGGCATGCATTTTTTTCTCAATTCTTTGGGAATAGTCACTTATGATTACGAATTTGTTAGAGAATGTAGGTTTAAGGTGCCCAAGTAGTTATTAATGCTTTTATTAGTTTTCTGGGAAGGAAAAAAAAATTATTGCAGTACAAAGTCCGATCACATCCATGGGGCTATAAAGTGAGGAGGGTGGTTGTCCTGTCACAGCGTCTGTGTTTGATAGTGCATTTCACCCTCTAGAATCAGCTTTTGAGAATGGGTTATGCCGTTCAGTCAAATTTGTAATCAGGCTGTTAGTTTGTGATCTGATCTGTTTTGTTAGGCTTTGTTGAGAATGACCAAGTCATGACACTGATGAGGTCTCGGCTTGGCTGTTGCTGCTGTTCAGCTGTCCTGAGCCCTGTGTATAAATTTACTTTGGTTCCAGCTCTCCATTTACCGGCACAAATTTATCTCACTGCTTGTGCTGTAAGTGTTTTGACATCAGCCGCTCCAAAATTAGAAACTGATGTTATGGAAAACTTAATAACATTAAAGAAATGCCAACCCATCTTCTCTGCTGTCTTGTGCTACGCTTTGCTTGTCTGAGGAATTTCTTGAATTTTACAAGTGGCTGGAGGAGGATGCAGGTCCAGGATTGTGTACCAGCAGGGATATGGTGTTTAAAAGATGGGTGGATGCTGGGGACATGGTTTAGTCATTGATGGGAATGGTTGGGCTTGATCATCCAGTGGGTCCTTTCCAACCTCAAGATTCTATGATTCTATGATGAAGCGCAAGCCCCAGACCAGGACTCCACAGCATTCAGTTTACTCTCTGTACAACCTCCCTGACCTCTCTCCTGTTTGACCTTTGAGCTGCCTCTCCCTCAGTCTCCTTTCAGGCAGTGAGGGATCTCACTTATTTTCTCTCACCTTTGGTCTTGCTGAAGTTTGGAATTAACTCTCTAGTGTGACAAGCACACTTGTAGCATCCAGCACAGGCTGCTTCTTGTCTCAGCCCAGGCAACTCCCTGATCCAGTCATTTTTTTTTTTTTTCTTCTGAAGAAGTGGCATTCGTTTATTCACCTAAGCCCCCTTTTAAAGCTTTTTTTTGTTTGTTTGTTTTGTTCTCTCCAACAGACAGCATTTTGCTCCTGAGCAATGCCTGCTGGATGCTTCCCCGCTGTGGCTATGGCTGCTGTGCCCTAGGGATCCAGCTGCCCTCCTAGGAGCTGGGGTCACCCCTTCCCACCCTTTGCAGAGCCGAGAACAGCCAGACACAAAGAGCCCGGAGGAGGTGGGGAGGGGAGAAAGGAAGAATGAGCTAGGTTAGGGGAAATACAGCCTGGAAGAAAAGGAAGGGACCAGCTGATCTGAAAGCCCCGATAAAAGCCCGAGACAAAGGACGAAAGAGCCTGGGAGATTATCAAGGGGAAACGGGAGGAGGAGCAGAAAGATGCAGCAGAACCTAGTGGGAACGATGTAAAATGCTGCAGGGAGGAGGGGAGTTTCCTACTTAAAGCAGAGGGTGGTTTAAGTTACTAAGCCACCTCCATTTAGAGGAATCGAGCCCCCTTCTCCCTTGTGGCTGGGAGCACCTGACAAACGAAGGGGCTGCTCCAGTGGGAAAATGTATCTGTGACCATCCCAAAGCCCTGGCAGTATCACCCCTGCTTGCTCATCTGTTTCCAAATACAACAGAGTCATTTGGCTGGTGGGCAGAGAAGTCAGGGACACTCTGAGTCCCCAGCCCTGCAGCAGAGGAAGCGTTGGTGCTGCTGTTGTTAGCCTTGTTATTTTCTTCTAATAAAAAAGGTGGTCATGACTCACTCCATTAAGAAACAAAAGCAGAGCTGTAATCTACTGCAAGGCAGTTGTTTGGATGCTCGGTGTTAGGTGTGTAAAAGGAGGAAGGTCAGCTGCAGGTCAGGATTGATGATAGGCACCCTGCGCCAGGCCAGGCTTCAGGTATTCCCTGGAGAGTTTATTTTCTGAGCTGGTAGGATTCACCCAGTCCTTCAGACTAGTATTTAGCCAGGGGTGCATGATAAGAATGGTTGTACTGATGATCCGGTGGGTCTCTTCCAACCTGGTTATTCTATGATTCTATGACTCTTTGAAAGCTGCCTTTTCCACCCCCCACCCCCCAACGTTTCACTTGGGTTTCCTGAGAGGAAATGATGCTCGCGTGTGACTGTGCTGGCCCCCTCCTTCCTGCCCCTCTTCCCCTCCCCATGCCGCACTGGGACCAGTTCACCAGCTGGACCGTTACTGGGGGACAAGCCCCGAGGGACTCGGTTCTACTTCTCAGGGAGGAAGAAGCGGTTCCTGGAGCTGGGGGCTCGGGGGCAGGAGAGGCAGGTTGTGTTCAGGTTGTGCTAGAGGTTTGCTGTGAACAGGAGTAAGTCACGGCTCTCCTGCCCATGCCAGATTCCCCACGTAGTGAAAACTAAAGAGGGGTAATTGGCCTGCCCATGGAATAATGGAAGGGCTTCAGCATGGTGATGCTTCTCAGGGTGGGGATCCAGTCCTGGCAGGGCCATCGGACCCAGCCCCACGATGCCCAGCTGGCCCTCAGGAAGAAGGGGAGGACCTGGGCTGCCGGGATGGCAGCAGCCAGGTGAAAACACCCACGCTAAGACGCCCCGTGAACATCTGCCCCTACCCACGAGCCACTATTTTTGTTCCGTCTCATACCCTGACTGACTCAGAGGAGGGGAGCGAGGGGGGTCAGGATGGAAGGAGCCAGCCAGGGGCTGCAGGGGTTTTGTAAGAGGAAGAGGAGGAGGTACTTCGAAACCAGTAGCTGCTAATCTTTCAAGTCAGCTCCAACGCTTTCCTCGCACAGTCTCTTTCATGCTCTCTGTTTCAGCTGCAGGCGATGTGAGGCAGGGATGGCACTTCCTGCTCTTGAGGTGAACATACTTCTGGGGCGCCAGCAGAACAAATGACACCCTGCTCTTAGAGAGCTCCACTCTAATCTGCCCCGGCTGGAATGAGCACGGCTGGAATGAGCACGGCTGGAGCTCAGCCTTTTGCCTAACTTCTTCCAGGAATTTCCACTTCTCTTTTTCGGTCACTTTTCAGAACTTATCTACAGGGAGATGCCAAATTTCCTTATTCCTTCATGTCTCAGTGCAGTGACTTTTGGACACAGGCACAGCCTGAGGTCCGCAGTGTGTCTTATGTGTCCTTGAGGCACAGCCTCGCAGCTTAGAAGTTTGCCACAAGGAAAGGGACATAAAATCCCCCCCCACCCCCAATAACAGTTTTTCTGTCACAGGTCCCTGACACACACACTTCCACACTTCAGAGCATTTGTTAATTCTGCCGAAATGACACATCCGAGCAGTCACTCCTCATTTCCAAGCAGTTACTCCTCATTTCCCCCTTTGCTGCTGGGCTGTAAACCTTGGGTGATGTAACTCCCAATCTTTGGGGGTATTCCCTGGCAGTCCCCGCTTATCACTTGCCTCCCGTGGCACGGCCAGCAGGTCCAGGGAGCTTATTCTCCCTCTGTATTTGGTTGGCACTGGTGAGACCACACCTCGAATCCTGTGTTCAGTTCTGGGCCCCTCACCACAAGAAGGATGTTGAGGCTCTGGAGTGAGTCCAGAGAAGAGCAAGGAAGCTCGTGCAGGGGCTGGAGAACAGGCCTTATGAGGAATGGCTGAGAGAGCTAGGGGTGTTTAGCCTGGAGAAGGCTGAGGGGAGATCTCATTGCTCTCTACATCTACCTGAGGGGAGGTTGTGGAGAGGAGGGAGTTAGCCTCTTCTCCCAAGTGACAGGGGACAGGACAAGAGGAAATGGCCTCAAGCTCCACCAGGGGAGGTTCAGGCTGGACATTAGGAAAAACATTTTCACAGAAAGGGTCATTGGGCACTGGAACAGGCTGGTGGTTGAGTCACCTTCCCTGGAGGTGTTTAAGGGGCAGGTGGACAAGGCGCTGAGGGACATGGTTTAGTGTTTGATAGGAACGGTTGGACTCGATGATCTGGCACATCTGGTAATTCTGTGATTCCCAGACCTGCCTCGATTGAAACTGTGGCCCGGGCAGGGGCCTCAGCTCTTTCCGAGTAGCCCCAGGAGCCCCAAGCAGCAGGGAGCCGGCGACTCTGCCTGCTCTCAAGCTTTGCTGGGGGCGAGAACACACGCAGGGAGGGGGGAGAAGGGGAGCTAACTCCCCCCCGCTTTGCAACCCGGTGTGAGAAACCTGCCCCAGCCTCACCCTTACCGCTCTTCCCCCCCTCCTCTTTCCGCTGGCTGCGGAGGGGGGAGCGGTGATGCCGGCATGAGCCTCATCCCGATGACTGGAGGATTTTTGCGGCGTTTTTCAGCTTCCTCTGCCCCCAGGGCTGACTCAGGCCCCCCCGCCGCGGGCCAGAGGGAGGGGATCCCCGCGGGGGGGGCGGCGCGCGGGCGGGGCCTGCCCATATATGGAAAGCGGGCGCGTCACTCGCCTTATACGGGCAGCGTCGTCACCGCCCGGCCTCCCATTCATATAAACGGCCGGTGGGGCCGGCCGGGATTCCCTGCCCGGGCTCCGCGCGGCGGCTCCGCGACTCCCTCCTTCCCTTCGGCCCCGCCAGCCCCGGGACGCCTCCCGGCCGCCGCTTCCCCCCCCCCCCGCCCCGCAGCCGGCATGAAAGTCACGTCCCTGGACTGCCGGCAGCTGCGGAAGCTCCTGCGGAAGGAGCCCTCCCGCTGCCTGGTGCTGGACTGCCGGCCCTACCTGTCCTACTCGGCCTCCTGCCTGCGCGGCTCGCTCAACGTCAACCTCAACTCGGTGGTGATGCGCAGGGCCCGCGGGGGGGCCGTGCCTCTCCACTTCGTGGTCCCCGACGCGGCCGCCCGGGCCCGGCTGCTGCTGGGGGGCGGCGAGGGGGCGGCGGGGGGCGCCCGCCTGGCGGCCGTCGTCGTGCTGGACCAGGGCACGGGGCACTGGCAGAAGCTGAAGAAGGACAGCACGGCCCAGATCGTCCTCAACGCCCTGCTCTCCAGCCTGCCCGAGGCCGGGGCCAGGGTCTGCTTTCTGAAAGGTGAGGAGGGGCGAGGAAAAGAATGGCCGGGGTGGCTTGGGGGGGGGGGGGGGGGGGGAGCGCTTCGACCCTCGAAGCTCCCCCGGGGTGGGTATCCGCTACCAAAAAGGCTGGCAAATAAACTCTCCGAGACTCCTTTTGGAGTTTTAGAAAGCAGCATCCTTTAATCGGCCCCGGGAGGGAGCGCTCTCAGTCGTTGGTGCGCAGAGGGACAAAAGCCGGGGACGGAACGTGCTTCCCGCTTCTCGTGGGGATGTATTTGATGTCTTTCCCTCGGTGCTCCCGGCCCCTCTCCTCCGCCACCGCCGCCTCGCAGTTAACCTGATTATTGGTGGAGGGCAGGGAGGTAAGGCCGGGATTTCGTTTCTTTTCCACCCACTAGGACTAAATCCCGGATAGACTCCGCGGGCTGAGCCGAGATGCCTTTCCGCTCACCCCCGCCGCGCCTTTAAGAGCCTGATGAAAAAAAGCAAAGAATATTAGGCAAGAAGGGCAAAAGTTGCAGATTATCCGAGGGAGAAGGGGGGCTGGCTCCCAGGCGGAACCAGCGGGCAGGAGCCGGGGTCCCCGGTGACACTTGGGGGTCCCGTTTCACTCCCCCCCCCACCGGGCACACCGAGGGGAAACCGGAGCCGAACCCCCGGGGCTTATCGGGGAAGAGCGATGCCTCCTCCCCCGACGGGCGTTATAGCCCTTCGGTTACGGTTCTTTGTTTTCCTTCCGTGTAACCGTAACCCGGGGATAATAAAGCAATCGCCCCCCCTCATCTCTCCCTTTCTCTGCCCTCCCAGCCCCGCTCCCCCCGCTTCTCCCTGCAGCGCCTTTGTTCTTTTGTCCTCTTGGTTCCAGGGAGTCTTGCGAGGAGTAGGGAGTTGGATCCTCATGAGCCCCTCCCATCCTTATGAATCCTAACAGTTAGGACTCTGTTTCCTCAGCCCTTCGCCCCACCAGGAGAGCTCCCAACGTCCCTCTTTCCCACCTCCCGGGGTCATAAATAGAGGGGGAAACCAGGCGATGCTTCTTGAGTAAACCCTGCTCCTCCGTCCTCGCCAGCCAGGGTTAATTCACTTTTATTAAGCCTTTGATTAAACTAGTTTTTTTGTTCCGATATGCTCGGTTTGTGCCTTCTAAAACGAAAAGTGCTCACAGAGCACCCCCACCAAGGTAGAGGCACCTTCAGCTGGGATATTGCCCTGTACCAAGGGCGAAGGAGATTCCCAGGGTGGTTTGCCAATCCCCTGGTTCTGTCCCATCACCACCAACCTGCCCTGGGGTCTGACAGTCACCCCAAAAAGCACCAATTCTGCTGCTGCAGGGCAGGAATACTTATGCTATGCTGGGCCACATAAATCCTTGGGGACCCCATTAAACTAGGGATGAAGAAATGCCTCAGGTTCACGCTGGGAAGTCTGTGGCGAAGCAGGGGCTGAATTATGCTCTGACTCTCAGCCGGCTCGTTTAGCCACAAGATCGTCCTTCCTCCTCCTGTACCAGCCTCATGCTTTGAAGTGGTGACCGTGGGCAGTTTAGCTGGGTGGAGTTTTAATGTAGGCTCTGCCTTGATGAACCTTTTGTACATTGCAAGGTGTCTTATCTTAAAAGCCTGTCTCTTTGAGGCTAGAAAGATTCCTCCTTAGTGGATGGGAAAGTTTCTGTCTTTTCCTGCTGCTGCTCCCCTTTTCTTTGCTGGAAGTGCTCTGTGTCACAAAATTGGGCCCGTGAGGTCCACAGCTCCATCTCAGATCCGGTGTGGCCTGAGGAGCCAGTGACTCAGTGGGCAGCGCTGCTGATTCACCAGGGCCACGGACCCCCAGGAGGCTGCTGTGGTCTGGGGGAAGATCTCTGAGACAGTGTGGATGTACATCATCCTGCAGCACTGGGCGCTGATCAGAAGAAAGGTCTGTAGCATTGACCTTGCAAATACCGAGCTGTAAAACCACTAGAAGAAAAACCCTCCTTGAGGTTCTCCCCTTATACTCCTGTTCTCCCTATATGGGAGGGAGCAAAGCGGAGGTGTTGGCTACTCAAGGGCTAAGGTGGCTCCATCTTAGAAGTTGCAGTGATGGGTTATGAATGGGTCACCCACAGATCTGGCCCCAGGCAGGGCAGCTAGCCTGAAGCAGTTGGTTGCCAGGTTGCTCGCCAGCCCCATTTCTTCCCTCGCTTTCTGGCTGCCAGGGGTTGAGTGTGTCACATCTTTCATCTGTGTAGGTGCAGTTTCATTCTAGCTGAGCTCAGCCCCAGCAGGGCAAGAGTGGCTGCGTGTGTGTGGGAAGAACAGCTTGTAGAAAGATAAAGTAACGGATCCTCCCTTGGTGCTGACAAGGATTCTGTTATTTATTGATTAAAACCGAAGCGCAGCCGGGCTCTTTGTGATGAGCAATCTAGTGTTTGCAGGAATGACCTCAGGGAAGCTAGGTTGAGTGGGGAGGGGGAAGAGAGGAGATTGCTGGAGGACGGGATGAGAAGATGACTCACTGTAAGAATGGCCTGCAAATATCCTGATCCCCAAGGCTTGTAATTAACCATTCACCAGCTGCATGTGCTCTGCGCGAGAAATGCATGTCTGTTCGAACACACACGCTGATTTGGCTCGGGCAGATTTCAGTGTTCATTCAAGAATAAAAACAACAACAACACAGGGCGTAAATGGGGATAATGTCTATTTATGTAAGCTGGACATATTTTCCGTATGCGATGGCAGTGGTTAGGGGGCTGGGAGGAGATAAGGTCAGCTATGCAAAACAAGAGGATTTAAAAGTCCTACCCCATGAAGGGCAGTTGGAGATCAAGCGTGGGGAGAAGTCTGGAGAGCTGCTTGTGTTTGTTGGCTTTTCATGTTACCAGTGGTGAGGGATATCATTTTATCAACCCAGTTGTTGTGGATATAGTTTTATCACCCCCTTATTTATGGTCTCCATGGTCACTTGGCTGCTTTACCCACAGCCTCGTGCTGTGAGCTCTGGGCTGAGCTTGCTGAATGTGGCCAGGAGTAGGAGGAAAGGTGCAGGTGCCGAGTACCAGTTGACTGCAAAGTCACCTTCCTGCCCTCTGAAAACACACTCTCATCATGTTCAGTGGGCTTCAGATCGTACCAGCCACTTGCAACATGAGGACTTCACGGCAGGATTGAGTGGGCGACAATAGCACGTCACGAATTTGAGCACACATCTGCTCAGACATTGCAAACAAATGAGACGCCAGCATTACGGGGCTGAAATGTCAGAGGTAGCTGCATCGGGCAGCCCTGGCAGCGAGGGCGGTGGGGTCCCTGCGGCTTCTCAGATCTTCAGCGCTTCCTTTGTTTCAAACCCCTTCCTTGCACCAGGGCACCCACACCGATGCTGCTTATCAGGGCGAAACAGTTGCAGATGAATGAATCTCGTTGGAGGATTTGCTTGCAGAGCCTTGTTTACTTGAGGGCCACGCTCCAAACAATTATTGAATCTTGCTGTTCAAGAGCTTTCCCCATTCATTTCTGTTCTGAAAATGCACAGGTGGCAGACACGTGGCACAGCACTGACGTTTCCAGGCTGCTTCTGCTACCTGACTTATTCACGTTCATTTTGGAGATCGTTTGCTTCTGTGCAGTGAATTCCCAGCCTCAAAACAGACAACGATTTAGCTGATGACAAACTTTGAGTAACAATGTAATAATAGGATTAATTCCTTTTCATTAGCTGCACGCTGAATGAAATGAATGCAGCACTTAACCATGTAGAATAGCTCATGTGGGGCTATTCAGTTGTCAAATGCTGTCACAGGATTTCATTAAGTTTTATAGCTGCTATTTAATAGCTTGGTTTCAGTGAGTCTGTCTTCATTACCCTGCCGCCTCGTGCATTGTGGTGATTAATGACAGTTGCAAGCAGCCCCCTCTTGTGCCTATGTCCATTCAAAAATGCAAATAAAATATTCCTTATGTTGTCACAGTGTACATAGTAATAACAGATTTGGAGGGGATGATTACCGAGTACAGAAATCTCCATCTCAAATGCTGGAAATAGTGCTCATCGATAAAACCTGGGGGAAAGAGTTTTGTCCCCGTTGTACTGGAGTTAATGGTTGCTAGATTCAACAGAATTACATCTGCTAACAGTTTTAATCAGGATCCACCAGCTTTCGGCAGGTTAATAATTGTCAAAGGTATCAGAGGGTTTTCTGCAGTGCTGGGAGCCTTTTAAACAAATGCTTTCCCCAGGGGAGCACTATCTCTAATTAACCCCCCGGGGCCCATCGCTGTGCACCACTATCCCACTGCATTGCAAGTGCCTTCATTGCTCCTATACTTTAATTAAACCAGTTTTGGGAAGAACAAATGTTCACGATTCCTCTTTATTTCTTTTTCCCTAGGGGGATACGAAACCTTTAACTCGCAATATCCTGAGTGCTGTGTGGATGGAAAACTCATTTCCCTGGAGAGAACGGAGGCAGAGAGAAACCTCACGGGCCACTGTGAGAAGCAGAGTGCCAACCACAAACCTGCTTATGACCAGGTGCGTGTCATGGCTGTGGTGGGTGAAATTCCCCTTGGCTCTTCTCCTTCCCACCACTGGGCTCTGTTGGAGGCTGGTAGGGTGTCGGGGACCCTGGTGCTGTCAGTAAGTTGTCCCAGCCCAGGATGGCAGCCTGGACATCAAATGAAATGCCCTGTGTGTGTTGCTGGTCGGCGTCACCTCCATCTGGCTTCAAAACGAGGCAGCAGGAGGAAAAAGACTCTGCTTAGCCTCAAAACTGTACTTGTGACCTGCTTCTGTCACACAGGCAGGCAGATCATGTGCCCCCAAGGAGACAAAAAGCAGGCAGGGGAGAGACTGCCTGGAATGTCATTTTTCCAGCAGGCAGAGGAACAGGCTTTGCCCATGCCTCATCTCAGGTCCCAGGAGCTCTCTGGGGCCATGAGGCTGTTTCTGAGAAGAGGTAGTGACTCTTGAGGGCCACCCTCAGCTGTGGGGAAGTGGGGGTTCCACAGGGAAGTCGTTGCACCCCCATGCCTGCCCGACCATGTGCTCCGAGATGTCACTCTGTGGTTGGGCAGCTTCCGCTGGGATGTGGGTTTCTGGGTGCTGGGGGAGCCCCCAGGTGATGCCCCTCTGCTCCCATGGGGGCACCTCCCACACTGATCTCTCTGCCACTGTGGGGTCTCCTGGGTGTCCCCAGTGTGTGGGACCCACGGGGGAGGCAGCTCAAGGGGGTGGAAAGTCTGTTGTTTGCAGCTGGGGCTGACAGCAGCTCTTGTGCATCACGGAAACTTACCTGTTGCGTCAGGAGGTGGCTTTTTTCTTTTGTGGTCTCATCACCCAGCCTTTGCTTGCATTGAGAAAGGAGGAACTGAGATGACATCTTGGGGCGGGTGACGTGGTGGGTGCTGTGTCCCAAGGGGTGAAGGGGGACAGGGTTGTCCCTCCTGGAACCCAGTGGAGCTGTTGAAGAGTCTTGCTCTGATTTTTTGTTTGTCTGTTTGTTTTGCTTTTCTTCATCTTTGGAGGTGTGAACAGAAGAGCGGAGGACTGGGCTGAGCTAGTGTAGCCTCCTCTGTCCTCTTCCTCGCTGCTCAGATACGGCTCCCCCTCTTGTTCATGTTTCGGTAAAGTCTCAGAAGGAACAGCCCTCACATATGAAAGCACTTTGGGTGCTTCCCAAAGGGCAACTCTTTAAAGAAAGCCGGAAACCTCCTGCATACGAGTGGGCTGGATCTGACTTTGTACCTCGCAGATGTGGACAAGAAAATGCAACCTTTTTTTGCTGTGTGGGCTTTGCCATCACAGTGATTCATTGGCCAGAAACACTGGGGTCCAAAACCACCAGCGAGGGAGGGAACAGACACCCACATGATGCCTTGCTTTTCTCTCTCTGCTATCAAGATTCAAATACCCTTGAAAAGGAATTACAAGTTTCTGCTGCTTCTCTTCCAGGGTGGTCCAGTCGAAATCCTGCCTTTTCTCTACCTTGGTAGTGCCTATCATGCTTCCAAATGCGAGTTTCTTGCCAACCTGCACATCACGGCCCTGCTTAACGTCTCCAGAAAAAGCTCAGAGTCCTTCAAAGACCAGTATTGCTACAAGTGGATCCCTGTGGAGGACAGTCACACGGCTGACATCAGCTCACACTTCCAGGAAGCCATTGACTTCATCGGTAGGTCCAAATTAACACATTTCCAGATCTTCATGTACTTTAAACTCATTTCTCCTAAAATACGTGTTGGTGGGAAGGACACGTTATTTGCTGTGTGTTCCTACCTGTCACAGCAAAAGTTTGTTGCTCTCCTTCCCCAGCATCTGTCCTGGCAGAGGGATTTTGTTGGGGAAGGAAGAGGAACATTCAGAGGAAGGTGTTTGTCCCCTCCTACACTTTCCAGGCTGTGTAGATGTACTACCTGGCACGGCTGGTGCGGTGCTCAATGGAGAGGCACAGGGTAGTTTAGTGGGGTGGAGCAGACCCAGCCTAGGAGGAGATGGTGTTGAAATTGGTGCTGTTGCTCTCCAGGAACATTTGAGAGAGAGCGAGAGAGAATAAAATGCCAGTTACAAACTCACTGGACTCATTGCTCAGCTGAGTTAGAGTCCTTCAACGGTTCAGGCAGAATTACAAAAACCTGGTCTGAAGGTGTCATCTGAGCCCTTCCCCTTCCTTGTGAGAAAGTTCTCTCACCTTTCAGGGAAACGCTAATTCATTGTACTCTTCTGTCCCATCCCCAACCCCTTCTGGTAGTTGTTGAGTCACTTGGAACTTTCCCAGACTTTGAGGATGAATTTAACGTTCACTTTCTTTTAAAATTGGATGTGTGGTGTAGATGACTCAAATCCATGTCTTCCTTATTTTGTGCAGTAGTTAAATATAACTGGTTGTGGTGGCACTAGTCCCCAGGCAGACAATCGAAGACAGGCAAATGATAACTTGCTCGGTTCTGCGTTGTTTCACTGAGTGCTACACTCAGTGCAGTTCTTCATAAATTGGAGCTTGACTATATTGCTCAAGGCAATAGAGCAGAGAACATCTATTTTTGAACTGTATTTTTGTGTGGAAAGGGCTTATTTTAAGCACATTCTCTTTAATCTAATAACAATCATTTTGTTGTGTGAGTAACCACAGTGGCTCCTGTTGTGTAAAATGGGTGCTTTGCCTTTTATATCCTGACTTAAGTCCAAGCATCCTTTAACCAGGCTGTAATTAGCAACTGCCTGCCAGTCCTTGCGTGTGCTTTGTGGTGAGCTCAGCCTCTCCACCCAAAGTACCCAACTCCTGGTACCACCATTTACTGCTAACTGGCCAGGCAGGGAGTTAGGATTGAACTTTAAAGAGAAGTCCTGTTTTTCTAGCAAAGCTGATTAAAGGAAGGCAGCTGAGCAGCTTTCGAGAGAGACCTGACAGTGGGAGGGCTGGTCAGGCTGGGCTTGGGTCGGCACTTTGAGCCACGAGTGGAGAAATGCGGATATAGCAAACACAAGCATTGCCCCGATATCTGGTCTGTGTCTCTCAATGTTTTGCAAAGTCAATTGTGCCAAAAGTAAATGGGCACATAGGATGGAGACAGAGAAGGGCTTTTCCAAGAAAAAATGCAGGAAGAACCAAATCAGGATCCACAGATTCTGAAACCAGGTGTCATCTGCAGCTCAGCTCTATCCCGGGCTGAGTTTTGTCTCCATTCTCTTTTAATCTCCATGTTAACCTCAGTACCACACAAAAGGGCAAACCTCCTTGCTGCCAGACTGGCTGTGCACTAGGCTTCATCTCAGGCACTGGATGCATGTTGCAGTGTTCTTTCCATCCCCAACGCCAACTGATGTCTGCAATGACTTTTTTCCCCCCCTAGATTATGTCAGACGAACAGGAGGCAAAATCCTGGTCCACTGTGAAGCAGGGATTTCACGCTCTCCCACCATCTGCATGGCGTATCTCATGAAGACAAAGAAGCTCCGCCTGGAGGAAGCCTTCGACTACATTAAGCAGCGCCGGAGCCTGATCTCACCAAACTTTGGTTTCATGGGCCAGTTGCTACAATACGAGTCAGAGATCTTGTCTTCCACTCCCAGCCCCCCCGTCACCTCATGCAAAAGAGAAGCTGCATCTTTCTTTGCAGAAGAACTGACATTAGGCAAAAACTTTGAAGGGTCATGTTTTGCCTTTCCTACCTCAGTGCTGAGTTCTGTGCCCATCCACTCTCCCGTCCACCAGCTGAAACTCAGCCCGATGACAGCATCTTCATCCTGCTGAAGATCCTGGGCAGACTGGAGCTGGTGTGGTCCTCTGATTAGAACTGTGACCCCAACAAGAACATTTCATGAATGTGCAATAGAAAAACCTCATCAACGTAGTCTGAGATGGAGCGGTTGTTGAGGGTCACACATATGCTGTGACTGTAAGATGCAAGTGTTCTAAGTGTTGCAGATTCTCTGAACTTTTATTGTCCTTTTTTTTTAAAAAAAAAGTGCTTTTTTTTTTTTAGGTTTTTATCCGCATAGTGTGCACCCACTACTGTATTTCCAGATTCCTTGGGAGAAATGAGAAATCCATTTCATATGTTCTCAGTTCCCATTCCTTCCCTTCTTATTTTTGAAAATACCCTTATTTAAAGTTTCAAGCAATAAACAGCAGCGGTGGGGGAGCAAGCAAAATGAAAAGCACCACTTTTGCAGAGGTGGTGGTGGGAGTTAACATGGGTTCAGCTTTTTCTCCTGCTGTCCTCCTCCCTTCTCCTGTGTCATGTTACAGCAAAGGGCTGGGGTGGCAGGAGGGAGCTCCTTTCCCAGGACACTGTTACACGACCAGGTGAAAAATCCCCTCTGCTGTTCCACCTTCTGAAGTGTCAGGCATTGATCACAGTGTAACTGGATACCAAGCCAGACCGTGGATCCATTCAGGTGTGGCATTTCCTGTACTTCTGCATTTGCTTTTGTACTGGATGTGCTTTTAACTAAAGCAGGGGACTTAACCAAGCTGCCCTGCTGAGCTATTATCCCCCCATCTGTTATTTAAGAAAAGCCCTAGAATACTTGAATGTCTCCACAATCCTCATTCCAGTTACTTCCCATCAGATAACTGCTGGATTTTACACCAAAAAAACCACCAACTGACAAGCTCAGCTCCAAGCCAGCTCTTCTTCTGTCCCTTCCCCAGTGTTCACGACGTGTATTGTGTTTGGTCAAGTGGTCTTGTTCAGTGTTATGTGGCTTGCTTAGCCTGTGTGGTCACCTCTAGCCAGCCTTTGTCCATGAAAGTTGGTTTCTCTCTCACTCGCATTGGCTTCTGTGTCTGCAGAGAGTTCTGAAAAGAGTGGCTTTCTTTGTCTGTCGATTTATTATATTTTTTTTTAAATATGTATGGGAAATGGCAATAATTTCCAGGAGATCTCGTGAATGTGAAAGAAAACCTGCAATGGTTTATATGGATTGTAAAAAATAAAAAAAAAATAAAGAAAAAAAAATACCAGGAAAAGCAAGCTGTTTGTTGTACTTGGAAAGTGCTGCAAAAAGGGTTTGGCAGAGCTCGGTGGCAGGAGAAGTCACCTGAGAAAAAGGCCATGGCACAAAAGTGGTATAAGGAGGGAGGAGTGTAAGCACCCTGGGCTCTGTGCTGGAAGCCTGCAAGGTGCATCTCTGTGGAGGGGAGAAGGTGAGGGGGAGGATTGTTTTAAACAGAATGAGTCATGGTGGCGTCACTTCCAAGTAGCTGGGCAGGCACTTTTGTTTTGATTCACACACATTTAATGTAAGATTTAGGCTTTGCTGAAGATGAAAATCTGAAGTAGGCACAGCTCCTACTTCCTTCCTGAGCACACGCAATAGGATGTCGTATGCCCTGGTCCCTGATGTGATGACTGTGAGTGACCACATGTGATGACGTGGGTGCCACAGGCCACCTGCAAACAACACACTGGGGTGGACATGTGGGTAATACTCATTTTTCTATTTTTATTTATATTATTTTAATGAAAAAAAAATTGGTAGCATCTCTAGGCAATTTTGTGTCCCTTTTCAGCTGGAAGTTTTTATGTTCTTTCTGGCTTACCACTGCAGCACAAAAAAATCTGCATTTCCAAGTTATGGAGTTGAAAAATTGGTAAATGTCTGGGTTACAAAGCATCTATACCTTCTGGGATTCATCCGTTTGTAACATCCTCTCACTGGGAAGGAAATCTCACTGGTGAGAAGCTGTCTATGGAGATGAGCCTTGGATTTCTTCCCTGTGTTAGAGGGATGTGACAGCAGCTCTACCTGGGCTCCAGAAAACCCGAACGTGGCAGCCAACCGCTGGGGAGGTGAGGCAGGTGATCTAGCAAGAGCAGATCAATCATTTTTCTGAAAGATCTGGTTGCTTTCTTTGGTGAGCTCTGTGTGCCTTGGTCCCAACAAGCACCCAAACTGAGAGGCTGCTATGTTTAGTGAGGGTGGTTGCATCCTGAGCACTGGAGACCTACAACTTTGCCAGGAACAGAGTAGCCAAGAGCTCTTATCAAAACAACATGAAACCCCTTCTGGGGAATAACCAGTTGTCTCTTTTTTTTTTTTTTTTTTTTTTTTTTTCCCTCAAGGATCAAGTAGCTGAAACCCTCTGCAGAGGTGGTGATGTCTGCCATGGGATCCTGCAGAGCACAAGGCAGAAGGGGTTAACGGAGGGACTGCTGGTCTAGGCAGATTCGACCACAGCAGCTGGAAAAGATTACAGGCCAGGCAGAGGAGCCAGGTATTTAGCAGAGAGGAGAGGCAGCTGTTCTGGTTTTGGAGAGTGACTCTGATCCTGGGCTTTACCATAGTGTGTTGCTGGATACTGTTGGCAGAGGAAGATGTGCTGGGATTCAGCAAGGAGGGAGGGCCAGAGCCCTCCAGGAGCATGAAAAGGAATTGTTTTGCCTGGGCACAGGAGTCTGAGGTTTGTGCTCCTGCCCCAGGGCAGAGTTCCCCTCTGCTCAGCTAGTTCCAACCCAGTCTCCTCCCTGCAGGATGAAGGCAGCCTCGACATCCAGGGCAGAGTGGGATGTAAATGCTGCCTCCCAGAGAGCTGTGCACCCAGGTTTGTGCTGGTACCTGCTTTGCTGTTTTAGTGCTAATGTCAGACCTCTGTCCCCAACTCAGTTACTCCTTTGGCTAGCTTGGCAGATCCCACCTCTCTGAGAGGATGATGTCCATCTGACTGCAGGACTCTGGGGTGAGAGTGTCTTGGCTCTCCTCCCCCCCTGCCCGCGCTGCTTCCAGGCACCAACGTGTTGAGGTGAGTAGAAGAAATCAGGATGGCACTTAGCTGGGAGAAGGAATGTATGAGTTTGAACCCACAGCGGTTCTCTACTTCCAGACATCAGTGCCCAACAGCTACCTTCATCCTTAGGGAAAGGAACAGCTCCAACAGTATTTTGTTGGTTGTGTGCTGAGCAAATTCACCAGTCTGGGTAGGATAGAAGGCTTAGAGGGTGTTTACAGCCCCAGTAGGCTTGATTTTGTGTAGCTCACTTCTGGGGATGGAAGTTCAGATCAGGCAGGTGTGTGAGGAAAGTCAGAGCTGAAGGATGGGGGCTAACAGTGATGCGGGCTGAACTGGGTTGTTCAGTGCATCTGCGTCCATCTGCCAGCTAAGCTTGGCAAAACAGCAGGAATCTCAAAAACAAAGTTCTGATGGAAAGAAGTCCGTGTAGCTGTAACAGCAAGGGGAAGGCTATAGCAGCACATTTTCAGACATCAGAAAATGCAAATGATGGAAACATGCCAGGGATATTGAACCCTTAGGCGAAGCTTTGTTTAGAGCTTATCCCTTATGATACCTGAATCCAAACAAGTTGAGCGGAAATGTCATGGGAAAGGGGATTTTGCAGGTTTTGCTGCCCATGGAAGTGCCAATTATGGGCTGTGCTAGAATGTGAGCATCTCTCCATTAACGCTCCTGGTGGAGTACCCTTATGTCCTGGACATCACCTGGGGGCTGTTTAATATCCTGGTATGGGACAGTGCAGGGCTTGTGCCATGTAGCATTTGGTCCTGTGCTTTTAGGCTTGTAAAGTTCAGTCATGTTGCAAGCGTTAAGTACTGCTGCTCAGCTCCTGTTTCTGCTTTGCACAGGCTGCCTTTCCTTTCTGCCTTCCCTTTCTGCCTTCAAGATAAACAAACTCCTCAAAAAAACTGCCACAAAAAGCACACTTCTTTACGTGGTTGCAAATTAGATTGTAAAGAGATCTGAGGTGGGGGTGGACGGGTGGATGTTGTCCTCTTATTCCATGCATTTGCTGGTGTGATTTGCAACCTATGCTGGTTAAAAAGGTTTCTCCATCTAGAGATGGGTGGACAAGGTGCTGAGGGGCATGGTTTAGTATTTGAGAGGAATGGTTGGACTTTATGATCCGGAGGGTCTTTTCCGACCTGGTGATTCTATGATTCTGTGATTAAAGGACTTTGCAAAAGGTACTAACTATATCCTGACCAGTAAAACCCAGGTAAAAATCACTGGGTCCATGGGGAGTTTGCATTGAGATGCCCATCCCTGGTCCCTGAGCTACACAAAGCAGGAAACTCTTCTTAGATTCTTGAATTCTAGTGGCAAGATGCCTTTTTTTTTGGAGGCAAAGCCTGAATGAACAAGGTTTTCTACAGGCACTATTTGTATGCTAAAAACAACACTTGCCTTGCCGGGAAGTCAAATGTCCAAATGTGCTTGTAACATGGCAAAAGTAACTGAGACTTCCGGCATGGTGAGTTTGACCCTCTATCTCCACTTTTCACAGCCTTGTGTTAATTGGAGAGGAGACACACTGCCAGCTCACTCTCTGGGGAGGAAAAGACAGGAACCAATTTGCAGAGCCACATAAATACGGAAGTAGGATTTTTTTTGGTGTAGGAGGTGTTACCAGTACCACAGATTACGGTTCTTTGGCTTTATCACATCGTAGGCTTTTACCGAGACATGAGTAAGTTTGCTAAATAAGGAATATGAAAATAGTTTGTGAAATAGGTTGAGTCATCAGAGAAAATCAGATGAGGTTCTGACACCAGGGCATCAGTGGCAAAGTCCTACTTTGTTTTACCATTGCATTATAAAATGTGGGGTCATTTTAATCTGTTTAGTTCTACTTAAAAATTCAGAGTAGTCTGATATCTTCCCTTAGCAAGTTTGCAGATGACACTAAGCTGGGTGGAAGTGTGGATCTGCTGGAGGGTAGGGAGGCTCTGCAAAGGGACCTGAACAGGCTGGACTGCTGGGCAGAGACCAATGGCGTGAGGCTTAACACGGCCAAATGCTGGGTCCTGCACTTGGGGCACAATAACCCTATGCAGAGCTACAGACTAGGAGAGGTCTGTCTAGAAAGCTGCCTGGAGGAGAAAGACTTGGGGTGTTGCTTGACAGCCAACTGAACATGAGCCAGCAGTGTGCCCAGGTGGCCAAGAAAGCCAATGGCATCTTGGCTTGTATCAGAAACGGTGTGACCAGCAGGTCCAGGGAGGTTACTCACCCTCTGTACTTGGCACTGGTGAGACTGCTCCTTGAATACTGTGTTCAGTTCTGGGCCCCTCACCACAAGAAGGATGTTGAGGCTCTGGAGCGAGTCCAGAGAAGAGCAACAAAGCTGGTGAAGGGGCTAGAGAA
Organism: Coccyzus lansbergi; assembly: GCA_033558105.1. Lineage (NCBI taxonomy): Eukaryota > Metazoa > Chordata > Aves > Cuculiformes > Coccyzidae > Coccyzus > Coccyzus lansbergi. The sequence goes on from JAUMJK010000923.1 coordinate 126,510, forward strand.
CAGGCCTTATGAGGAACAGCTGAGAGAGCTGGGGGTGTTTAGCCTGGAGAAGACTAGGCTGACGGGAGACCTCATTGCTCTCTATAACTACCTGAGGGGAGGTTGTAGAGAGGAGGGTAATGGCCTCTTCTCCCAAGTGATAAGGGACAGGACAAGAAGGAATGGCCACAAGCTCCACCAGGAGAGATTTAGGCTGGACATTAGGAAAAATTTTTTCACAGAAAGGGTTATTGGGCACTGTACAGTCTGTCCAGGGAGGTGGTTGATTTACCTTTCCTGAAGGTGTTTAAGGCACAGGTAGATGACGTCCTGAGGGATATGGTTTAGTGTTTGACAGGAATGGTTGGACTCAATGATCTGGTGGGTCTCTTCCAACCTTGTTATTCTATGATCTAAGTAAGGTCCACCGAATGGATTCATTTTTCTGTTAGCAGTGGTGCTGCGTCCCTGCCCATCCCACCGATGAACACTTGCAGGGAATGTAAAAGTTATCAAGAGAAATATCTTATGTGGTCATAGCTCAGCACTTCTTCCAGCTTTGTTTAGGTTTTAAAGAGGATTTATGGCCCCTAGGTATCCCTTTCAAGTACCAGCCTACCCCAGGGAAGATATTTGTAGCTCCTGGGAATCCTAGCAGGACTTGTTGTGCTCTACAAGAACCAAACAAACCTAGAAAGCCAGAACAAAAGACCAGGAGAGGAAAATATAGAATCTTAGAATCACCAGGTTGGAAGAGACTCACCGGATCATTGAGTCCAACCATTCCTATCAATCACTAAAATATGTCTAAGGGGCAAACATGCATGGAACCCATTGGACCTGTTGTACATGACTAGAAGTGGGAAACACCTGTAGTGTAAATCCTACATGATACATGTGTCCCTGCCCCAGCCTCAGCCCATGCTCGCTGCAGTTCTGACTAGGACTTCAGGACAGGCAGCACATAAAGGTGTCTGATCTGCAGGGGATATTAGATGCTCAGAAATGACAGGCAAACTGATAAAGACCTCAACCCGCTTTGGCATAACTGTTTTGCAGACTTTGTTTTACTGACCTACTCATGTTCATGAAGTTCATCCTGAACTCACAGGATTAAGCATTCGTCAGATGAAGCTTAAGTCTCCCAAATGAAACAATAAAGTAGTTTTTCATGGGATCTCATTTTTTTTGGGGGGGGGGTGGTGGTGGTGGTGGTGGGGTGTGTGTGAATAGTGGTTTATTTCTGTCACACAGATACTCCCTTTCTGAGACTCCTTTGTAAAGAACATGGCATTTGATAGTGAGTCATCTCTTGTCATTCAATTGCCCATCCATTGTGAGCTGCCTCCAGGCCCTAATCCAAAGCCTATTGCCTTCAGTGGGCAGGATGGCTCTGGAACACAATGGGCATGAAATTAGGTCCCGGATTAATCTTTACATTAAATCTTTATTTTAAGGAACCTTTTTTTCCCTAATTGGAACTAAACTCACTGCTGCATTGAAATTGAATATGAGAACTACAGGACTCAAACGGGAACAACGGGTATATCCTCTCTGCTCTAATGCCTCCAATCATGTTAGGTCAAGTTAACCAGAAAATCAATTGATGCGAATTCCAGCATGACCATTAAGTGCCATCCGGCTGGGCTCTGACAGGCTGGCCAAGATGAAGCAGATTTCTATTTCTAACAAGGATGCACAACTGTACACATTTGTCACCTAGAGATGCTTTCAGCCTGCCATCTCCTTAGCAATGTCCACTTTGCCCTCACTAATTACTGTGGCTAATGGAGAACCCGGGTGGTCCCTGGGCAGCCTGGGATCAATTGTAGATCCTGCTTTTGGCTTTCCAGGGCAAACAATGCAGCTGCTCTGTACCCTCCTGCTGGCACAGTCACATTTGTCAAAAGCGTAAAAGGAGTGAGACCTGAGCTGACCATATGGATTCCTTGAGTACAGGAAAAAAAAGATTGTAGCGGCAAAACTGTTTTCCACAGCACAGTCCATTTTTCCTGCAGAGAATGTTTCTGCTCTGTTGCTAAAAAGCAGAGCTTTGCTGATGTGGCTTTGCTCACACAAGAAGCATTTTGCTGCTAGAGCAAACCTGAATTTCTCTCTAAATGTTTCTTGCAGGCTTATCTGTATATCTCTGCATCCTGCTTTGCGTCAGGGATAATGATATTGATCTCATTCTGAGAAAAGCATAAAGATTTTTTCATATGTTTGCAATGCACATTAGACCCATGGGCAAAGGCTATCCTAAGCACAAAATCTCATTACCATGATGTATTTATTGTACTGGGCTTATGAGGCCATATTGTTCCATACTGCAAGAGCGAGTCTGCTGGGTTGTGGTTCTTTTCTTTCTTCCCCCCCAGGATATAATGTTTTACTTGGGTTAAAAGCAAAACCAATCAGGTAGTGCTTTCACACGACCGCTGTGGGGTAGAGCAGCCACTCTTCCAGGAAGCAGGCAATGGGAGCCCTGGGTGGGTGGCAAGAGAACTGTGTGCTACCGAGTGCTAAAGCATTGACATGGTTCAGTTTACTAAATCCAGCTGTGAGGAGCAGCTGGTTTTCTGGCAGACAGCATGACATGTGCAGGCGGATACGCTCGAGAGAATTGATCAGGGGCCACCAGTGGGGAGAAGGGGAGGGCGCATTGTTCCATGTGCTCCTAAGTGCTAAAGTGGTGCCTGGCAGTTCTGATTAGCAAACCCAGCTGCGAGGAGCAATTCTGGACTCAAATGTGACATCTGATGGGGATATGTCTCAGCCGTGTGCATAGGGAAGCAGAAGGCTTCTGGATAACTGACTACTGGCCGTGCTCAATGCTCTGGCTTGCAGGATCTTGGGGCAAGGTCAGACAAGTAGGAGATGTCTGCAGACAGCAGCAGGGTGCTGCTAAGAGCCTTTAGACAGTGTTCCCATCTCAGCCTCTCTTCTCATTTCCTTCTTTTCAGCCCCCCCACTGCGAGGGAGCTGGGGATGCCGGTGGAGGCAGGGCACAGTGAGCCAGGGCAAGGGGAGATCATGTAGAATAAACATTGAAGTGCTTCCTTGGAGGGCTGTAAAAGAGAAAAAAAGATGCCCATTATTGGGACCAAACTGTGAAAAACGGCACTGGTGAAGCCTGCCAGGTTGAGTGTGAGAGGAGAAGGATGTCCTGCTGCCTCCAGGCTCAGCCTGGGAAGAGCCTGAGAAATGCTGAGTGCTAATGGAGAGGGAGGAACAAGGTAATCCCTGGGGTAGTGGGTTTAGTTTCCATGATAAAGCTGGAAGTTGTCTTTGCTGTCCTTTGATCTTCAAAGGACAGGAGGAAATTTCACACTTAGGGGCAGCCACCCGTGTCAGGTGAAGTTGCTGGAACTTGTTAAAGTGGGTCAGATGCCATACGGCCAGCAGCTCACTTGCCTTAGTCTGAAAATGCCTCGCAGAAAGGAATTGGCCTTTTCCTGGGGCTGGTTTCGGTGCTCCGGTTAGAAAATCACATTTGTTTGCGGATCCAAAGGCTGCAGACGGATGGCTCGAAAAGGGAGTGAAATCCAGGCAATGGGATTCTGATGCAATTTGTCAGTTCGGACATTGATTACTTTGTTGGATGGATGCAGTCAGCCAAAATAATGATTTTTGTTCTAATTTAATTACAAATTTACAGCAGCTGCCTTCTTCCAGGGTGCTAATGAGGAGCAGATGCAGGAGGAAAGGGATTTTTTTGGTATTTCGGGATGCTCTTTGAAAGTCAAATGTCCAGTCTGGCATCTCTGTCAATGTAATTTTGTTGATACTGGCCACAGGGAGTGAAAAAGCTGCCCCCAAATGAAGCAGCATGGATTGCAGACCCACGTGGGTTCTCTCTGCCCCTTGTCCTGCAGATATTCAGCCGCTTCTCTGCATCCACCCTTTGCTCCCCAGTGAGTCTCTCTGGCCCTTGGTTAGTCTGTGTCCTGCACTGCTGGGAATGGGTTGCAAAATATTCCTTTGGTCAGTGATATCATCTAACCAGCAACACCTCCAGGGCCCAGACAGGCACTGCCACTTCCCCTCTGTCCCTCAGCCACTCTTTCATAACAGCAAATCATCAGTTTTTCTGCGGACACATCTTCAGAGTGAGCAGTTATTCTGACTGAGCAGTTAGTCTGACAGATGGGATGTATACATTTATGTCTGCGTGGCTCTCTTACCGCCAAGACTGCATTTACTGCTCACTTGAACATGAAGTTCTTTGGAAGTAAAATTGACCATTGTTAATTCACCTCCTGATCTCCAAGACTTGCGCTGCTCCCTGAGCTGATGATCTTCACCTGAAGTTTGAAATTAGGCAGGCCTTCAGAGGTCACCCCTGCTTCTGATTGATTTTAAGGAGAACCAGTTGATACTGCCATCTCTGAGCCCTGCTGGTGGATGGGCAGGTGCTCCCCCACTCCCAGAACATTGTGCAGCCCCCCAAAAAAGCAGCCACTCACCATGTCAGTGAGCTGGTGCCAACCCAGAGCTGCTCCAGGGCAGCTGCCACCAAAGCCGAGGGGTGCTGTGGGCTGCCACCCTTGTTGCTGGGGCAGCAACAGCATGTAATCACTCTGTGGGGTCTAGGGTCCCCGATTTGCTTCTCCTTCATACCTGACCCACTCGAGGATGTATCTTTGGGTGCCCCGTAGCACTGCTGATCTCAAGAACAGCTCACTATGGGCATTTTCCCTTGTCCCTGGGGTTAAAAAAGAAAAAAAATGCAGTGCAATGGTTTCTTTTACGAAGTTTCCTAATGCAACAAAGCTTTTTATTGCATCAGAGAGAAGGAAAAGCATAAATGGTTTCACCCTTTGGCAGGATGCAACCCCTCTCACCCCGTAGTGGGAGCCTACACAACCCACGCCGCCTGTTGGCAGAGCTCCTGGCACAGCACCCGCGTGTGCAATTCATTTTATGTGTGTGCAATAGCCTGCTGTATAAAATTAGCAAACCAAGTGAAATTAGTTCAACCACAACCACATTTTATTCACAGAGAGTCTCGGTTAAAAGGCAGTGAGCAGAGCAACAGCTTTTCCTTCATAAAGCTGCAGTAGATTCATTCATAATAAAATACACCACTTTTAAAAGGAACATTTTTCTATTGTTCATTTTACATCATTTTACCACTCTCTTCTTGACAAGCATGCTTGCTTTCTTAAAAATGCTATTGGAAGAGTGGGTTTATGGATGAATATTTATAAGTCAATAATAATTATTTACCTTTATACACTCAAAGGTTCATAAAGATTAAGCAAAACTATTTCTTAAAAACAAAACTGCCTGACTGTTGCGAGTTGTTCAAAGTGAATAGAGACAGAGTTGGAAAAGAAAAGTCAAAAAAGGGGCTCCTACTTTCCGCGGCCAGCAGAGCAGCCACCGTGAGGAAACAGCAGGAGAGCTTGGCAGCTCCTCTGGGGCCAGGCAGGGTGGCTGCCCTTTCACACTCAGCAAGTTATAAAATGCACGGCAGCCGCCTCGTGGAGAATTGCTGATGATCTGCAGGCGATGCTGGGCAGCAGAGCCACAAGGCTGCCCACTGCCTGGCTGCCACCCAGGGCTGGGCTGTCAGAAATGATGGAGCAGCTACTGCTCTGCTCTCCTCCTCTGAAAGGACCATGGGCCAGCAGCACCAGATCCCTCCCAAATCCACTTTGTATACAGGTACACGAGTGCCTTGTTGCATATCACCTCCAGCACCTCTCAGGGACGGCTGCAGGGAGCAGGGGTGTTCACTGCCTGCCACAACATCAGCACCAGAGTCAAAACAGGGCAAGAAAAGGGTCTGCAGGGTGTGGGAACAGGTGCCCTTCCAATGACAGATACCTCTGTGCAGCCAGCATCTGAGCTTGTAGTTACACCCACCCTTTATCAAATTGAGCTTAAGAGTCCTGGCAGGCTTAAAGATTTCTCTTCTAAGTTTTCTGACAGGCAGTTGCTCACTGGCAAAGACAGGCACTGCTGCAGCTTTTGGTGAGGGGATGGGCTCTTGCATTGCAAGGCACAGGGGTGATTACAGAGCTTGAGGGCAAAAGAGCTGGGTATTTTTACTTGAGAAAAAAATATTGGAAAGGAAACCTATGTATGGCTTGCTTGCATGTTTTTCAGAATAAGTGCTTCTTGTTCCTCAAACGCCTGCTGTGTTGAGCACAGAGATCAATGCGCGAACTCAGAAAAAGGGCTGGTTTCTCTCACTTCACCTGCTAGAATCTCCACTGAATTCAAAGGTGAGAGGCAGCTGCGCTATGGCCTTGCTGCCTTAGGATTGTGCTTGACATGGGTAGTTTAAGGGGGAGATGTGTTCTTGGCTGTCCCCCTGCTTGCCCTTGGGCAAGGTGCTTTCTCACTGCCTTTGTTTTGCAAGCTGAAATTAGAATATTAGAATACGAATTAGTGTGTTTTGAGCGCATTAAACACCGGTTTCTGCAGGGTCTAACCGACATGCCTAACCAAAGCCAAGTTCCCTGGTTTATTCCTCAGATTCTGCTGTGACACTAACAAAAAGTGCCCCCAGCAGTGCTCTGCCTACCCTGCTACTGACTTCAAGTTATGAAGCACAATTGATTGGTTTTATGATGAGCCTACTGATTTCTACAGTACTTTAAAAATGGCAGTAAATACCTCAGTGATTGCAGCTATTCATGAATGATAGCAGCCTATGCACATGTCAGTTCACAACTGAAAGTGGTAATAGAAGAGGTTAATAATACCCTTAAACAGCTTCCCCCCCAATACTTTCAACGTGTTTTTTTCTAAGATAAATTTTACTATTTGAGAAGGAAAAACAATTACTACAGACTTGAAATCCCATCTATATGTTCCCATTAAGCTTCGTTAAAGAAATGCCTGATGTATTTTTATGCCAATGAAGCCTAGATGAATTAAAGCAATGTTCCCACTGTCTCCTTTCTAATGCTAATGTTTAATTCTAGAGAATTTATAGAAAAACATTGCTTGTAAAACAGGCCACAGAGAAAAAGCTCTGCAGCACCTACTGAAGCAAGTTGAACTCCACGAGCAGCAAGCACTGATTATATGTTTCCAGGTTCTGAATAAAGTGTGCTGTTTTACTAGCTGCCAGCTTTCTGCACTCCTACAGCCACAGTAACTTGACATAATAAAGATGACATGCATCACCCTTGGGTTGGGTGCATATTTTCAGTAGGGTCTACAAAACCAAAAGAATAACAAAAAAAATATAATACCTACCCCACCCCCTCCACTCCCTCAAACACTATGTGATAGAACCTGTATGCAGGGGCCGACCAGTATTTGAAACATTCTTTGAACTAGACAATCATTTGTCACTTAATCCTTAATGAATACAGTTGTTACTTTTGCAAGCACGTCACACTGGTGGGAGTATTTGTTTATGAAATAACAGTGAGATATGATTTTATTCCTATGAATAAATATAATCTGTTGTCTGTGCACAGCTGTACGCACACATAAGTCATGTCAAAACTGCAGGAATATGTTCTGTGTCCAAAGTCCGCAAGAGGAAATTAACACCTGGGGATAAAAAATTCCAGGTCCTTATTTGTGTCTGTTCAAAATACAGAGGGCAATGCACTCATTCATGCACCATAAGCCAGAGTTTTTGGGAGGACTTGGTGGTTCCACACACAATAATGTCAATGCAGCAATCAAAAGAAAAGGCAAAATTTTCCTTAGCTGATGGCCATTGGGGTGACTCTGAACCCCCTCTTCAGAAGATGAATGTTAAATCCTCTCTCAGGAAGTCGATGATTAAGTGAAAATAAGTTTCTGAACAAAGGAAAGCTCAAAAACATGACTCAAGGCATTCTGTAGAGGACAAAGAGGAATGTATTTTAAACCCCATCAATTTTAGAACATTTCTATGCCTATTACTGCCCTAAGAAACTAGTTTTGAATAGCTGGGATGAGTAACACCAGCTGGTCCTTCCACCCGTGGTCTTTAGCAGGAGAAGCCTGTCAGTGAGGTGATATCCCAGCTGCTTGTTGTGACAAAACCTTTGCTGACGTGTTTCAGCAGAGGTCAGACCGCACTGCCTGCCGTGTGGTGCAATGGAGCCCCAAATGCACAAAACATTCCTGTTTTTTCCCACCTGAGTGCTTCACGGGGAGATTCTGAAAATTACAAGTGAATGTGTAAAATTGTGCAATTTATGTATGTGACAATATTAACACAGAAATGGATATAAATATTTCTTTTGACCAGGTGTAGAATTGGTTAAGTATATTGTGAGCAAAAGTAGGGAATTCAACTTCCCTTTCTTTCCTAAATTCTCTTCTCTCTGCTGCCAGTAAGTCCCATTGGATGGGCCAGGCAGCTGGCATCTGTAATTCACTTCACCCCAGAAAAAGTGAAGAGTAAATTCCATTACATAAGCCAATCCCAGAAAGATGTGAGACTCATTTAAGGATTAAAATTCCCTGAAATACTAAAATGGAAGGGATTTAAAAAATGCAAATTGAGAATATTTTTTTCCCAAGTGCCTTTGAACTGAGCCATTTAAAAGTAATAAAACAGACTGTGCTTTCTGAAGAAGAAATGAACCATTTCTTTAAAGCTGCGGGTGAAATCTGTCACAATAACCTCCTGATGAGCCTTTAGTAAAACCATTTCATTACGTGGCCATTAAGAATGGTTGGGACTGGGGAGGATTTCTGTTAAGCAACGAAAGGAATTAATCCACCTGCTATTCTAGGAGAGGCAGGAACTAGACCATTCTGTTTAAACCTGATTTTCATTAGTTTCAAATTCTATTGTGTGTATAGAGACATTGGCTACAGCTGCACTTTTGGGGCAGTAGGAGTAGGGAAGGGATTGTCTCCATTGCACTCAACACTGGTGAGGCCAAACCTCAAATTCTGTGTTCAGGCTTGGGCCTCTCACTACAAGACAGACGTTGAGGTGCTGGAGAAAGTTCAGAGAAGGGCAACAAAGCTAGTGAAGGGCCTGGAGCACAAGTGTTATGGGAAGCAGCTATGGGAACTGGCATTGTTTAGCCTGGAGAAAAGAAGTCTGAGGGGAGACCTAATTGTTCTTTACAATTCCCTGGAAGGAGGTTGTAGTGAGGTGGGTGGTGGTCTCCTCTCCCAAGAAACACGTGATAGGATGAGAGGAAATGGCCTCAGACTGCACCAGGGGAGGTTTAGACTGGATGTTAGGAAAAACTTCTTTACTGAAAGAGTGATGATTTAAAGCTTTCCAAAGCTTTAAATCTGCAGGAACATTTGGAACTTTGCTTGGTACTTTGTTGACTTGGTGGTAGGTGATGGAGTCTGATGAGGTCCCCTGAAATTATGGGGATCTTTGTCCTCATCTTGGTCAAGACTATTCATGTAATTTGATGAAAGGGTAAAAAATGCTGTTCAAAGGCCTTTGACCCTGTGCTGTTGGCAGCAGAGAGACCTTAACGTGAAAAGCAATCAGTGCCAGTAGGAATATGATGATGATTGTTGTCCGTGACCATTGTAATGGGTACTATTTGACCCTGGAACAGCTCCCCAGGGAAGTACCAATGGTATTAAGCCTGGCAATGCTCAAGAAGCATTTGGATAATGCAGACACAGGGCGTGAACGTTGGGGCTGCCCTGTGCAGGGACAGAAGCTGGACTCTTAACGATCCTTGTGGATCCAGGGCCTCCCGCCCCTGCAGCCCCCGCCCCGCAGCGCCCCCTACAGGTGCGCCCCGCGCCGCCCGTCCCGCCACTTTCCCCGCTCGGCTGCACTTGCCTTTGGCGCCTAACCCGCCTCTCGGTAGGAGGAACCACTTTTCCTACCTCCCTAGGGGGATCCTTACTGCGAGGGGAGGCAGCGCCGCCACCTTGCCCGTTTCAGAGCGCCTTCAAAATGCCACCGCGGCACTTTACAAAATAAAATAAACGGAAAACTTTGCTTTCCTTTGCCGTGTCCCTTCTCTGGCGGGCAGGGTCGCGCTCTCTGCTCCGCAGCTTCCCCCCACCACCTGCTGCCGAATGGTTCGCGCCGGGCCGGGCCGGGGGAGTCTACGCCGCCATTTTGTTTGCGCGCGGGAGGAGCGGGCACTGCGCGGGGCGTTGCGGAGCCGCGGGGGCGGCCGGGGTCGCGCCAGGAGGGGACGCTGAGGGCGGGCTGAGCGGCAGCGGGACCTCCGCCTCCCCGATCCTGCGCAGACATGTACATCAAGCAGGTAAGCCTCTGGATTCGAGCCGCCTGCCCCGTGGCCTGGGCCCGGCCCGGGGCTGAGGGGGCTCTGGGCCTGGGGCAGAGCCAGGGCCCGGCCCGCAGCAAGGGCCCGAATCGCAGAATGGGTTCGGTTGGGAGGAACCTCAAAGCCCATACAGTTCCAGCCCTCTGCCATGGGCAGGGACGCCTCCCGCTGGACCAGGCGGCTCAAACCCCATTCAACCTGGCTTGAACACCTCCAGCGATGGGGCAGCCAACACTTCTCTGGGCAGCCTGTCCTAATGCCTCACCACCCTCAACGTGAAGAGTTTCTTCGTAATGTCTAATCTAAATCTTACTCCTTCTAATTTAAAGCCATTCCCTATCGTCTTATTACTCCATGCCCTTGTAAAAAGTTCTTCCCTAGCTTTCCTGCAGGCCCCTTTCAGGTAGTGAAAGGCCACTCTAAGGTCTGTCCAGAGCCTTCTCTCTTTCAGGCTGAACAACCCAAATTCTCAGCTTGTCTGAGGCTCCAGCCCTCGGATCGTCTTCATGGATTTCCCTGGACCTGTTCCAACAGTTTCATGTCTTTCTTATGTTGGGGATTCCAGAACTAGATGTAGGTCTCCAGGTGGGGCCTAATGAGACCAGAGTAGAAGGGTAGAATTGCCTCCTGGCCACACTTCTTTTGATGCTACCTGGTTGACTGCCTGAGCTGCACGTGAGCATTGCCACCTCACGTTAAGCCTCTTGTCAATCAGCACCACCGGGTCCTTCCCCACAGGGCTGCTCTCAATCATGTTGTCCCCCATCCTGTATTGAAATTGCAGATTGCTCTGACCCAGGTGTAGCACCTTGCGCTTGGCCCCATTGAAGGCCTTTGTGTGGTTGTGAGAGGAGGCTTCCCCGATCCAGTCTGCTGTGCAGGCTGGCAGGTGCCTACCCTGTCCCCTGGCTCCTGTGGCTGGTTTCCTTCGTTGCAGGTATGAAGTGGCATGGGGAGGACTTGTGCATTTTTTGTGTACTCTTTGCGTTCCTTTGGACAGGGCAGCCCTGTCCTGGCCCACCAGACGTCTCAAGGCCAGGAAGGCTCATACCTGAACAAAAAGTTCTTCACAGTTATCAGGCAGCAGGAAGAGGGAGGTGATTCTCTCCCTCTACTCTGTTCTTGTGAGATCCCACATGGAGCCTTGCGTTTTGGAATCCCCAACATAAGAAGGATATGGGATTGTTGGAATGGGTTCAGAGGAGGCAGTGAAGATGATCAGGTGAATGAAGCATCTCTGCTGGGAAGGGACTTTTTACGAGGGTGCATGGCTTTAAATTGGAAGGAGCAAAATTTAGATAAGAAATGTTTAACAATGAGGGTGGTGAGGCACTGGCCCAAGTTGCCTGGGGAAGCTGTGACTGCCCCATCCTTGGAGATGTTCAGCGACAGGTTGGATGGGGCTTGGAGCAGCCCTGTCCAGCTGGAGATGTCCCTGCCATGCGGGGGGATTGGAACTGGATGGGCTTTAAGTTCCTTTCCAACCCAAACCATTCTATGATTCTATTATCTTTCAGCTGTTAAAGCTGTGGGCTCTCTTCTTAAAATTTACTTTTTTTTTTCTTTGGTAAATCTTCATGTGGCTTCAGTGAGGAAAAGCATGACTGCATTTCGGGTTTCGATTCGAACTGGTTCTGTCTGCTCCTTCCCCTTTGAGAAACAGCAGTTACTGGTTGTATTGGGATGATGTCTTTGGCTCCTGGCACGGCCCATTAAACCTATTGTAGTTCATCCTTGACAGACAATCTGCTGCTAATGTTCAGTTAATAATAAGGTCCTTGAATGGACTTTTTCCAAACAGTTTTTAAGACTTGAGGAGAAGATTAATGTTGCTTCTGTAGTATAATCCTGCAGTTGTATTACATTGTGTACATCGTATATTGTACATATGGCTGTTTTCCTACCGGTGCCTATACATACTGATACAAAGCTTCCTACGATTCTCATTTCTTAGTGGCCTCAAAAATTACCTGGCTTTCTGACATGGTACAGGCATCTTTGTTAACAAGAATACTTTATCTTGTTTGAAAGTGCATGATCTACATAGAAATCAGGTTTTCACCAGCTGTTTGGTTGACTAGGGAGTGTTTCAAATGCTTTTTGATTGTGTTTTAGTAAGTCACTCTGTCTTTATGGGTGCACACATTGCTTTAAAATCTTTTGAATAAGAATTCTTGTTCTCCAGGTTTGAATTGCACAAATGTTTGTGCTTTTGTAGTAACATCCAAGAAATAATGATTGTTTTTATCTTTTCATAGAGGCATTCAGGCTCTTGTGAGAATAAAATAGATTAATTTATTCCAGTCTAGATGTTTTTAGAATATTATAGGTAAACTGTAAAAATGCTTGACACCATTTTTTTTCCTGTGTTTCTTTTGAATGCCTCTGATACTGAGGCAGAGCTTACTAGAAATGTGAGTCTTCATGTGTCAGATAGGGCAAGCTGATGGGAAGTTGAAGTCTGTGTTCTCAGCCACAGTGTCTGTGCAGTCTTCAGTTAATACACTGTCTTATTAAACTTGCTTTCTGTAATTTTTCCATTAAGTTCTGAAGGACGTAATTACTTCCTATACGATTGTCTTGGAGTGAGATCTAAGTACAGTGCAGGTATTCAATAAGAACTGTTTCTTGCCCAAGGAGAAGGAGCATAGACAGTTGCAATTCATCAAAGGTTTAAATAGGCAAAGTATTGGAGGGAGTTACGTTGGAAGATTTCCTTTTCCAAAATACCTGCTGTTACTAAGATCTGTTGTTTGATGGTCAAGAATTAGTTTTCTGCCTACTTGTGTTCTTAGCTTCAGATTCCATGAAGCTTCAAATTCCATTATTTCATTTGCAAAATGGAATAATTGTGCAAGGAGGATTTGCAAGGAAGATGTGTCTGGGAATGGCTCTGTGATTTCTGACTAAAAGTTAGCTAATGCCTTGAAGTTCCATTTAATTTCAATTTTCATTAAATGCATGTTTGACTTGCTGTCTGACATGACATTTTCATTCAGTATTAGAGAGATGGTTTTAATCTGGTAGTACAAACAGGTAGCAAGAGGAGTTTTCTGTGATAATCTGTGATAACTGGCTGTCACATTATAGGTGAAAAACTTAAGCCTAAATTTATTATGAACAGATCAGGGCACTTTCTTCTCCCAATTTTTTGTCTAGTAAAATTTGTAGACAGGATTTTTTTTCACCACCATTTATGTACCGTGCTACCAGAATATTACACTCTCTGGATGTGGTTCTGCAGGTAAATGTTTCTTGGGTTGCTCAGGTGTACAGTTAATATAGGCCTTTGTTGTAGAGGGGGAGGGCTTGCTTTAATATTTACAGAATTACTTCTAGGTCTTTTGTTGGAGGTTTTTATGTGCTTCTTGGATACCAAGTATTTTGCTCATCTTCTGAAACATGGGCTGTTTTAGTACTTGAAGATGGGAGAGAGGGGTGATGTTCAGAAAAATAGTAAAAGGTGATCGCAGAATCACTAGGTTGGAAGAGACCCACAGGCAGGATCATTGAGTCCAACCATTCCTATCAATCACTAAACCATGCCCCTCGGCACCTCATCCAACCGTCCTTTAAACACCTCCGGGGAAGGTGACGCAACCTCCTCCGTGCAGCCTGTTCCAGTGCCCAGAGACCCTTTCCTTGAAAAACTTTTTCCCCCAATGTCATGCCTAAACCTCCCCTGGTGGAGCTTGAGGCCATTCCCTGCCCTCTTGTCCTGTGTAATGGGACCATACACCTTACAAACAATGTCTAAACAATTTCACATTTTAAACTTTAGCAGTAATAATATTGAGAAGTGTCACCTAAGATGTTTTGCTGTCTTACTGACAAATAATTCTTAGTTTGTGGTAGCTGTCAGGGTGAAACACTGGTATTATTTTAGCAATATCTTACTTTTGCTGGGGAAGAGCTGGGTAAGAGCATAACAACTAAACTTTAACTCAGATCCTTTTTTAAACGTTCTTGCTGAAACATGTGCAATCATCAAAACTTTTCAGGTCATTACTGTCTTTCTGGTGTCTTACTGAGCAGAGCAAAGCTGCTATGTAGTCTTTTCAGCACAGCTTTGATGTTTGGAAAAGGTTGTTAAGTACTGGGATTTGTGTACGGGAAGTTGGTTAAGTTTTGCTTCTGTGCAGAACTGAAGTGTTAGGGTATTGCCACTCTATACCTTGTATGTTACTTGGCCTGACAAACCTCAAAGCACTGCTGAAGTGAAATAGTTGAAACTTGACATGCTGTTTCTAGGTGACTGCTGTGTGGCTCCTGAAGTTAATTGTATAGCTTTAGAAAGGTTTTTTTTTGTCTATTTAGAAAATGAATTCTCTAGAACCAAGGTAGCATGCTTATCTTACTTTTCCTTTTAGGTTTCATGGTAAAACAAAATATGACTGTATTGCATGTGAAATAGGTAGTCTAGTATAGCTTTTGCAGTCTGTAATTGCTCTGCTTCCAAGAATTTGCAAATAGAATTCATATGATGTATGTGGATTGCATTATAAAAGTTGAATATAAATCTGGCCCTGCTAGGATAAGTACTTGTTATATGGGGGTTTTCTTTCCTGTATGTAGTTTTTGATGCAAATAAATCTTTTTCTGTGGCTTATGACAAAAAGACTCTTGGGACTCTCTTGTTCAGTGTGCTTTGGCCTAGATAAGTACCAGCATCTTTTGTGATGTGGGTAAATAAAGTCTGTCCCTAAAGCAAGTGCTTAGGTGAGGGGGTATGTGTTGGGATACAAGTTGGTGATCTTGAGCTGGAAGGTTGAAGTGTATTAGGGGAAGGGTGGGGGAAATGAACTGTGTTATAATTGATGTAACTATTCTGTAGAATCTTATAGTTGAAAGCTGCTCAAGAATAGAGAGAACTTTATTGAAATAACTCACTCTTCTTATCAGGTAATCATTCAGGGCTTTCGAAGCTACAGGGACCAAACAATTGTGGACCCATTCAGCTCAAAACACAATGTCATTGGTAAGTTCCCGTACTCGTCTTTTAACAGTAACTAGAGCTGCTCTGTTCTTTCAGATGATTTTCATATTAGAGTTCTTTATAGCTTTTAAGATTCTGCCTACGTGTGCCAACTACATTTTCTGTTTTGGAAACTTTTTTTAACAGTTGTGTGTAGCATACCACAAGGCATATTCTGCTTGCAGCAAAGTAATGCTAGTGTTGAATTTTGCTGTGACAATAGTATGTCTGGGTCCTCAGTAATTGAGTGAGGTCTGTAAACTCCATGCGTGTAGATTTCTAGCAGTCAAGACCCCCTTTAATGGCTGTCCTTGTAGGAACAATGTCAGAGAATTTGTATATGATGCTTTTTTTTGTGGGGTGCAAGTGTGGTCATTCTTGGTAAGTAAGCACACTACTAACTACTATAAACTACACCGAAGAAGCAGCTTCTCTTTCCTTCAGCTTTGGAGGAATGAATTTCTGGCATGTGGACTGTCAAAAAGTATAATATAAGTTTCAAAGTGTAGTTTGATAAATAACACCCAATATAACAGCATGTTGTTGTCCGCCGTTCTCATTCCTCTTCCTGTTTTTTTGCCAATGGATGCCTAGTCCTGTCTTTTCATTTGCTTTGAATTTAATGATTGTGCAGCAGCTTTGAGACTGATGACTTAACAGAAAACAATTTTGGACGTAAAAACTTAGTAGCTAGGATTTACCCTGAGACTGGAAAAACCGTGACTGTGGCTTGAATAGCATGGCCTGTAATGTAATGTTATTTCATCAGGAGCTAAAACTTCATCAGGATATTAGCGTTTTCAAAAGAGAAAAAAAATTCTAACTTCACAAATTTTTGCCTTTTTATATCTTTTAACTACTTGTACAATCCCAAGGAGTTTGGGGGATGTAGTGAACCTGGAGGGCATGTAGGCAGGAAGGGATGAAGTGTCTGGGATGCTCATTGCTACAAGCAGTTTCAAAATGAATACAGTAGGTACCATACCCTTCAGAACTGAGCACTGCAATTACTGTAAGCATAGTGCAGTGTTCTTTCGCTTCTAATTTTTTTGAAATAGAAATAGTACTTCTTCCAGTCCTTTTAAAACAAAACATTGCTGAATTAGCAAGTGAAGTATTAAGGAATTCATGCTTTACCTGATGTTCATACAGTCAACCTGAATGTACAGGCAAGTGATTTTTTGTGGTTAAATATAAAAGTAGTGGTGCTAGGACTGACACCTAATATTTAAAAAGAAAATAATTGGAATAAGTAGGATCGGGTTAACTGTTTTTCTCATTGTGGAGTAGTGTTAGAGTAAGTTGTTGTAATGTATTTGAATGGGGAAAGGACTGCTCTCTTGTTCTTGGGACAGTGACTAAGTGACTCATCTACTAAGTTTTCCTCCTTTCCTTGAGATTTTGTTTGGCTGTGTTATATTTGAGTTCTGTCTTGAGTATTTATATGCAAAATTTAATGTCCATTGCAATGTTAACTTATGTCAGCTTTTTGTTTTCCTGATGTACTTTGTTTAATTTTCAGTGGGAAGAAATGGATCTGGAAAAAGCAACTTTTTTTATGGTAAGCGTGAATTTCTTAATATAATTGCTTGGGGGGGGGATGCTGATGATACCAAATTTCTATGGTTTTGCCAGGAGTTGGTTTGAAAAATGTTCCTCCTCAGCAGGGAGTAGCAGATTGGTAATTATTTCGCAATGATGAAAGGCAGATCTCAGTGCACTTCTTTAATACTTAGCTTTAAATTTTCACTAGTATTTGGCTTCTCTGACTAAAGGCCTTCTAAGGTTTTTAAATGGCAAATATTTTACAGGATGAAACTGATTCTAAAAGTCACTGACACTGAAAGCCAATTATGATATTTGAATTTTCTTAATTCTGAGCTGGTTCCATAGCAGTATGGGTCAGCTCTTAATGTATGGTTACGTGGGGGATTTTTTTGGGGTAGGAGCATCAGTGGAGAAGCAGAGATACTAGTCAAAGGTGTTAGTGGTCTTTGTGATGATAGTATGTATAGATTGCCAAGTGTTAAGTGTTTTAGCATACAGGCTAGGTTAACGCTATCGCAGTGTATTTGTAGAGGAAAAATGCTACTTGCGCAACAGTGTTAATGCTTATGCAGTGCACTAGTAAGGTAGTGACAGGGAGACTGCTTCAGAGAAATTCTAGTGTACAGCAGGCTGAGTGAGAAAGACCTGGCAGATTAATGTTTTAAATGAAGTAATGAAGAAATATCGTAAGATATTAGCAACAGCACGAATACGCTATACAGCAGTAAGTGACTATGTTTTAAATTAAAGAAACTGCCTAAAGAAAAGAATAAATCTTCTGTTTCTTTACTGTTTTATTACAGCGATTCAGTTTGTTCTCAGTGATGAGTTTAGTCATCTTCGCCCAGAGCAGAGACTGGCTTTGTTGCATGTAAGTTAAGGTGTATAACAAGAAGACTAAAGAATAAGCTAATGCAATTGAAAATTACTACAAAAATAGTAAATTGCTGGGCTGTGCCTATTTTAAGCCAATTGTTTTGTAAGCATCCTTGAACAATTTTTGATTCCCTTTTGGAAAAAGTAACATTATGCTGGTAATGCACACCAGTGAATAAAAATATATGTATTGAATTTTACGTAGATACTCTTGATGCTTAAATCCTTAGAATGAAAGGGGAAGTGGGGTTGTCAGGAAAAGGGGAGATCGCAAAACGCTTCTAAGGTTGGAATTATCTAACCAAATTATCTGCTTTCTTAGGAAGGTACAGGTCCTCGTGTTATTTCAGCGTTTGTGGAAATCATTTTTGACAATTCAGACAACAGGTTGCCGGTAAGTTGAATACATTACTTCACGATGACCATTTCAGACTCTAGTGTCTCTGTAACATACAAAGTGTTCAGTATATGGTAACTGCTTTTGAGTCAGTTCTGGGGAAAAGTGCCATAAACATTCTGTGTTAGTTATACATCTACTGCAAGCAGTTAAATTTAATGGGTTCTGTTTTCTTAAGATTGATAAAGAGGAAGTCTCACTTCGCAGAGTCATTGGAGCCAAGAAGGACCAATATTTCTTAGACAAGAAAATGGTGACGTAGGTACTTCTTTTCCTTAGTTGAATGACGCTAGTAAAATTCTGTACTTCCATCAAACACTTGCATCTCTAGCCTGAAATAAATTAATTGTCATGATTTCCATGAGCATCTCTCAATTCAGTTCAGTAATACTGAGTACTGGTAGTTTGACAACAAGGGCATCAGTCCTCGTGCAATGCACAGCAGACTTTGAATTTACAGTTTCATTAATATGGTGTTTAACTGCTTATATAATACCTTAGGGTTTTTTTTGTTTTGGTTTTAATGGAGGTTACCAGATATTAAGTTGCTTCATATCCTTCCTTGGAATATCTTTACCTGTATTTGCCTCCTTTTTTAAGGTGCTTCTTTATTGATCTTTTTCCAATGCTATAATATTTTATGTGTTTTCCATTTTCACTCCCTCATTTCATTTTAGTATTGGCTATTATCAAATAAAGAAACTTTTTAAAATAAAGAAACTTCTTCAAACAAAGCCTGTGTCACACGGTGATTATAGTGTGTGACGTATAGTTTGGGGTACTGAATTTTTGCAGCTGTCATTTGTACTGTAAGTGGTTCTAATAGATTCACAATAACATTTCAGGAAAAATGATGTAATGAATCTTCTTGAGAGTGCTGGATTTTCTCGCAGTAATCCCTACTATATTGTCAAACAAGGAAAGGTAAGATTATTTTTCACAAAGTGTTAGAAATAGTTGTCAAGAGTCTCATGTTTCCTGGATGTCAAACTTCGGTTAACTTCTACAATAATTAAACTAAGCCTAAATCCTAAATCTATCTGGTAGATACTGCTTTTGCAACTGTTACTGTTTTAGTAGTATGTCGATTTTAAGAAAAAAGTTTTGATATCTAATATTGATAACTAGAAAAGGGTTTCTCATGCCAATTATGTGATTTTATGTGTACTTAAATAGAAAACATGCTTAATTCATATGAATATTTCAGTGTAAATTCATAGATTTCTGGGCCTTAGAATTGAGGTAGTAAAGTAATTGTAGAGAATTTTAAGAGGAAAAAAATACTGTAAATGGAGGGTGAAAGCAGTGAAAGGGTTCACAGCGCAGGCCCCTAGTGATTGTTGTTCCTCACCAGACCTTTCAAAGGACACTCAGACCTTGAGACAAAGGACAGCTTACCTGTAATGGCTCATGGGGTGGGGCTCCATGGAGACACTGATAACTGTCAGCTCCTAAAGATCACCAAAAGGCATACTTAAAAGGGGAATGCAGGAGGCTTGAGGAGCACTTGGTGGCAGAGATTCTGACCTGGTCGTACAGTCTCTCAAATGTTTATCAAACTGCATTTTCCTATAGAGCTGAATGGGCTTCAGGTGGAAAGTCACTTATGTTTAGTAGTGGTGCATATGACTCTTACTGCCAAAGTACACATACTGGTTTTAATATAAGACAAATTAGAAACAGTTATCTCCTTTTAAAAGAATATAGTCACTGAATTTCTGTTGAAGGAAAGTGAAGTTTACGTCTGCTTTAGTTGTATGACTGATTTAATGTTGGATTAACAAGTGTTTCATGACCTCAGTTATTTTCAAGATATGTAACCTCCACATTTTGGTGTGGTTTTATGGAGACCTTTAAACTAGTTGGTTTGGCACTAGGACTTAAAACCCCAAGTTTGAGGTTCTCTAAACATAATTTCGAGTGGGTAGCGATTTCTCCAGTTCACAGAATATTAGTTTTAGCAATAGGTGGTAGGCTTTGAAACTGAAGTACATTAAAAGGAGAGTACTTGGTGTCCTAAAGTAATTATCTCAAAAAAAGCAGTATAGTATTTACTAGATACCTGAATCTTCCTGCCAAAAGCTCAGGCAAGCTGGCACAGCAGAATGAAATGCAGTCTTTGATCTTTTGTGGTTAGCCATGCATCCAGAGCAGGCTGTTGAAGTCATAGATCTTGAATTTTCAGATCAACCAGATGGCTACTGCTCCTGATTCTCAACGACTGAAGTTACTAAGAGAAGTAGCTGGTACCAGAGTGTATGATGAACGTAAAGAAGAGAGCATTTCACTAATGAAAGAGACAGGTAAAAGTAGTTGAAGAAATGGATGTTTTCTCTTGATTCCGTTAACTCTGAAGCTTTCAGTAAAGCTAATTTCTAGATAGATTTTAATCGTGGTACATTAAATGTTATACAGCATGTCATATTTCCTCCTTGAATTTTAAGTATCTCAGAAGGTTTAAAAAGTGATTTCCATGTGTGCCTGTAGTAAAAATTTGTAGCTAGGCTAATAGGGATATTTATATTTGTACTGTTCAAAACATGAGTGATGTTGGCTGACAGTGATCCTCAAATCAGGGTACCTGCTGCTATGCAAGCACTAACATTTATGCAGTATAGACTATAATTATTTCAAGTGTGTGAGCCAGGGGAGTACATGCTTGTGTTGCCACACATGACTAGTATCAATGGTTCTGCTGTTACAGTGGTTTTTTGAGGAACTTCTGGATGTGTGTTCTTTTCACATTTTGTAACTTTTGACAAAGAGTTAATCAATTTAGAAGATTGAGTAGCTTTAAAGGTGTGGGACTGTATTACAGTGTTTAACTGAATTTCAATGTCATCTTTTCTAAAGAGGGCAAACGAGAGAAGATCAATGAGTTGTTGAAATACATTGAAGAGCGACTACATACCCTAGAAGAGGAGAAAGAAGAACTGGCTCAGTACCAGAAGTGGGATAAAATGAGGAGAGCGTTAGAATATACAATTTACAATCAGGAGCTTAATGAAACCCGAGCTAAGCTTGATGAGGTATAATATCTTGGCTAATAGAAAATATAATATGAGCTGTTGATTTGCTTTTTGCCAACACGTCCTTGTGTTCCTTGGTGGAATCCTGGCAATGTTCTTAACATGAAAGAAATTAAAATTTTCTTGCTGGAACTACTACTAAAACAGAATCTTTCTACCTGAGCTAATGGTAATATTTCCTTACAGCTTTCTGCCAAACGAGAGACAAGTGGAGAGAAATCAAGGCAGCTGAGAGATGCACAGCAAGATGCTAGAGATAAAATGGAGGTAAAATACTTTTAACAGGGACTCTCCAAGGTGTGTTTTGCTGTGTAGTGTGGTTTTTTTGGGTTTTTTTTCCTTTTGAGGAGGGGGGTGTTGAGTGTTTAAAAAACAGTGTTTAGTTTTATTCTGTGCTTTTATCCTGTTGGAAAACAGGAGAAAATTTCCACAATTTTAATGTATCTTGATCTACACAATGATGATTTGAGTTTTGATAAATACCGAAATGTGCACACTCTGTTTAAGATACTACATATTAAAATTTCCATAGGAAATAGAACGGCAAGTTCGAGAACTGAAGACAAAGATTTCTGCAATGAAAGAAGAGAAGGAACAACTTAGTGCTGAAAGACAAGAGCAGATTAAACAAAGGACTAAATTAGAGCTGAAGGCTAAAGACCTGCAAGATGAACTAGCTGGCAACAGTGAACAAAGGGTATGTAACAATGGTGAAGGCTTGAAATGTTGAGATGAGGTGGTATTCTTATACATTAAAGTTTTTGGTTTAGACTGTGGCCTTTCATTTTCTAAGGGTTTGCTGGACAGATACCTTAAGTTTTTGTGATGTCTTCGATGTGTTTATAGGGGATGTAAACAGACTCCTGTGTTATGATCCTTTATTATCCTACATGTCGCAAAATCAAGCACCTGTATATAATTCTCTTGACCTTAATCGCTGTACGTATTGGGAAGGAATGCCTTGTAGCCCTAACTTGAACGAACTCTGTTGTTTGGCCAATACAGGCCTTTCTTACTTGCATAGTTCAGCTTCTCTGCTATCCTGATAGGAACTGAATTAACTTCTGATAAGTATTGAAGGAGCATAGTGTCAGATAAGCAATGACATCTTACAGTCTTAAACTTCTAAAGAACAATTTAATTGTATATTTATCTAATAATACAGTTCTTGATATTACGTAACTTTAAATACTCTTTGTTTGACTTTCAGAAAAGACTGTTAAAGGAGAGGCAAAAGCTTCTTGAGAAAATTGAGGAGAAGCAGAAAGAATTAGCAGAAACGGAGCCGAAATTCAACAGTGTAAAAGAAAAAGAAGAGAGGGGAATTGCTAGGTGTGTGGCATAATAGACCTAGCCACAATGGGGAGTCAAAGCATTTAAAACAAACCCAAGATACTATCAATGCTATCCATACGTGCAATTAATCCCAAGTTGCACTTACTGCTTGAGAATGGGGTAGCTGTATGTGCTTAGAGATAGTCTGCAAAAAGCTTGCTTTATTGTCTGGGGCCGGGGGGAAGTGTTTGGTGAATTTAATTTTTAAGCTTAACCACTTTTGAGTGGGTTTTCAGCTCTTATGCATATCTTGTTTTGTGAAGTCTTTTTGGGCGATTGTATAGTTTAGAACAATGCTTTCTTTTTGTTACTGATTTGGTGCTTAAATTTTAGAGCCTTATTTGACAGTCTTTGAAAATTCTCATAGTAATTCTTAATGCTTGTTCTTAATAAATAGATCTATTTATAATACAGTATGTCTTTACCTTCTCAAAATAGGCTTGCACAGGCCACACAGGAAAGAACAGATCTTTATGCAAAACAAGGTCGAGGAAGCCAATTTACTTCCAAAGAAGAAAGGGATAAGTGGATAAAGAAAGAACTCAAGTCTTTAGATCAAGCCATCAATGACAAGAAGCGGCAGATTGCAGCTATACACAAGGATTTAGAGGATACAGAAGCAAACAAGGAGAAAAATTTGGAACAGTACAGTGTAAGTTTTCAGCTTATTTTACTTCTTGGTATTTTGGGGAGAAGAGTTAAGTTCTCAATCTAATCTTGGACAATTGTACTTTAGTGCCTGATTATATGGAAGGTGGAACATTCTGGTGGGGTGGGGTCTATGAAAAACATATTATTGAGAACACTTGCAGATCAGTTCCAAACTCCATTTAACAGTGCATCTAACTTCATGCTGTATGTTGACTTTCTTTCTGGTAGTTTCCCCAAAATTTTTGGCCTGAGTTTTCAGGAAGAGTCATAAGTCTACCTTGCATTTGTCTTATGTTGAACTTCTTTTTCTCCTTAAGTAAGATAGACTTATGCTTAGGCTAAGAGTTGTATAGTCTTTTATTGTTCGAAGAGGAGATGTCTTGGGTGAGTGTGATGGGAGCATGCAAAGTGAGGTTGGAAAAACTTTGTTGTGTTATGAGAACTCAGGTAGTATTCCTCTTTCACAGATAACTGTGAAAATATTGAGTGCGAGCCCTGAGCTGCTTTGCAAATAGCAAGTGTTGAATGAGCACGGATAGGATGTCTGTGCATTGGCTTAAACAGCAACAGTAAAGCACCAGCACTGCTGGAGAGCAGACTGAGATTTTTTTGAGTAATAGCAGGACGGCATGGTACACAAGCCTAGTATGTATGTTCTTTCAGAACATGATTACATAGTCATGTGTATGATGTCTACTATTTTGATTCGATTTCTTACTGTGACTTGCAGTTATCTATTTCATTGTAATACCCAGATTCACAGCTCAAATCCTTGCAGCCTTGCAATCTACTTGTTCACTTGTTATTGTTCCCTTACAAAAATGTGTTTATTCTTGGTGATTTTGCAGTTTGTTATGAATTAGTAAATTCATTCGTAGGAATTGTTTCAGACTTTTAGTGAATAATTTAATATTGAATGAAAGAAAGATTTTGTAACATAGAGAGCTCCAGTTTCATGCTATTCTTTTCTTTCTGTTAGAAACTGGACCAGGATCTTAATGAAGTGAAGGCTCGTGTTGAAGAACTGGACAGAAAATACTATGAAGTGAAAAATAAAAAGGATGAA
The DNA here is from genome assembly GCA_033558105.1 of Coccyzus lansbergi. Lineage (NCBI taxonomy): Eukaryota > Metazoa > Chordata > Aves > Cuculiformes > Coccyzidae > Coccyzus > Coccyzus lansbergi. The sequence goes on from JAUMJK010000923.1 coordinate 150,553, forward strand.
CTACAGAGCGAAAGAAAGTTAGTAATTAATTGAAATATGTCTGAATCTCACTTAATGTGAAGGACCCCAACTGTGTAGTTGTTAACATAGCATGTAGGTATGTTTTTAAAATGTAGCCATGTATGAACTCCTGCACTTTGCCTTCCTATTAGATTAGCAGTCTTTAGAAATAATAAATAATAATCATAAAAATCTTTAGACTTTATTCACACTTGAATATTTTAATTACTTTTGTTCTGTAGTTATCTATGGAGGGAAGAAAATGCAGAACAACAAGCTCTTGCTGCAAAGCGGGAGGATTTAGAAAAGAAACAACAGCTTCTCAGAGCAGCAACAGGAAAGGTAAGATAACCTTGTACTTGACAGTTCCTTGTGGAAGTTTTTCTTCTCATTCTTAAAGGAGAAGTCATATCTGAAAGATGACGGTTAATTCTTTTATTTATAGGCTTACTGTCATAATTAAGACAAATTATACTTGTAAGCTGAATTCATCAAATATTTATATCTCTAGAGCTACTTGGAAATTAGTATGGTAAGCTCAAGGTGTTTGAGGAGGGTTAAGGAGGCCAGGTAGAAATTGAATTCTTCTTAATTTTTTACTGATACCTTTTTGCTTTTGAAAAAAGAAAACCTTGAAAAGTGGCATACTCAAATATTTATGATTCTTCTGTTAGAGCTGTAGGTTAGTTAGCAGCAACTTGGCGAAAAAGGTTATGACTTTGATAAAGGTAAAATATATATTACTTCTACATCTTTTAATTGCTGTACAATAATGAACTGTATCTTAACAGGCCATTTTGAATGGTATAGACAGCATAAACAAAGTTTTGGAGCATTTCCGTCGAAAAGGCATAAACCAGCATGTTCTAAATGGCTACCATGGTATTGTGATGAATAACTTTGAGTGTGAACCAGCTTTCTACACTTGTGTTGAAGTTACTGCAGGGAACAGGTAATTATGTGCTCTTTGGCATTACTGAAGTTAAAGCAGCCACAGTCTTACAGTTTAGTTGTTGGTAATAGTTGCTACTGAAAATTTTATCCTTTTAAGCTTGTTTTCTTGTGCATTTTTGTCAAAGCGCCTCCTATATAGCATGGCCAAACTGCTGCTTCTTCAAGAATCACCGAAGAAGAATTCTACCAATTTAAGAATTATCTTGTCTGAAAAAAAACTAATCCAAAGGTATATAAAAACTCTCCCAAAAGGCCCCACACTCATTGCCCTAACGCTTAGCCTCACCATCTTGACTTCTGCTCAGAGTTATATTCAATATAGTTGGACTTCATCTTCTGGTGTAGAGGATTCTGCAGTAAGCAGTGCTGATGATGTTTTCGTGATGACAGTCCACAAGAATTATTTCACTTACACTAGAAAGTCTCATGGATGAGGATGAGCTGTCAAAACCTGCTATTTCAAAGCTGTCTGAAAAAAAATCAAGCATTAGTGATTCTGTGTGTAAGGTGTATTCCAGATGTCCGTGCCTGTTGGGTCATTCACCACTTACTGGAGCATCTGACACTTCCAATTAATTTAAATGGTCCTTTTATGTGATCAGTCCCCTGTTCCAATCAATGAGTAGTCATGCAAATTCATGTTTTAATAAAAATGTATATACCGGCATAAGGGTAGGAAAAGAGAATAGTAGTGACATGATTTACAAATTATCACACAGAATTGTTGATGCTACCACAACTTGAAGTGCACTCCCTCATCTGAAACATCTGTGTCTATGTGAAGAAGAATGTCTCTTCAAAGTGCTGCACAGTTCTTTCTGAATCCTGTTACGCCCCATAGTTCAGGACTAGCATCAGAGGGACTGAAATAAGTGGTCTGTCTTTTGCAGGTTGAACTATGTTTCGTTTGTTACTGCTTTTGACCATCACACACAGAGACAGATGTAGTCTCTGTTTCTGTTGGTTGTGTACAGAGGCATAAGATGCAAACTCAGTAAATCCACGCAATGAGGGCAGGATATTGACTGTTGAGATGGTACGGAGGACAGAGATTTACAGTTGGACCAAAAAGGTCTGTGTACACAGTGACACTGTACGTGTACTGAGCTGCTCTTGTAACTAGAGGCTGGAATGTAAAATTCTTGGCTGATGCCATTTTAATGAAAGCGAATAGAGTGCATCACTGGGTTATTCTAAGGCACAGTCTTGAAGAGAAAATGCTGTGCAGCTTTATGCTATTGTGTTATTTAATCATACCTGCGTGCTTACTGTTTCATACCAATATATTAGTACTCTTAACATAGTAAAGTTTTGCTTGTCTGTTGGGCTTGTTTATTAGGTTGTTTTATCATATTGTGGATTCTGATGAGGTCAGTACAAAGATCCTAATGGAATTTAATAAAATGAACCTTCCTGGAGAAGTTACTTTCCTCCCTTTGAACAAGCTGGATGTTCGAGATACTGCTTACCCAGAGACTAATGTGAGTTAGAGTTCCTTTTGAACCTTCCACTGCTTCATAGTTGCAAAGCCTTCTGTTTTTAATTGTATGTGTATATTGCTTGTTGCCCTCCACTTGCTTTGCTGTTGAATGTCTGCAATTAAATTCTACTAGTAATGTGTGCTTCTCAACATAAAAATACTCTGTTCAATGAAAGTACTTGCTTCCCTGCCAAGTATTTGCTCTTTGAAGTTTATCTTTCAAGTAGGTAGGGGATACTTAAAAGAAGTAGAATTTTGTTTTTGTAATGTGATAATCGACAATTGCTTAAATTACTGACCTGTAATTCTTCAAGCCAAATACTGCCATGGACAAAAGGTGAAGAGGAGGATAGAGTCACGTTACAGTTGTGGGCAATGTCTTGTAGTTATTGGAAATGAGTTATTTTTTATATTTAAAACTGTATAAGTAAATATTTGGTGACAACCATTAAAAAGTAGTTCTGAAGTAGATTTCAAGAGGGTATCTGCTCTTGCTTGTAATTTTAGTAGTGAATTAATTGGATAAGTGTTAACTCCTTCCTACAGTAATCATGTTAGAATGAGTCCTTTAAAAATAGATCTTTTTTTTTCCTCACATAAACAGAAGGAAAAATAAATAGGAATCAATCAGGCTTCTAATGTGCTAGTTTGGGGAGAGGCATTATTATTAAAACTGTTAATGTATGTGTCCTGTTCTCTACAGAAAAGATTATGTTTTAGGAGGGATAAAAAAATTACTGACAATCAATGATACTTGCTCCAATTGTTTCAGCAGCAATTTAATGCTGGGATGAGTTTCCTTGCAGACTTTTGGTTGACTTAAGGCTCAAGTGTACCTGTTAAAAGCCAAAATTGCAAAATCTTGCACTTGATTTCCTTAGAGTGTTTATGTGTTTGTCTTGGGAACGTTCAGTCAGGGTGTCATCTGTCGACCAACCTGTGGCTGTTTATTGTTAAAGTATCATTCACACTGTTACGATTTGAGTTAGAGTTTGACATCCTGATAAATAAATAATATATATGAAACATAAATATATATTTTTTGTATATATTTTAAAAAATGATACTATAAATAATGATAGAGACAGCTCCAGAAGTCTCATTCTGAAAGTTTGACTGTGAAGCCAGTGTTAATATTGAGTGAATTTGAGATATACTGAACTTTTAGAACTTCCTGTTATAAGGCTGGAGTGCATTCTTTTCTTTCCTCTTGATGGTAGTTTCTTTATCCCAGGGCTGTCTTGGATTCTGTATATCAATTAGTTGCAATATACTTGCCATATTTTATGTCAATATGCTCTTCTCATTAAAATCACTGTCACTTTAGGATGCCATTCCTATGATCAGTAAACTGAGATACAATCCAAGATTTGACAAAGCTTTCAAACATGTTTTTGGGAAGACTCTGATTTGTCGTAGCATGGAGGTGTCTACCCAGCTGGCCAGAGCTTTCACTATGGATTGTATTACTCTGGAAGGTAAAGACTGCAATTTTATAAAATATTTATTGTAAAAATGGGCTATTTGCTTATTGAACATGGTCTGTTGGTGTTGTCAGAACAAGAGTATTTTAAGTAATAATGTACTTGACCGAGATGTACTTGGTTGCACTTGGTTAAATACCGAGCTTAAAAATAGAGAATTTCTTCACAAGCCGTTGAATTTTCTAATGATATACTAGTTAGTAGTCATGTATCTCTGTCCTGAGAATTGTAAAACAGATTAGGTTTGTTTTCATCCAATTTGTTTTATCTAGTTTAACAGGTTTTTATTGTCCTAGAGTATCTATAGTGTTTTCCACAAACTTAAACCGCTGTTTAGGGTGCAAGTGTGTGGCCTTAACTGATAAGTGCAGGGTGAATTCTTTGGTGTACCAGACACATTAACATGTTTTTATGTTCTGTGAAATAATGTGTTTCTTGTTATTTGCCTGAAAAATTCCTAAGGATGTCTGAGGAGGAAATGATTAGTTTTTAGTAACAGTATACTCTGTAAGAATCATAGAATCATAGAACAACCAGGTTGGAAGGGACCCATCGGATCTTCTAGTCCAACCATTCCTATGTAAAAGGATGCTGCTAATTACTCAGCTTCTCTTTTGTTTTCTCCCTCACAGATCATCTGTGGGTTTTTTTTCTAAACTAGTAGTACTAGGCATTTGTATTTTTTCCTTCAAGCTGTGTGGTTTCAGAAGTTAGATAAAAAATATTAGCAAATGCCTAAAGTAGATCGTAGCAGTCTGTGTTGGGCTTGATAAAGGAAATACACTTTAAATTGAATACAGAAATATGTATTTTCCTAATTATTGTAAACATACACTTGTGATTGCCGATACTGTCGTAGCGCTCCTGTAGGTTAGGTGAAATATTCTAGATAACCTGCTAAATAGTATTATAGAAACTGCTCTGAACATTATGGAGAGCCTGTAGCATGCATTTTATATCTTACCCTGTTCTGCTTTTAGGTGATCAAGTCAGCCATCGTGGTGCTCTGACTGGAGGTTATTATGACACGAGGAAATCTCGGCTTGAGTTGCAAAAAGATGTTAGAAAGGCAGAAGAAGAACTTGGTGAACTTGAAGCAAAGCTCAATGAAAACTTACGCAGAAACATTGAAAATATCCTTTTGTTGTTCTTGGGGAAAGATGGTGTGATGCAAAGCTTTTGTTTTGTGGTTTAAGTAACAGATGAAAAACAGGACGCTGACCTTTGTTAGTGTTACTCGTTAGCTGTGGTATTTGTTTTCACTGTTCCTTGTGTAGGCTCCTTCTGTGTGTTACTGTAGGGATTTTGGTAATAAATAGGTAATTAAAAAGAAACAAGCAAAACCCCTGTATTGGTGTACAACCAGTGAAAAGAACATATTTTAAACCAAATACATATATGCCTGAATTACATTTAAAAATAATTTTTAGACCAGTGCATACAATTAAGAAATAGTTTCTGCACCACTACTGTTAACTTTTTGGTTAAACTTCCACACTCAGGAAACTTGACTGAGAAGTAGTAGTTGAAGCAAACCATGTCCAATGGTTTTGCTTCAGAGAGCAGCTGGCACTGGCACTGTAGGCTTTAGGAAAAAGGAGCTTTAGTAATCTGTCCCCATTAAAATTTGCTCTTGGTCTTTAAAGCTTAAAAATGGGGTTAGACCCTAAACTATGAGGCTTTCTGTTCCTTCCTAGAGTTTGTTATAGTAACTACTATAACCAGATATTTTTGTTACCTCTGTTAATCTTCACTGCCTCTCCTGACTCATGCTGTATTTTTAGTACTTGTGTACTGAATTGGTGTGTTACACAGTCCACATGCTGTGGGGAGGAGGTGGAGAGCATCGTATTATTAAATTCCCAGTTGCTTGACAGACTAATTTCAATGCTATTCCTGTGTGCATTGTACAAGAAGCCTGCCTTTTGTATCTAGGAATGGGAGATTAAATACTGGCTGCTTGTAGTCAAATTCCCCCCTTACCTGTTGGACGCTTAGGTTTCTGTATAACTTTTAACTAGGGCATTTAATTTCGGAACAGAGAAATCTTTCTTGCTCCCATTTAAGTCAAAGTCTTTAGGCCTGAATTTCTTTTTGAGGAGGGATCTGTAGAGATTCTAGGTAGCATGCTCAGCTGAACTGATAGAAATTCCTAAGTGACATACTGTTCAGCTGTGGATCAGCAACTGTTATGAGCTGTTGCGGCCGTCTGGCAGTACCTTTTAGGATATACCACAGACCTCAGTTGTTTTGAAAGTAAAATATCCATTCCTGCTAACTTTCTGTTCCATAGCTCATTCAGTTTTTGCAAAATGTTTTAAGTATGTAGTGAAGTGTTTTACTGTAACTTCTGCTTAGAGGAATTATTAATTTTTAGGGCACTTAAGTTGCTGTTTTAATACATACATTCTAGTAGGAGTAATGTGACATTAGCAATTCAAGATGAGTTAAAACAGAAGACTCTGCAAACCCTGCAATATTTCTTAAGCCATTCTATTTTAACTATCATGAACAAGTGCAAGGTTTTGCTTCAGAATTGAGTAAGGGATAACTATATTTTTCTGGTATTTCTTTTAAATGTAGGCATCTGCTCTTCTGTGTTTTGTAAGATCAAAGTTTTCCTTACAAGTTCAGGCATATCCCTGTGTTGTTCTGAGTGCCATGTTGTGAACTTGACAGCTAAAGGAAACTTTTCTTGTTTGTTCTTGGTATAATGGTGTTCAAGGTTACTTTTATTGATGGTTCTTTATTTCTCCTGTGCAACTGAATATTTTTGGGGAGGAGGTGTGTGTGTTGTTTTCATGGTGTTCTTTCTAGCAGCTGAATATGCTGAAGGGAATAAATATTGAAGGTACTGATAAATGTAGAATGCATTTGGAAACAAGAACAGAGTTTTCCTTAGCCCTTGGTATGGATTAATAATGAGATTGACCAGCTAATGAACCAAATGCAGCAAATTGAGACACAGCAGAGAAAGTTCAAAGCCTCTCGAGACAGTATTTTGTCAGAGATGAAAATGCTGAAGGAGAAAAGGCAGCAATCTGAAAAGACATTTATGCCTAAGGTACAGTATGGGAATATTGAAAGCTGTTACTGGTTCTATATGAATTGTTTCATTAATGTTACTGATAAACCTGCCTTCCTTTCTGGTTAACATCATAATTTGAAATACGTAAAGATAACTAGAGATGTCACCAAAAAAATGTTCACAAAACATAAAAGTGAAATTCAGATAAATCTGCAGATTGCTCAGAGAAATGATTCTGTCTAATATTTCTTCCATAGCAACGCAGTTTGCAGAGCTTGGAGGCAAGTTTACATGCTATGGAGTCAACTAGAGAATCATTAAAAGCAGAACTGGGGACTGATTTGTTGTCTCAGCTCAGTCTTGAAGATCAGAAACGTGTGGATGCTCTTAATGATGAAATTCGACAACTACAGCAAGTAAGGAATTAAAAAAATCTTGCCATTAGATATGATGTCTTCCAATACATTTGCTTCTGTCCCTTTTGTATCAGAAGTCACTTATGATTAATATAGTGTAATTAAAGTAATGTTTCATCAGAAGTAACTAGGCATGTTATGGCTTATCTCGTCTGCAAAGTGCATTTGTATGTTTTTGTCAAGAGCTGGGTGGATTTTACTAGCTGTATAGGGTGAGAATTATGGCTGTTTGTTTTTTAATCATCACAATTTCTTGTGCCTGCTCTTGGACTAACAATAAATACAAATAGCTAGAATCTGAAAGGAATGATGCAGTGTGGGAAAACAAAGTAATGCCTGTAAGCGTGTCCTAGAAGATACAAAACCTAAGGTTTTCTCTGACACTCCTGTTGTTGAAAAAATACTACTTACATAAACACAGAAGAGGTTTAGAGAGGATAAGAACTAGATTCAGGTGCCAATACAGTTTCTTCAACTTACTGATTTGCATGGTTGACTTTTACACTAGGGAGGTGCAAAAATATTTATGGCTTGGTTCTTTCTGCCTGTTAACGTTAGACCAATAAAGAGTTGTGTGATATTTTAATACATGGAATTGTGTGAAAAGTGGATTTTTTATATCTCTTAATTTTTTTAACATGGGAAAGAGAGTTGTATAGGAGTCACTTAAGGCAATTAATGCGCTTCTTTTTTTTCAGGAAAACAGACAACTTTTAAATGAAAGGATTAAACTAGAAGGCATTATCACAAGAGTTGAAACATATCTCAATGAGAATCTCAGAAAACGCTTAGATCAAGTGGAACAAGTAAGGATTTTTTCTTAAATGTACTTTTGCTATCTGTTTTTTGTTTCTTTTCAGCACTTTAAAGTGTAGTAATCATTTTATAAATACTCATTCATTACCTTGAATTATTTGTAGTGGGGGTTTTTTTCCTATATCTAAGCTAAGTAGTTTACTTAAATTTCAGTACAGTATTTTAGGCATGTGAATTTTTGGCAGAAATCCTACTCTAAATACACAGCCTGTGTGTGAGGTCTGACACAAAAAACCTAAGACTAACCTGGTGCTTGGGAACCAAGAGTGGGAGGGGAGAGACAGAAGGGTGGTTATAGGATGTGTTCTGACATGTCATAGGAGACAAGGCTCAACTCGATTGTTTCACTCTGTATGAGCAGATGTGTGTTCAGATACAGACGTGTTCTTACCCTCAGTCAGAAAATGTCAGTGTGCAAGAGTTAACATCAAGTTTACATCAAGTTCCTAGTGAAACTGAAGAAATCTGCAGTGTAAACCTTTTCAGTTATTGACTGAAGCTTACAGTGAAAAGAGATCCCAAAGATCCTTTAGGTGCTCAAGGGAACCTTTTGTTGGTAGCAGGTGTGAAACCAAAACTGACAGAGACCCTCAACAGCTTTTCCGAAAGTGATCTGTGAAATTGCTTTGAAGGTTGACAGCATCATATGCAACCATGTCAGGTCAGAAGGGAACTGTTTTGAAGGTGATCATAGTTGATTTTCTTAAGAGATACGGGCAGTCTAATTTTTTTTTTGTCTGACCTCGTGTAAATAGGGACCTCATAATGATAGATTTCTTTGAAGATTTAACTGTTCTCTAAAACTTTACTAAATTATTTAATACAATTATCCGCAGAGTAGCAGAAGAGAACTTGTTTGGCTTACTTTTATTCCTCTCCATGCTGAAGCTTGGTGGCATTTACTTTGTCCCATAGGAACTGAATGAGCTACGAGAAACAGAAGGGGGCACGGTTCTTACTGCCACAACATCAGAACTTGAGGCTATCAACAAACGTGTGAAGGACACACTGGCACGGTCAGATGGTTGGTAGCTTCATTTTTTCAAAGAAAAATCTCCAGGGTTTTTAAAGTTCACACATACCTTGTTTTTGTTCAACTATAGACCATAATATGAGACATAATCATCAATTTCAAATATCCTGTAGTAGTTACATAGCATGTATGGAACTTTTTGGAACTTAACACCAAAGGATAAGCAAAACAAGATTTTGCTTGTGTTGTATATGAGTGAAAGTGTCCACAACTGCACACTGTAGTAGCAGTGAGGATGTGCTGGTGATAACGGACTTTTGGCTTCAGGGCATACTCCTTTTGAAGCAACCTCCATATAGGCATGATCTGGTCTTGAATTTTGCTAACCTGTATAAAACGTTAATTAATAAGTTGCTGTCATATAGGAAGTAGCACCTGTATGACTCAAATACTTTTTTGCTACATTTTCTAGACTTTAACAATATGACCCTATGTTTTTTAGGGGCTTAACCATATTCTCCTGGGGAAGAAAAGAGGGATTTCCAGTTTTTTGTCTAAAAAGTAACTTTCTGTTACTTAATAGGTCTTTTCCTTTAGAGTATTGTTTTGTTTTGTGAATAATTGACTGGATAATTGCTGATTTTATGAAGACATGTAAGACTTACTCTCTGGGTTTTTTGTTCTCCCTCAATATCTCAGATCTGGATAATTCTATTGACAAAACCGAAGCAGGAATTAAAGAGCTTCAAAAGAGCATGGAACGCTGGAAGAACATGGAAAAGGAGCATATGGATGCCATTAACCACGACACAAAAGAACTTGAAAAAATGACCAACAGGCAGGGCATGCTTCTCAAGAAGAAAGAGGAATGCATGAAGAAAATCCGAGAATTGGGTTCACTTCCGCAGGAGGCTTTTGAAAAGTATCAGACTCTAAGTTTAAAGCAGGTAATAAGTGTTCTTACTGTCGTGTTTTACAACCAAATATATTAATGTCACGTACATCTTGAATGTCAGATCTGTCAAGAATTGCATGTCACTTTGATATCTTAATATTTTCTGTTTACAGTTATTCCGCAAACTGGAGCAGTGCAATACGGAACTGAAGAAATACAGTCATGTTAATAAAAAAGCTTTAGATCAGTTTGTGAATTTCTCAGAGCAGAAGGAAAAACTCATAAAAAGGCAAGAGGAATTGGACAGAGGCTACAAATCCATCATGGAGCTGATGAATGTCCTTGAGCTCAGGAAATATGAAGCTATTCAGCTGACTTTCAAACAGGTAACAAAATAGCAACAATTGTAAAGACACTAGTGATGAAATCACATTTTCCCTTTATGTAGCAACTATATTGGAAGAAGCAGATTTCAAGTAAATTTGTTCTGTAATAGTTGAAGGCAGTAACATCAGGTTTGTGGGTTTTTTTAAATACTGAAAAAGAAATAGGCTAGTTTTTAATAGATGCTCATCTTTGTTCTGTTACAATGCTAGCTTTACTTTAGACATCTTAAATCCTTTCTGATGAATTTCTTTGTACTATGTACAACCACCCTTTCTGCGAAATGTCTGGTAATCAAGTTCTGCACAAAACCCATTCTCCAGATTTAGTGAAGGTAATTCCTTACGTTAACAAAGGACTTTAAGGGAAGACTATGTACTTCGTAGTTAAAAGGTCATGTGTTTAATAAATTTCTCATCTGAATTTTACTGGAAGAAAAAATACTTGATTTCCCTGCTTTTCTATGTTTTAATTCTATAATTTTCTTGAAAAAAAATTGTGAAAATTCTCATAGTACACAAACTACATCTTCGATGCTTTAAACTGAAGCCTGAATAGCATGTTTCTCACTTCTGCTTGTGCTTAAAAATGAACATGGATCTCTGCTTTGAAGCATGTACTTGGTATAATCATGCAAAACCAGCTGTTGTCTGCAGTTGTTTTCATTATGTAAAGTTGAGCTGTTGTGTTGACTGTTTCTTTTTCAGGTGTCAAAAAATTTCAGTGAAGTATTCCAGAAGTTAGTCCCTGGTGGCAAGGCCACATTAGTGATGAAGAAAGGAGATGTGGAGGGCAATCAGTCCCAGGATGAAGGCGAGGGCAGCACTGAAAGTGAAAGGGGATCTGGATCTCAGAGCAGTGTTCCATCTGTAGACCAGTTCACTGGAGTTGGCATAAGGGTAAGGAAAAAGATTTATTTTTCAGTACTTGGAATATTCATGTAGGTTGCCTATTTTTAAAAGGCTACTTTTAATTGGTCCTGTTGATTCACAGTAATAGGGAGTTATGTCGTGATTTAAAAGTTTGAAATTGTCTTGCATTGTTTTCTTAGGTGTCGTTCACAGGGAAGCAGGGTGAAATGAGAGAAATGCAGCAACTTTCAGGTGGACAGAAATCCTTAGTGGCCCTAGCCCTGATATTTGCTATTCAGAAATGTGATCCAGCTCCGTTTTACTTGTTTGATGAAATTGACCAAGCCTTGGATGCTCAGCACAGAAAAGCTGTTTCAGGTAACTCTCTACCTATATCCATACGCATGTGATTGAAGGTGATAAACTGTCTTCTCGTCCTTGATGTTTAAGATAAAGGCTTTTAATCAAAAAGGCACATTTTGGAATACCCCAACACACGTGTTAGAATTTAACTTTATGAAGCTTTTGTGAACTTGATTTTAGGTAAAATCTCAGTGTTGTCTACTGTGTCTAAAGGGTCACCTTATCACACTTCAGAGTGGTGGACATTGTCCTGTTTTGAAGAGTAGTTTGCTTTTAAAAATGAAGGTTTTGTTCATTATATTGTTATAAAAGTGCTTACTCTGTTCTTCATCATATATGCTTAAAACCTCACTGAATTTGGTGACTGACTGAATATGTCAGGATTGGTACTAGAATTAATGATAATGTTCAAAAACCTGGTATGGATTCTTTCTTGATTTATAGGTGTTGTATTTGTGTGCTTGTTTTTTGTGTTTTTAATAACTAGACCTTTATTTTGAATAAGGAGTAGCAAAGTCTTTGCCTATCTCATATTAAGACTTGTCCTACTTCATTGAAAAGATTACATTAAAAAAGAATTCTTGTGTTGTCTTTTAGATATGATTATGGAACTAGCTGAACACGCTCAGTTTATTACAACAACGTTTAGACCTGAACTACTTGAGTCAGCTGACAAGTTTTATGGTGTTAAGTTCAGAAACAAGGTAAATAATACGTATTAGTTATGGTGTTTACTAAGAACATTATCAAGTTTTGCATTTGAGACTCAAAAGTGAAATTGAAAGTGAATCAGTCTTATTTCACTGATGGGTTTCTAGTTATATCACAGTGTTGTGGAAAAGTTCTCACCTTCCTGAAACAAGAATTTAAGTGTCTGCAGATCTCCCTTTTCATGTTCTTCAAAGGAAATAAGAAGTTTATCATAGACCTCTTGCTGAATCCTGGAGTATTTAGACAAAAGGCTTGTCTAAATCTGCAGGAGGTACTATAGTAACTCTATACTTCTTTTTGTTCCACCAGGTTAGTCATATTGATGTGATCACAGCAGAAATGGCCAAAGACTTTGTAGAAGATGACACCACGCATGGTTAAATGAAATTGTACTTACTGCTTGTTTGAAAGATGTGTATAGTGCTATGTTTATGCTAGGGACTTGTAAATTTAAAATATGAAGTATTTGGTCCTTGTTTAAAATAGTTTTTGAACATAGATTTTAACCAAGACCCCAGAAGGCTTAGTTTCAAAGGAGCTTGAGTATCTGTTTTGTCTCTGTTGCTGTATTTTATAAGATAATTGTTAATGTTACCTTTATACAGTACCTGTAGTTTGGAAATTTTATTCTCTTCCCTAAATCTTTTGTAAAATGTCTGTTGCTGTTTTAATGCTTTTCAGAAAATGCTAGCTATTACTTAAGTATAATTTTATCATTTATATTGCCTCACATTTTTTTTAATGGCTTCAATTAAAATAATTGGTTTTATCGCTGAAACTTGTGTATGTTAAGTTTTTGGGTTTGGTTTATATTGTCTTTAGAGGATTCCACTGAGATGGAGTAAATATTACTAAGTCATATTTGAGCTGCAAATTTCAGAAGTATGAGACAAAGCAATTCTTTGAAGCCATTCTTACTACTTTTTCCCCCTTTTTTGTCCATTGCCAGTGGGGCAGGAAACTGCCCCAAATCTGTGCTTGTCCAAATTCATAGTGTTCTAGTTACTGAACTGAAAAAAATGCAAGTATTGGAAGATATCAAGAAGTCAAAAAAGACCCTACAACTGTGTCAAGACAAATCACAACCCTCTCCTGGCACACTGGCAGTGTAACAGTTCTTCCATCATATCCCTTCAGCCTGAGACCAGCATAACTTGAGGCAAGTGAGAGTCACCAGTCAAAATGTGAATCTTTGCAAAAATCTAAGACAGTAGCAAAAGAGGTATTAAATAATTTCATATGTTATTCTGGAAAGCTTAAGGGTTTACCATGAATGTTATATTTTTTAGATAGCAAAACCGTTGTAAAACCAAAATCATATGTGTTTCAGTAGCGTATTTATAAAAGGAATGACATCACCTCAAATTGTACCTTGTGTAACTTTAAATAGTTCATTGAGAAATGGCCTGTGTCCTGCATTTACTCTGTAGGGCACTTTCAGTGAAGCAGAAGAATAAAGGTTTCTGATAGATTTTTCACCCACCAGCACCCTTGCTCCCCACTGAGAACTTGAGGATGTGCAGGAAAGGAGGGAGTGAACTGACTGCAAGCCTCCTGAGCTGACAAGTGCGTGTATTTGCCATACAAAGCAGGGTAAGAGAAGGATACTAAAGTTGGTATGGATGCAGCTTCCTCAGTGAGTGATAATCATGTAGGAAATCAGTACCAGCAGTAAGGCTGAGCCAGGAGGAGGATGTTCTATCTGACATAGAATCATAGAATCATTACATTGGAAAGGACCCACTTGATCATCGAGTCCAACCATTCCCATCAGTCACTAAACCATACCCTTCAGCACCTCATCCACCCATCCCTTAAACACCTCCAGAGAAGGTGACTCAACCACTTCCCTAGGCAGCCTGTTACAGTGCCCAGTGACCCTTTCTGTGAAATATTGTTATCTGATGTCAAGACTTCTCTCAATGAAGAGAGGGATGAGTACAAAACATGAAAGAGTTTTGAAACTGAAGAAAACCCATTACCCCAAAATATTTAGCATGGGAATAGAATTCATGTTTGAGAACTTAGAATTTCAGACTTGTACTCTGCATATGGAGCTCTGAATAGGCATTTAAGGTGTCTGCAGAGTGAAGCCTTCCTGAGTTACTCACAGGTGAAACTAGAGAGTTCAAAGTCCAGAGGAGGACCTAGAGAATCTACCCAGAGATTCATACTTTCGTTTACTGATGCCATTTGATCCAGTGCGTCTAAGGACACACTTGAAGTGTCTGTAATCTATGACCACGAGATACATAGCTCTCCTGTGCTAATAGCAGGCTGCCTTCTCAACTGACTCATTAGGCTTACCAAGTGCTAGGGCATCAGCTTTGCAGTTGTTAATTTGAATTTTGGAAGAGATAAGCAGTTCATAGGCTGTGAAACTAATGACTGTGCTTATGAAGTGTCATACTAAATCCGGCTGAGACTGATACGAGTTTTATTGAATAATTTCATTAAAATGGGAGTAGATTAGTAGAACAGAGGGATTGGATATTTTTGTACAGTTCTCAAGCACAATAGAGCCAAAATGTGGCTGAATATTTCGAATAATTTCAGCTGCATTAAGAATTTTCCTCTGGGATGAGTCTAGCGTTAAATTTCTCAAGCACAGTACAAAAATTGGTAACTAGCAAATTGGGGGAGACTGAATACTGGTTTCATACTAGACAGGGTAAGAATAGACAAGCCTTTAATTACCAGTTCATTTTCTTGTCTGCTAAAGACCAAGGTTGAGAACTGCTTGCACAAAATGGGAAATACATCAAGACTTTCAGAAACCCTTTTCAAGGAAAATTGGGGGGAGGTTGGGTTTTATGGTTTTTTTTTTTTTTGTTTAAACAAAACCAAACAAAAGCACAGCCTTTGTGTGAAGCTGCTTGATATACCCTACAGCAAACTTGGGTTGCCAAGTTAGAATTGAAGAGGACCTCAAACGGAGATGGAGTAAGGTAGGTTATTTAACAAAATCCGTACCTGCTCGCTATATTGGAAAATAAATCACAGGCAGGAGAACTGGCTAAAAGTAGAAAAACCAGAACCTCATCACTTACTGTATGTTTAAAGGAAAGTCCTTGTACAAAAGAAGAAGAATTGTCTTGAAAAGGTGCCAGTACGTGCAACCTAAAGGAGGATTCCAGTTTTCCCAGACTGCTTTTTGGTTAAGATCAGGAGTGGCAGAAAAGTTTCCTTTGTTGTCTACCCCCTAATGATTTACTTCAGATTTCTACATAAACCCAAGATGTGACACAGCCATTGCAAAATACAGTGACTGGCGTGATAAGTTCCCAACGTATATGTTTGTTGTGTTCAGTTTGTATCTGGTCCTAGGGAAAGGTAACCTTTAACCCTGTTTTTATTTCCAGCATGTGCTTTCATTCATCATTAGACACAGTGGATGCTTTCACTATCTCTAGGAGTCTATAAGAGCATTTCCAGTAGCAAAATCTAAATCTCTTCACACATGTCTTTTAAGTTCATTTTGCTGGTGATGCTGCCTTGTTTTTCAAAGAGGGTTATGAAAGAGTGGATTTAGTTTTCTAGAAAAACAGTTCAATAACGTTTCCTTTTACTGTGATTTGAAGCATGTTTAGGAAGTATTTTAATTGGGGGCATTTTTCATCTTGGCACTGGCATGTTGTCTCTTTCTTGACTCCCTCTCAGAGCCAGCTGGAGTGTAGAGAGAAGCCAGTTAGGCAGAGATCCTTATTAGTAGTTCTACTTTACTTTTCTGTAGGGCACTTCGCCTTTCGTTTGCTACCTTTGACTGTAACCACGAGGGGGCATCTCTTGTTTATGTTAATCTTGATTGCTCCAAGTTCAGCTTTGTAATTTCTGTCCAGGTGTTATGTCTCAGACAAATGTTTCTTGTGTAATACAGCAACAACAATGGACAAAATCATTGTTCAGTAGTCCTGGGATTCCTCTGTTGCTGCAGTTTGAGCTGTTAACTGTATTCAGAGTATACATTTTGCCTAAGAATTTTTCTAACAACACTGAGCCAAGCATCAGGTTTTAGTGCTACTAAGTCAGCAGCTGCTTCCTGTTGCACTTCACTTCTAGGAGATTTACATTATTCTTGTGCAATACCTCCAAACTTCAATTTGCTAATGCAAAGAAGAACTCATAATTTCTTACTATAGTCATGGCTTGCATTTGGGATAGCAGTAGTCCCCTGTGTGGAAATGTAAAGATGAGAAGTGACATGCACGTTCTCAGGTTCTGATGCCTGACAGTTCCCACCATTCTAGAAATGAGATTTACATCGGGTAGGATCAGCGTTTAGAATTCACTTCTGCAACTGTGCCCGAGAGGATGTATCAGTAAGATGTTTGTTGGGTTACAGGACCTCAATGATACAGCATCTGCGTATACGATGCTTTAAATAGGATGCATTCCAAACAGTGCATGTATGTGAGTCAGAAGTACAACATCTAATTGCTGTTGGTATCACTCAATGCTGTAGGCAGATGCTGCTGGAGCTTTGAGCAGGATGAAAATCTGCCTGTGTCTCTGCAGAAAAGCTCAAGTTTTCCTACTTTAAGGATAAAAATGCATTTGCAACCTTCAGTGTTCAGATCACTCGAGCAGCATCTAGCCAGCTGGATGCAGGTCCTCATAGCGCAGGGGAAAACGCTTCACCCCCTTGCTTAAACTACAGGAAAGTCTGAGCTTATAAATTAATTCCTGGTCAGTTTTAGAATTCAAACTTGAAAATACTGTGTATCTCTCAAGTACAGCTGTTCACAACACTAGCTACTTGGGAATAAATTACATTCCTGCTCCTCTGTAATTACCTACAGCCTGACAGATACAGCAGAAAACACAACTGTTCCTAGGGTTCCTCTGTGTGTCTGCCACAACAGCCAGGAGGGATTTACATATTTTACCTATATTGTATATAATATATTACAATACATTATTAACATAATATGATATATAAAAGACATAAATATATATACAGACATATATTAAGGAAACAATCTTTTTCAGTTTAGTACTATATTCAATATTTTGTCTGAATTGGGACTGAAGAGCACTGTAATGTAGTGGAGGTATTTACACTCAGTTGCTACTATGCACAGTGGTGGTATCCAATACCTATTTTAAAAAACACCTTTTATGGTTTTGATTTTTTTTTTTTGAGATATTTGATAGGTTACAGTGTTGATTACTTGTCTTGCTGGATCCTTGGCATTGTTGGGTTTGTTCTCTGGTTCATTTAGAGAACAAAATTCCAAGAGAAAAATCCTCTGTTAGACCAGAGAGTACACCTGAGTTCCAAGCCTTAAATCACTTGGCCTCTCTTTCCCTTCATGAAAACTCCTACCTACAAAGATAATTATGGTGAAGCTTGTAAGATGGTTCTGATGCTGAAGAAAGAGATTCAGGTGTGTACCTAGGTAGGTAGATGGCTGCACAACTGAGAAGCATGGGAATGTTTGAATCTCTTTTTTAATAAGAGGCAGTCTAAAAGGTAAGCTCACAGCTGAATATGTGTGAAACCTTTCATGCACACAGGTCTGTGTAGTCTCACAGATTTCCAGGTAAATGAGAGAAGGGAACCCATACGGTTGTGCTCCTTCAAAAGAGGTGGGGAAGTACAATAACTGGGGTTGTACTATTGTGAGTCACCTGAGCTCCTAAAGACCACTTGGAGTTGTCTCCTGGGGTAGACGTCTCCATCTGACAAATAAGACATCAAGGGTCCAAACTGTAAGAGAATCACACATGCATTAGATGCTCAAGGTAGATACATAAATATTCCTTCAGCGTGGAGCATAAAGGTAAAGCAGGGAGACCACAAACTGGGTGGAGGAGAAGGCCTTTTTTTCATGAAGGAACAGTCTGGTGGGTAGCTGGAGTAAGTAGGAAGAACTGGAGAATGCTTCCTCGCTTTCTGCTTTTTCATTCCTCCTCCTCCTTCCTCAGGAGGCTGGGGCATTCTCTGGGGTTAGGGTAGTTCTTCAAACAGCGAGTAAACTGTTCCCTGTCAGAACGGGGTTTGCCTGGCAATATTCTGCACAGTACACTTCTGCTTTGTTGTCTAATTCGTCCTTGTTTTTGAGTTGCTGAGTGAGACGGCTTGGGCTGATTGCTGGAATGTGCAGCAAGATGAGGGGAAAGTATGGATGGATACAGCTGGTGCGATAAAACTGGAAAGGAGATTGCCAGGACAGACGGGCTTTCAGGGTGTTGTTTTTATCTTTACTAAGCAAGAGTTCAGGATAAGTGGCTTCACTGTGGGAGCCCATGCGGGCTCTTGGGTAACAAAAGGGTGTGTTGCGCTGATTCTCTGCCATACCATGAACTGCTAGGAGAGCAACCCACTATCACAAACTTGGAGAGCGGCAGTTGCATAAAGGCACTTGGATTGTCAAGTGTGTTTGCTTATTTAACCTGCTTGCAAGTCCTTTCTCCTGCACGACCCTTCTGAGGTCACAAGGCAATAAAAGGAAGGATAGCTCAGTGGTTTGCAATTTCAGTCTTGAATTTGCAGAGAATCCATACCATGCACTCCTAAGGAATCCCTGAACGAAACCCTAAGCCCTATGTGTGGGTTTTTACATTGGCTGATTGTGGAGATTGTATTAATAACTCTTTGTTGTGTAGCGCATAGTTGTTGGCCCATGTAGAAAGGGAGCTAAAGGCTGGACAAAGGCCATGACCAAGCTCTCTGACACTTGCTTGGTGACATTCAGCAAATCAATGGCTGCTGTTGTCTTTGTAGGGAAGCTGTGCTCACAAAGCCACTTGGAGCACTCAGTCCATGCTACGAAAAACATTACTGCTGCCACTCTGTCTCCTTGTTCTCTGTGAATTTCTAGATGCCCAAAAATCGAAGGCAGGATCCAGGATTTCCCTTTATTCCCTTTGCAGAGAAACCCAAGAATGTGGTGTGGGAAAACTGCTGTTGGGTCTTGTGTGCCATCCCGCCTGAGCAGCGTCACCAGCATTGCCCGGTCCTGTGAGGTATTCTGCTTGGTGACTAGAGAACTTTATTTAGCAGGACACGCAATCAAGCAGCTCCAATTGGAAAACTATTAACAGCAAAATTAAATAAAAAATGTTGAAAGAAAACTAGTATGTAATATCTAGAATCACATCCATGGATAACTTAGTTATGCATTGCATGAATGCACTGTTTATGAATAAACTGTAATATCCTGTCAGTCCCTAACTTCTACATGTTTTTCATTCCACCAGGGCTTGGATAATCATTTTATGAACCAATTTCCTGAAAGCTGAGCACCCTTTATGCTTTGTAGTTTCTCCTGACTTCACCTTTCAGGAGCTATGCACAGGGACTGCAGTATGGATGTGTGTATAATGGCTTGGCACGTCTCCACAGTTGTGGAATTTGCAATCATTGCTCTGTGTGTAATGCTTGGAACAGTTTGTTTTTTTTTTTTTTTATTTCTGGTGGATGATGAATTAGGCCATCTGTCTGCAGTGTCTGCTGCCCCTTCCCCCCACTCTCCTCTTTCCTGGTATGTTGGCACTGTCGCACAGTCAGCCAAAGTCAAGGTCTGGAGCCCGGGTCTGTGACCTTCACTGCTGAGACCATGATGGCTCAGTCCTCAGTTTCCTAGGGTAATTCTCCACTATGTTATGCACCCACAGGTCTGAGATGCCACACAAGGAGGAGGGATCCATTTACAGTAACATTAAGAATGCGATAATGGGAACTTCCTTCACGCATGCAGCTTGTACTTGCAGAGTTCTTTATATAGGCCTAAAGTTAATGAGTGGGTTAGTTTTTCAAAACATAAAAGGGACACTTCCTGATTTGCACCAAAAATGGCAGAGGGTACTTGAAATCAATTAATTCAACATACGTTTGAAAACGCTAAATGCAGATGAACTTGAACGTTGCTGAGATGGAAGCTTTGATGAAACAGAAATAGAAAGCTGAGTAAATTTGTCTTGGCTTATTCCATTTTGCTTCTTGCCTGAAATACCAATATATATGAGAGTGATATGAGTATCAGCAGCCAAACAGATATGAAGGTTTACCCCTACAAACCAAGGTAGTATTGGTAAATTTAGAACATGATCCAAAGCTTTCTCAGATTAATGGGAATGTTTCTACTGAGTTTATTGGGCTTTGGATTAAGTGCACAGATATAGAAGACTTTATGTAACAACTTGCAGTGCTAAAGATCTCAAACACTTGGAGAATCTTTGGGAAGCTTTTCTGTAAACAGCTAGATTTTTAGTGTAAGATTGGAAAGCTTATTTATTGCTGTTGGCAGTTGTCACAGGGATATATGTGAGCGCCTGTGCAGCTCTTCAGGGAAGGGATTTCTGCAGCATTGCCAGTGGTGTTACAAAACTATGTAAAAAAAGTGGACAAAAAATGCTAAACTGTATGGAAATCATGGGGCTTTGCTTTTAAATAGAAGGCAGGAGGCAGGTTCTTTTTGTTTGATTCTTCTCCTCTGGCCTTTAAAGGCACATGAAAACCATACTTCATAGCAGTTGTGTGCACTCAGGAAGGCCAGGAACGTCTTTGTAATTGAAACCTGAAATTCCCATGGGCTAAGAGATGGTACGGAGCATCATGAGCTTTGCATTAAGATCTTTGGAAGAGGTGATAATGAGCTAGTAGAGGGAATGGTGGAATGAGATTTAATGGAGTTGACCAGCAATGAGCAAGAAGGGGAAATTCCTACATGTGGAAAGTAATCAAAACACAACACCTGATGATAGCAGATATGAGATACCTGGAAAAGAGTAAGTCTTGTGGTTCTAGATCAGGATTACCTCTGACAAGGAAAAGTCATGAGTAGTGCTATGCAAATTCTATGTTCACCAACTCCAAGGGGTTGTTAGTTTTAAGCTCTATTTTTTCTTTTTCACTTTGCTAATTTCGAGTATGTGTTTTTATACCTGATTTGGTTGCAGTATTCAGAAGTTTATCTTGTGGGTCCAAGCAGTCCTATATGGAGATGAAGCAGATGAAGAGGCTGATGCTGAAGGATGATCACTACAAATACAAACAGCTGCTCTCAGACCTTGAGAAGACTCCATTCTTTTTGAAATGATCCAAGTCTGCCAGGACTCGACTGTGGCTGTCCATTGACAGATGAGATTGCTGCCCTGCGCATGCTGCTCTGAAAGTTCGGTCTCAGAGCTGTCACAGGTATGTGAGTCCCGGTGCTTGCCTGCCTTGGCACACAAAGCAGCTACACTGAGTTAGAGCCCATGCTACCTCCTCACACATGGCCTAGAGCATTCACAGGCACTGGCAAGGCCACAATAGAGTGAATGAGTAGAACTGCCATGAGGGAGCCTTGGCCCTCCCAGCAGAGGCAGCACAGACACAGCCTTAGTTTTTTCTGCTGGGATTTAGCTTAAAAAGGCCTTAAGCCTCTTGCTTTTTGACTTTACTGGGACTGCCCATGTGCCAAGAAGGCCAGTTTTATCCTGGGCTGTAGCAAGAAGAGTGTAGCAAGCAGGCTGAGGGAGGTTCTCCTGACCCTCTACTCTGTCCTGGTGAGGCCTCACTGGGAGTCCTGTGTCCAGTTCTGGGCTCCCCAGCTCAAGAAATACAAGGAACTACTGGGGAGAGTCCAGTGCAGGCCACAAATATGGTGAGGGGACTGGAGTGGCTCTCTCAGAAGGAAAAGCTGAGACCTGTGTCTGTTTAGCTGGAGAAGGCTGAGAGGGGATCTTAGCAACTCTGATCAGTATCTAAAGGGTGGGTGTCAAGAGGATGGGGCCAGAGTAATTTCAATAACGCCTAGCAAGGGGGCACAGGGGAATGGGCACAAAGTGGAACATGTGGCCCTCACCACAAGAAGGTTGTTGAGTTTCTGGAGCGAGTCCAGAGAAGAGCAACAAAGCTGGTGAAGGGGCTGGAGAACAGGCCTTATGAGGAACGACTGAGAGAACTGGGGGTGTTTAGCTTGGAGAAGAGGAGGCTGAGGGGAGACCTCATTGCTCTCTATAACTACCTGAGGGGAGGTTGTAGAGAGGAAGGTAATGACCTCTTCTCCCAAGTGACAGGGGACAGGACAAGAAGGAATAGCCTCAAGCTCCACCAGGGGAGATTTAGGCTGGACATTAGGAAAAAGTTTTTCACAGAAAGGGGCACTGGGCACTGGAACGGTCTGCCCAGGGAGGTGGTTGATTCACCTTCCCTGCAGGTGTTTAAGGCACAGGTGGATGAGATGCTGAGGGGCATGGTTTAGTGTTTGATAGGAATGGTTGGCCTTGATGATCCGGTGGGTCTTTTCCAACCTGGTTATTCTATGATTCTATGGTTCCACCTTAACATGAGGATAAACTTCTTTATTGTGAGGCTGACGCAGCACTGGAACAGGCTGCCTAGGGAGGGTGTGAAGTCTCCTTCTCTGGAGATATTCAAATCCTGCCTGGATGTGTTCCTGGGGGGTGGACTGGACGATCTCCAGAGGTCTCTTCTATTCTTGTGATTTTGTGATTCTATGTTTCCTACTATGGAGTGACCCATAGGAAGAGTAAACAAATGGACTCATGTAAACTCAATGTGAGGAAATGGCGGGTAGTGGTGGGGTCACTCATAAAAAGTTTAATATGACACTTTTCCCGATGCTTTTATTAGTCTTGAAGTGTTAACGATCCTTTGAGATCAGGCAACTTTTGATCAGTTCTCAGTATATCCCACAGCATAAGGGATCTCAGTTTCAAGAACAGAGATGGGTTTATGACTCGATATGAAAATCAAACATTCCCTTCATTGTTGTTATAATAGTTTCTCTGTCTTAATAATCCTTCAAAGACCAAAGCAGAAAATGGTTTGTTCCTTGTAGGGAAAAAATGTTTGAAAGCATAAAATTCAGATTACTTTGAGACTTCTGTCTCCTTGACTTTACCAACTGGCTGAAAATTAGATGGCATCAAAGAAGCACTAGAGAGGGGCTTGTTTAATTTTGAAATTCATTGGAAATTGTCACATGTGGTTGTAATGCCAACAGCTGCTTCCGTGTCTCTTTAATGCAAAAAGAGAGCAGCATTCTGCCTGGACAAGGGTATAAAAGCTGAAGCCATGATAGAGACTTAAGTGGAACTTTGTAGGATATACAATCAGTTATCTTCACTGTCTGTACCACACATGTTAAGGGTTCAAAAGTGCAGCAGTTTGATTTGTATATTATTAATAGCTGTGTTGTTACAATGAATTAAAAGAATTCTTAAAATAAATAATTTTACTTGAAAAACATTCAAATGAGATATGTAAATTACAATCCCATCCTAACACAGAGTTGGAAAAATACCTATTTTAATGCCCTTTTTTTTTTTAATAAGACCTTGAAAATACCTCTATTGAGTTCAGGTTTTAGCTTTGCAAACTTGGGATTTGTACAACACATTTTTGAGAACAGAAGTGGGAAAGACAGTTCTTCAGGTGCTCATTCAGAAACAAGGGCCGTAGCTGCAAGCTGAATGAGAGATCACTGAAACAGACCCATGATGCTTAGCTGTAATTTTTCAGTTTAAGTCCATGCTAGTATTAGAACCCGAATAATGATTTTTGCTATATTCCTCATATCAAATACATATCCTTTGCAGAATTGATCTATAGTTGCTATTGATCTCTGGAAAAATGGCATAGCAATATTTTAAGAGACACGTAAAAATATTTAAGGAGGTAAAAGAAATGCTTTCCACAGCATCAGGAATGGACACAAGGTGAAATATTACACAATAAACACAGTGCAAGTGCCTAAATGCTCAGGGTGGCTCAGCCCTTCTGTAAATTTCTGATATGGATCACAGGATTTTGAGGAAGGACCCCCTAAAGGGGAAAGCAGTTGCAGTAAAAATATCAGCTGCAGGCAAACATGCATGGGTTTTGCCAACAAAGTCTACTTCAGTCTGGTTTATTGGTCCTTTGCCACCTGTGCTTGAGTGGCTCACCATGCAGCTACCAGATGCCTTGAAGGGTTTTTGGAAAGCAGACTGAGAAAACATGCCTCTAATGAAGCAACAGGACTCGAGGCACACTGTACTTCCAAAGGATTATCAGAGGCCTCGGGCGTGCTGCGAGATACAAGGCTGTAGGCCAAGTACTATCAACCTTTTCCACCATAATAATCCATACAAAATGTGCTGTCTTACCCTACTAATTGTAGAATTTGCAGAGAAAGAGAATAAGAAATCAAAGCCAAAACTGTGTAGATCAATAACTAGTCTGAAAGGCTAATTTTTTTCCAAAGTTTCATGGATACTCTGTGGCCTAAAAGTCTAGCTGCTTAATAGGATACTTCTCAAGCCCAATAAAACTCATGGATGACAGCAGTTCTTTACAATAAGACTTTAACAGTATCCAAGGTCCATAAATCATGTTTGCTGAGCTCCTCTCCCTCTCCCCATCCCTCTCCTGAAAGAGGGGAGATTTTGATGAGATACTAGGAAGAAATATTTTCCAGTGAGGGTGGTGAAGCACTGGCCCAGCACCCTATCCCTGGAGGGGTTCAAGGCCAGGTTGGATGGGGCTTGGAGCAACCTGATGCAGTGGGAGGTGTCCCTGCCCAGGGCAGGGGGGTGGACCTGGGTAGACTTTATGGTCCCCTCCAGCCCAAACCATTCTATGATCCCTGTTGCAGTATATCTAAGATGGCTTATGGGTTTGGGACTTAAGTGTTCTGTTTGTTTTAACCTTCTTTCCACCAAAATTAATATCCTTCTAACAGCACCAAAAAGTGTGACTTAATGAAAAATCTTACCACGGATAATTCAAAACAGTTTTAAGGCTAGACAGTCACTATTCATTTAAAGAAGTCTCATTCACAGCAGCTGAAGTCTTGCCTTGTAGTATGTGAGCTGGGGTGGTGACAGGGTAAAAGATCACTCACCTGCTGCTTAGCCTGTCAGGAAAGGTGTCTGGGAGGTGGGAGGGCAAAAATGGATTGGGAACAGTCTAGAGGAAGACTTCTAGCTGGACAGTGTGTTTGTCATGAAGTTGCAGGCCTGCCCATGCCTTGCCTTTGTGCGTAGGATGTTGTCAGTATTACAATTTCCACTGAAATTCTTATAGAATCATAGAATAGTTTGGGTTGGAAGGGACCTTAAAGGTCATCCAGTTCCAACCTCCCTGCCTTGAGCAGGGACACGTCTCGCTAGATCAGGCTGGCCAAGGCCCCATCCAACCTGGCCTCAAAATTCTTCTGGAATATTCAGTGAAGATACTGAAAAAAGCAGCTTCCCCAATTGTGTTATGCAATCTGCTCTATGGAATCAGAGCTGAAACAGCCTGACCAGTGGGAATGGGTTTATTTTGTGTTATCCTTCCAGCAGGGGTTTATCCATGTGTGCTGGAAATTACAATATTAAATGCTCCAGCATGGAAATTTCGTGTGAGGATTATCAGACTTAAGTTTTCTCGATGCGTTGCAGCTGAGCCTCCTGCTGGCACAAGACCCCTCTGGAGCTTCCATGGCAGAAGTTTTGAAATACTAATGCCTGAAATTAAGAAATCTGAACTCTGCTGAACAAATAACAGACGAGAATGTTTTCTCGGTTTCACTCCTCAATGCCAATGCCTTTTAAAAACCTTTGCTCTTCTCTCACTTCCCTCACGCAATTTGTTGTAAGCTTCCCGGCTGAAACAGAGCTGTAGCATTTTTCCAGCTTAGTAGAATTTCTCATTTTTCTTAAGTGGCAAGATATAAACCTTGGATACCAAAAAGTTGTATTTCCGTAGAAAAGGGGTTTTTTCCTCTCTTCTCCAGATTTATGCATAATATAGATGTAAGCAGAAGGCCACGGAATTTCAGAAACTGAATGTATTGACTGGGTCAAGGATGGTTATCTGCAAATGAAGCAGATGCAGCTCTGTGGTTGTGGTCTCCTCCAAGCAGAGCTTCAGTTGCTTGCTATTGCCACCTGTCTTTTGCTGGATACAGCTCAGCACATTCAAGGTCAGTCTTTTCCCCTTCTCGCAGTGCGCGTGTGTGGTTATGAGCGGTTGCATCTGATTCCTTGGGACCAAATCCCCACTCTACTGCTGAGACCTGTCCAGGGGGAGGCACATGTCTGCTCTTAAAGTAGATCCACCAGATGTTTAGTATCTGAATTCCATGTGATCATTTAGTTAAGGCTACATTTCTTCAGGTTTTGTAGAGCTGCGTGGTTGTGCTGTATTTTTAATTCGGCTATGATTTCAATGAGTGCACCCAGTGCTGCAGCGGTGGAAGGCAGTTGGTTTTGAATCCATGTGATGTATCATTCCCACGTGCTTGGTGCCTTGCTACTGGCCTGATCCTGTGAGGTGTTCATCACAGTCCAAAAATAAAACTTGCTTCACAATGTGATGTATGGAATAATCTTACAGGGGAAGGGAAGGGAGAGCTTTATTGCTTGTATCACTTGACACTGGGACTGCATGAAAACTGGAAAATATTACGCCATAGTAGTAGCCTTTCAGAACACTGCTGGGTTTGCCAACAGTGATTACAAAGCTTTATAATCCATTATGAAGCTTTCTTTCATCCTTCCATTAGCTTTTGTTTGGAGAACTCATTTCTTCTAGTGAATGCCAGGTAGTCCTGAAAGATAAAGGGACTGTTTCTGAAAAGCAATTGTTTGTTCACAGTTGTGCCCAAGTCTCCTGGTCTGTAGAAAGGTTATATTAATAAACAAATAATAGTTGCAAATGACGTTCTACCACTCAGCTACACACACCTAGCATTTCACTGTGATCAGTTTGAGCTACAGCTATGCCTCTACAGCGTTCCTCTGCTGAGGCTGCGACGCTCACACAATTAAGCAATTGGTCACCCCTTGTTATTGAGGCTACTCGCAATAGCATAGGAAGGACCAACTTACAGATACTTTTAAATCACTAATCAATTGTTACAGATTTAATTAAGCTGATGCCTGCACATCTTTCCAATGTGTTTTTTTTTAACTAACACTAGGGAAAGAATCTTCATTACAGATTCAGTCAAACCTCTGTGGGGCACAAGCTTCAACTTTAGAACATAAATATTGTGAGCATGCAAATACGATATTCTTTTTTTGCCACATGCACTGGAGTTGTGTGCCTCTGAACTTCACTCTTGAAAAGTTACATTTGGACTTAGATGTATGATGCTTGTTGTCTGGAGTGACACACACAAATCCCCATACACCAGAATGAAAATTCAGCCCTAATCATCAAAGGGAAGTGAGGACTAAATGAATGTGTGTCATGCGTATCAAATTTCTCCACTGATCATCCAGAGAAAATAAATCACAGCGGATGTCCTTCCATTTCTTCTTTGTTTAAATAACTAGAAGGACCTCTATGTTGAAGTCACCCTGGGCTTCCCCAGGGAATGCTAAAATAAATTAATATTGGCTGATTAAATATTTGACCCATATTAAAGCCACCAGAAAATGACAGGCCTAGTGTGTCATGGCAGCACTCCAGCTTTTTTTGTGTACTGCTGGAATTGAGATAAAACTGGAGGAGCACATCTCAACTAAACTAATGCTCAATTTCACCCATTTTTAATAAATCCTTTTGCTAGGACTATATTCATGGAGATAGATTTCTTGTGCATCAGGCTCTCAGTGATGTTTAATGTCCAGCTGCACTAGGATGTCCTGCCATCTTCCCATTACACATCAGAAAAGACACCAAAAGTGATCTCCAGAAGAGAGATAAAACCAGGGGAAGGCATTGCAGAAAGGTCTGGCTTGAGTAAGGGGAAAATTTAAAATGGCACAAATTGGAGATAGGTATCCAAGTTGTATTGATTTTTCAGTGATAATAGGTTAGCTTACAGTCCCTCACCTCTCTGAAATGTTCCCTTACACCCTAAGGCTATTTAATTTGGAAAGAATTGTTGGAAGAAATCTGATAGGTGCATAAAACGAGCAGTATAAAAGGCACACTGCCACAGCAAAAGCAGTGCCCCGAGAACCAGCTCAAAAGTTAATTGAAATCAATTGGAAAGACTTCTGTTGACTTAAATAAGCGCTGTATGAGCCTTTAGGAGAGCTCATTTCAATACCTGGGTTTACCACAAATTTCTTGAACAAATTTCTGAGCAAGTCACTCAGGATCATACCCAGAATGAGAGCCAGATATTATAACAGGATTGCTGAAAAGGAGAAAAGTGTGAAAGGCTCTCTATGCAGCATCATAGGGCTCTTTTCAGAAGTGAATTTTGAGCTGCTACTGTAAAACATATCATACTTTCTGTTTAACCTGTGGTGCTTACAGTTGCAGGATGCTGTCAAGACAATTTTAAAACATTTTGCAAATGAGGATTAGGCACTTTTACAGCATCTGTAGTCAGATTAACTTGGATAAAATGTCAAGGGCCACCAATCCTCATGTTTCAGAGCATACACTCACCACCAGCTGGAATAACGAAGCAAATACTTCAGTGGAACAATATGTTACTGTTAAACAACTAGTGGTATCATTTACTACATGCCGTCATCTGGCTGTACCTTTATGTGGATGCTCCTCTGGAAAGGGGGTCTGTTCTCACTGTCTGGGGGTGGCAGAGCTAGCTTCTGTAACTCGGGCCATTTCCTTGACAACCACCTCCATCAGGAGGCTCCTGGTGAGTGCTGCACTCTCAGACTCACTGGGCTGGGTCCTTCTGCCTGCCCTAATCTCGCATGAACTGTAGCAGTGGTTTTGGTGATGTCAAGAGACTCTGCAAGATACAGGAACTGGGTAGTGACTTGTGAGATGGACACTTAGTCACCTCTCTTGGTTTAAAAACCATATGTATGTATGTATGTATGTATGTATATATGTATGTATGTATGTATGTATACAGAGATCCATACGTCTCTCTGAGGTTCTTCACTGGAATTGCCTGTCCCTACTGAATCCCAGATCCAGGGTGGTGTTCCTGCTGCAGTGCTTTGTCACTGCTTAGGCAGGGGCCTTGGAGGTGAACACCTTTCGAGGCTCTGAAGAGCCAAAGT
This sequence comes from Coccyzus lansbergi, assembly GCA_033558105.1. Lineage (NCBI taxonomy): Eukaryota > Metazoa > Chordata > Aves > Cuculiformes > Coccyzidae > Coccyzus > Coccyzus lansbergi. Next base: position 179,825 of record JAUMJK010000923.1, read on the forward strand.
TCGCTATCAACAGTTTGATTGGTTGGTTGCTACTGCTTTGCCACAAGGTACCCAGGAGACCCCCATCCTGAAAGTCCTTGGCTCCCTCCATGCTTTGGCTCTTAAATTCTGTCCTTTTTAAGCTACTGTTGCATCCCCTCTAGCTCCTAGTCCTCCTTTCCTCCTCCAGCACTCCAGGCAAGAAGGTGCAAAAGGTGCAAACATCCCACCCCCTCCCATCGTGGAATCATAGAATGGTTTGGGCCAAAAGGAACCTTAAATATCATCCAGTTCCAACTCTCCCCCGGCCATGGGCAGGGACACCTTTCCCTGGATCAAGCTGCTCAAAGCCTCATGCAGCCTAGCTTTGAACACCTCCAGACAACTTCTCTGGGCAACCTGTGCCACTGTAAAACAGTTTTACCCAATAGCTAATCGAAATCTCCCCTCTCTCAGTTTAAAACCATTCCCCCTTGTCCTATCCCTGCACTCCCTGACAGACAGCCACTCCCCAGCTTTCCTGTAGGCCCACTTGAAGCACTGGAAAGCTGCTATAAGGTCTCCTTGGAGCCTTCTGTGCTATAGGTTGAACAACCCTGAATTAATGTCACAGTGTGTCCTCATATGGAAGGTGCTCCAGCTCTCTGATCATCTTTGTAGACTCCTATAGACTCACTCTAACAGATCCATGTGCTGAAGACTTCAGAGCAGGACACAGTACTCCAGGTAAGTTCTTGTGAGAGCAGAACAGAGGTGCAGAATCACCTCCTTCACCCTGCTGGTCACACTTTTGGTGGAGCCCAGGGCACTTTTCTGGGCTGCAAGTGCACATTGCTGGCTCATGCTGTGCTTCTCACCCACCAGCACCCCTCAAACTCTCCTCTTTAGGGCTACTCTCCATTCATTCTCCTCTTAGCCTATATTTGTGCCTGGGATTGCCTCAATCCCATTGTAGGACCTTGCATTTGGCAGTGTGCAGCGTTCCTCCCCTTCAGAGGGCCCAGCGGGAGGGCAGATCCTGTCAGCAGGAGATGGGCTTACAGTCCCTGTGCCTTCTGTTGCCTCAACCAGCAGCAGCAGTTGTGGTTTGGGAAGCCAGGATGAGTGTTAGCACTCAGTACAGGCTATGTATGGATCACCACTGGCTAAATCACTGATGGCTCAGCCAAGTCCTCCGTGAAAAAAGCAGGAGATTGTTTAGATTACTCAGAAAACCTTTTTTACATAGCACTAATAAGGCAGAAGAACTGCCAAGAGAAGAGATAGAATTTAAGGAAATGCAACACAGAGATCAGAATTTTTTCCAAGCTTTTAGTCACAGAGGACAGGGAGAAGGACTCACCAAACTCTGAAAATTTTTTGATCTCCTCTTTAAAGAGGGTTTTGTTGCTAGGCCAGAGTTTACTGACAGTTTCCTGGGCTGCCTGAGGCTACCTAGTGAGGCTGGTGCCAGCTTACTTGAACATACCTAACATCTGTTGTCTTCCAGGCTGTGACAATGGCTGCAAGCCCTGAATATTTAAGTTAATGAAAGGTCAATCAGAAGTTTATTAGAGCTTTTGGCTTTTCCTGCCTACACCAAGAACAGAGCAGAAGAGATTTCTTGGAGAATATGGTTAAGGAGGGGAGGATATATGTATGCTATCAGACTGCAATGTTTAATAGAGAGCTCTAGCATCAAGATCTATGCCAGTGAATCAGAACTTCTGGAGCGAGTCCAGAGAAGAGCGATGAAGCTGGTGAAGGGGCTGAAGAACAAGTCTTATGAGGAGTGGCTGAGGAGCTGACATTGTTTAGCCTAAAGAAGAGAAGACTGAGGTGAGACCTTATTGCTCTCTATAACTACCTGAGGGGAGGTTGTAGAGTGGAGGGTGCTGGCCTCTTCTCCCAGGTGACAGGACAAGAGGGAATGGCCTCAAGCTCCACCAGGGGAGGTTCAGACTGGACATCAGAAAAAAATTTTCCTTGAAAAGGGTCATTGGGCACTGGCAAAGGCTGCCCAGGGAGGGAGTTGAGTCACCTTCCCTGAAGGTGTTTAAAAGACGGGTGGATGAGGTGCTGAGGGGCATGGTTTAGTGATTGATAGGAATAGTTAGACTCAATGATCTGGTGGGTCTCTTCCAACCTCGTGATTCTGTGATTCTAGAGAGCTCATGATCTAACTCTGGCATGCCTGTGGTGATGGCTCTGCTGAACTCCAGGTAGCTGGGTCAGGAAAAATGTTAAAAGTGATTGTATCTCCTTCCTTCATTTGTAACTCCCTGTTACAGCAGCTGCAGCTTTGTGTGCTGCAGCCTGTGTGAGATGAGCAGCCTTAGTTCCTGCTGCCTAAAAATCCCATATGCTTTTTGCACTTAGGGCCTCCTAGAAAGGGGCTGTTGCTGTTTTGTCTGCTTGGTGTAGATGCTGAAGCAGATAGGGCGTTTAATATAAGCCATGCTGAGGAAACTCCTGTTACCCATTCATACTGAAAAGGACTGCGTGCCTGGTTCCATACCAAGAAATGTTTTCTTCCTCATTGTTTCTTCTGTTCCGTAATATGCCCTGGAAAACCAAATAAAAGAAGAGCAGTTGGATCTCCTGCCTTCCTCATGTCTCTTCTCCACTGTGTGGAGCTGCTGGATTTCTTGAAAAAACGTTCAGAAAGTTGTTTTTCACAATACAAACCAAATAATGTATCATCCTGTAACTGTGTCCAAGGAAAGGACAGAGGTTTTAGCTGGAGACGTTCAAGAAGGTCAGCTAAATGCAAATACTGCAGCCAAAGAACTGCTTCTGGTCATTGGCAAAACTTAATTTTGTTTCAGCTTGACCCAAAAGGCAACTTTTATAAGAGTATTTTGAGAAATGAAGGAAATTGGTTTACACTTAGATATTTACTCCAAAACAAAGAGAAAGAAGAATAACCACTTTTCTTGTGGAAGGGTCAGACCCAGGGAGAGGTGATGTGCATATGAATTGAGTTTCTGCTGCTTTGCCTTTTGCGAGTTTATATCAGCTAACATAGCTCCAATGAAAAAAAGAGAGAACAGCCATATAAACCCTGCAGATTGATAATTAAATTCTTTTTGGAGAGATGGGAACCTACTGTTCAAATTCATGCTCCAAAAAGGCAGAGAAGTTTGAACTTCCTTATTATTTCTCTTTGCTAAGAACCTGTTTTTAGTTACTAACAAATTTATCAACTGTAACTATTCCAGATTAAATTTTTCCTTCACGATCTGTCTTACCTTCCTTCTGTCTCTCCTTGTCACGGAGCTTTTGTTTATATCACAGGGGTCCTGAGACTTTTCCTTGCTTCTCTTGAGCATATGACCTCACTTGTAATGTCTGTAACGCTGCTTAAAGTTTTAGTGTCTCTTTTGAAATTGAGAGGGTAAGGACACAACTGTGACTGTGAGAAAAATTAAGATTAATTATATCATTCTTTCAGGAGTGTTACCTTTCTCATGGGCTGAGTTCAACATGAGCTGATTGATAATTTTGTCTGAGGCTGCATTTTTTTGGCAACTGATCTGCTTTTACTGGAAAAACCTGTGCAAAATGTCAAGGTCTCTATAAAAAAAAAAAAACCAATCAAACCAAACAAAAAAACAAACAAACCCCTCTGAACAAATGGAAAGGGGAAGAAAAAGAGGAGGAAAGGTACAATTTATAAGAGGCTTTTTATATTTTATAGTTTTTCATTCTGCAGGTGCCCAATTAACAAAAAGAAAATGGATAAGCCTGTGTATTGTAACTACAGTTGAATTAATTTTCTCATAAGCTATAAAGCTAAGGCAGCTTTCAGTGCCTTAAATGGATTGTGTGTTGTTTGGTTCAAGAAGTCTACTGTGAGTTTTCCCAGTTTTATAACTGAGTCTTTCTTGAAATCAGAATTAGTTGTATAAATGATTTCAGGTAAAGACTTTCCCTGACTGAAGGATGTTTCTGGTTTTCCTTGAATCCTGAGGCTGAACTAATCCAACGGCTTTGCTCCAGTCAGTTTCTGGACTGTATGGTAGTTCTTGCATCCCAGATTGTATGTGTGTAACGTTTGGAAGATTAGTGACGATGTGCTATCACAGCCAAGGGCAGTCTAAGTAAAATCTTTGTGGACTGACTGATGGGTGAGTTTTATGCCACTTCTTTCACCCTGGGATTACTGGCATTCTCATCACACATCTTTTTTTAACAGTGGAAGGAAAAGGGACTGAGTTTATGAGTAAGATTAAAGCATCAGACTGTGTTCAGCCAGGAATCTTTTTAGGCACGGAGCATCCTGACGTGACAGTATTTTATATACTGGACTTAAACAAGTTTCTGTTAAAGTGAGCTTTCCTTAGGCTCTGATTCAGAGCTTCCTGGATGGAGCTGATTTTAAGACATTTTCCATTTGTGATATCTTGTTGTCTGTTAAGGGTCTGTGCCTGCAATGGCTTCTGTGCCTGGAAGAGGGATGCATTTCTTAGAGACATTCCATGACTTACCTTTTCATTAGGTACAAGTACAAATACTGAAACCATTTGTGTGAAGTCTATTTCTGTCTCTCTCCCTAATAAAACAGCCTTTTCTTCTTCCCTCCTTTGTACCTATTCATCACTTTTTGTGATATGTGGTCCTTCCGTTTATTAACATAAACTGTTGGTCATCTTAACCCTCCCTGAACTGTGGATTTGTGAGGACTGCAAGGAACTGCTCCAGCCTGCAAACTGCACAATTTACAAATTCTTCACTTCTTGCTTTCAAAGGGATTTTGTTGCCACCTCAGAGCCTGCTCACTCCTGTAATCGCCCAAAACAGGACACCTAAGAGTGCCTAATTCCTCCTCCCACCCTAAAGATGGATCATGTTTAAATCATTCTTTACAGATTTTTTTTTTCAACCTATTTGTAAAACTGCTGCTGTCAGAGGTTTCAAAATGTGGCATATTCTCTCAATTGCCATTAGAAGGTTTAATCTGAACTTCTGTTACTGTAATTTTGTTCTTCCATCTTCTCCGTCTGGGTACCAAAGCAAATTTATTCCATTCTTCTTTAAAGGTTATTTTCTACCTTCATTCTTCTCCTTTCTAGACTGAACAATACCCTTTCCACCATCCTTGGTTTGTTGCTCTCCTTTTGTAGATTTTTAATCAGTCCTGCCCTTTCTTCTGAGTTGCTCAATCCACTTCCTACTTCAAGTGCAACTACCAGACTGGATGTAGTATTCTTACTGAGGTCTTACCACCACCAAGAAAAACAAGAGAATTAAGTCAGGCAAAACTCCCATTTGCACAACTCAGGCTGATGGATGCCTTCTTTGCTACAGCATGATTGTTAACTCATGTTCAGCTCTGATCCTCTGTAATACTCCCTGAGTCTTGTGCAGAGCAACGGTTATCCATCAGGTCACTCCCTGTCCTGTGCTCTCCGAGCGTATTTTCTCTCCCTAAGGACAGGGCTCAGCACCCATCCTTGCTCAGTTGAATCCTGTGTTTTTCAGACCATTTATCTGATCTCTCCCAATCATTCTGAAAACAACTGACCTTCTCTTTCTCTGCTCCAGTTTGCAGGCAGCACCTGCAGATTTCAAATGTGTGATCTGTTCTGTTACCTACACTGTGGAATAATAACATAGGAAAAGGACTTAACCCTTACAGATTCCCAAATGATACGCCTTTCTAGTTTGACAGCAAACTATTCGTACCCGCTGTGGGTGAAGTTTTCCAAGAAGCTGTACATCCATCTTCTTGTGGCCTCATCTACGGTGTGCCATTAGTTATCTTTTGAGAATATCTTCTGAGACTCTGAAGCATTTGCTGTGTTAGCTCTGACCACAGGTTACTGCTCTTCAGCTCATGTTTCTTTCTCCTAGCATTTGTCCTTGCTGTTCCTTTTCTATGCCCTTTCTCACAAGATGCTTGATAAACGAAGAGGTAAACTTGCTGCTAAAGTGGGAATTACCAAAAGACACGCCCTCTAGAGTTCAAGTCCAAGGGTTTTTTTTCATTCTTATTATTTGCCTATCCTAGGTGTCATATGTTTCAGTAAACTAATCTGTCATCACAGATAATAATTGTTGCTTTTTCCCTCCATGGTTATGATAATGCAGGAGGGTTTCCCCTCCATAATTCTCTGTCTCTTGAGACTGCTTTGTCATTTTACACGCTTTGTGATAATTATTTACAAAATCTATTTCTACAGTCCAATGGAGATTCTTCAGATTCCCAGTAGGAATATAGCTTTAAAAGCTCTTTTCTAAAGGGGAAGGACCTGGTGAGAGACTGGCAGCTGTGGTAGTTCCATGAAACATGCAAGAACTGCAGGTTCTGAACCAAAAGGCTAATTTAGAATCTAACCTAAACAGGTGAGTAGATCATTTCAGGTAACTTCAGAGTCCTTTGCTTCTCTGCATTAAATGTCAATGTGAATTTGTCTGTTGATTCTTACTCTGAATATATAGGTTGCAGGAGCTGAGTTAGATTCCAGGTCAGCAAGATCATGTTTTCCACTGGAAGCATTCCAGCTGATGATAAACATCATCAAATAACTTCAGGCTTACCACGAATGTTGATGAAAGCATGCCTCAGGCTTCAGGGACATATAGTCTCACCTGCCTTATCTGAACCATACAAGTTGTTTGAAATCAGTGTAGTATCTATTCAGCAAATGCTGCATGGATTTAGCATGGGTTTGCAAGACATCTTCTCTTTCAACAGTAGGTTGGACCTCGCTGCTGTAGGCTGCCCCTGGTTACATGGCTGCAGGTCAGAACATCAGTGGATTCCCCAATCATGTTGTTCACTTGGGGCCCACGGTTCCCTCAAGAAGGTTGTCTCAATGTAATGGCTCAGTGCTGCTGTCTGGTATGCAGAACATTCCTGGTTTGTCTCTGGAGATCCTCAATGCAAGTGCTGACATGTAACACCACAGCTGTGCAATTTGTCAGCGGACAAGGGGGAAGGAGCTCTCCCTCGGTCCATTGGGAGGCACTGCAGCTCCAGCCTTCCCAACACATGGGCTTCCCACCTTCCTGGTGGCAGAGCACCTAGGCAGGTCATGCCAGGAGACAGGCCTTAAACAAGTGGCCTGTCAAAAATTCAGTCCTGCAGAACGTCTTTCACAAGTGAGAGTACCCAGGAATAGATCTGTTTGTCATAGACCAGATCAGTGCGTGTCAGTCATTTAAGTCCAGGTCAGCCTTCCTGGCAGAAATAGTTCTCCTGTTCCCGGCAACTTTTAGTGATATTCAGTGATTTTATAGCCTCAAGTTGTGTCAGGGGAGGTTTAGATTGGATATTAGGAAAAATGTTTTTCCTGAAATTGTAGTGAAGCATTGGAACCGGCTGCCCAGGGAAGTGGTGGAGTCACTGGAGATGTTCAAAGAATGTGTAGATGTGGGGCTTCAAGATATGGTTTTGAAGGCACATTGGCATTGTGTTGATGGTTGGGCTTGATGTTCTTAGAGGTCTTTTCCAACCTTAAAGATCTATCTCTTCTATTTATCTTTTCCTATTGCCCATCACCTGCTGAGCTCTAGGGGAACCAAAGCAGAACTTACGTACGATAACTCCATCAGTCACCAGATGTTTCCAATATGTGGATCTGAGAAAATTTTGATCAGAAAAATAATAAAAATTTAGAAAATTGAGTTTATCTGTGGTGGAGGCAGCACGCCAAGAACAAAACCCTCATGAACTGTACTTCTTAAAGAAATACGAGGTCTTCTTGATAGCTACCCACTCTTCCTTCTTGCTTTAAAACCCAGATGCCTTAAACACTGGGCTTAGCTCCTGCTGGTGTTCTGCATCAGTAATAGTGTGCAAGAACTATCGACAATCAAGTGCACCAAATATATTAATTATGGCTATTTTCACTCATAGTAAAGGGGTGCTAGTTATTATGCACAACTTTGGAGGTAAGAGAAAAAGGTTCCCTATATAAGTGTTAAAAAGGGATGGAGTAAACAAATAAGTAATTATTGCAAACGCTTTTGTTGTTCTGGGGTCATGAAGGATGAGAACCAGAAGTGAGGATTACTGGAACCAGACCAGTTATGCCATGATATCATACTGAAGTACGTAATAGTGAAAGCATGGAAAGATAAGTTGGGTTATTAACGTGCATGTTTTGGTTATCTCAAGAGCCGAAAGTAACATCAAGGATTTTTTTTAAAAGCACAGCTGTTCCTCAGATTAATCTAACAATCTTATTTTTTTCACTGTGCCTATTATGCTTCCTTTGCATCCTTTTTTCTTTTCTTTAAGCAGTTGGCTAACATAGTTAAAATGGTAAACATTTGCCATTTCTGAAGCTAGAAAAGAGCATGACACAAGCCGTTAATGACATAAGCCAGTATTTTGGGATCAAACAGCATGTGTAAACATCCTAGGTATGATCAGTTGCACATTCCAATCTTTTCTAAATTTACAATATGTGAATTGAGGATTACACTGTCACTGGCTTGAGGTGCTGAGGGGGTGTACAATTTTCACAGTAAATGCAAAAGGACAACATTAATTTATCCACATTGTTCTGCATCAAGACAAACGTTCTGCAGTATTTGCTTTTCATTAGCTCTCCCTCCTAGCATATTTGAAAGTCTCAGCTCTACATGGTTGAGTTTCTGCTAGCTTCTCTCCAAAGGTTACCCTTTTGCATCTTGACCTGCTTGAATCTTGAAGCCGCATGATCACCACTGCAGCGGTCAGCCTAACTCCTGAGCTTTCCCTTTCCTTTTGCAAATCTGAACAAGTCTGTCTTTGTGCGTCATTTATGAAGCTTCATCTTCTGATTGTGCATGGGGTGATTATTCTGCTTCTATCCTAACATGTTTTAACAAATTTTTCAGATGATGCTTTCTCCTATAAATGCCATCAACTCTATAGCCAAATACCTTCAAAGCACTAGATCTCCCCCGTTTTCATTTTAAACCATTAGGAAACTTTCTGGTACTTCCAAGTGTCAGACTTTTGTTTGCTTGTTTCCTTGCTTGATTGCTTATAAAGCAGCCTCCAGCAATGAGCTAAATTTTACCTGGTCCTTGGTAAATTGAGTATTTCAGAATATCACCATTCCACTGACATGCAGTCATGGGCAGTGAAGCTTGCGCAGGTGCAGAAAAAGCAAAGCAAGAGTAACTGCAAAAGAACCTCCCAGTTCTGGCCACCTGTTTGCATTCAAAGCCAGTGAAAAAAAAATCACTGAAAGGGAATGAGCGAAAAGTGGTGCTGACTGAAGTATTTTTCAGGAGAAGCTGATAACAAAAGCTTGTAGAAGTGAACGGAGACTTACCCAGAAGGCAGATTCCATGTACCCAGGCAATGGAAGTTTCTGCTTTAGTCTTCAGCCTCTCTATCCAAACAACGATCGGAGAAAACAACAAGTAAACAGACACAGCAAGCTCTATAAACAGGGTTCAATGTAACCTGAGAAAAGCTAATGTGCTAATTATCATAATCTCCCATGTCTGAAGTGGTTTTCATCCTTTTTCTGAAATTTGTAAGTTACTTTTCTTCTTTAGTTTTGGAAGTAGAGTAAGAAAGTGCCTTCCTGCCTCCCTCTACAGTCTGTTAAGGAGTACGATGTTGCCATTCTTTCTAGATGAAGTTCTATTCCTGCAACTGGATACTTATGGTACTTCAATCCTATTTAAGAGCTGGCATCTTATTCTTCATGAAATATATTTTGATTTTTAATGACTGTATTATTTGTGCTTACAGAACTATCACAATACTGCTGAGATCACCATCTAGGTCACACTTTATAAACATCAATTAAAATTCCTCTGCACCGCAGTCACAGTAAAAAAAACAGGGCATATTCTTCATTATTTCTGGATTCCTTAACCAGTTTGGGAATAAGCCACGTTACGCATGCAGTGGTATCTAGACTGGCTCTGCACTTTGCAGCTTAACCAAGCAGGATGTTTATGCTTGGGCACAGCACTTGTGAACATGCCAACCTTGGCTCAGAGGTACTTGTATTATCCACGTTTTCCATCTTTCAGATTTTTTAACTCCCTCTTTCTCCTAATAATGGAGGGTTGATTATACAGTAATTTTGCAGAGGATTACTTTTAGGATATTGAATTCACTGAAGATTAAATTTCAGGTCACAGAGAAACAGACAGGTTCAGACACGAACCAAAGAAAGGTCTTAGTCGGACTAATAGGCGTATAGACTTGATATAATCTTTTATTCTTAGATGTGTTTCCTTGCTACTATGTAACTCTGGTTAATTGCGCTCTGAAAGCAATGAAGTTATAGCTATTTTTGTTATTTGACGCTGAACTATTTGGGGACACACTATCCACCTTGGGCCTGACTCCATCACTTTTCTACTTTATTGTTGCTTTCTTTTTCCCGAGTTCTGCCTGTGCTTTTGCTAATCTTTATTCCTAAAAGTTAAAGATTATGACTGTGAGTCCATGTACATCAGAGCAGTGCTTCTGATTTATACTTGTGAGAGTCAGAACAGCAGTTAGATCAGGATTTCAATTTTAGCGTGCAGACTCCTACAACTGCAAGATGAAAATATGGCATTGTGAAAGATGGGGGTAGTTTTTAATCATATCTGGAGATGATGTAAGCATATTCATCTCAGCTGAAATTATTGGATACGAGAGATTTTTGCAGAAATGCTCAATAAAATCCATGGCATAGATACTTTTAAAAAATCAACAGTTTCAATCTAAAATCATACACATTTAATAATCTGGACATCAAGAAGAGGAAAGTCATTGTTTTGCCAAGTTCATTGCCAAAATTGCCATTAGCTGACAGTTACACTAACATAGAATGTGACTCTACCCCAGGGAAAAAAAATGTACAGGTATAATTTCTCCATGTGCATAAGTAACCACATTCCATACTAGGAGAACAGGAACTTGAATAGCAGATTGCACTTGATCAGTTCTACTGCAAAATCCAGACCATAAAACTCTGTTGTTTGGTCCGGCTACTGTTCTTCCTCTCTCATGGCAACACTCCAGAAATACTGCAAGGCTTGGACAGAAAACTATGTTGGTTTTTTTTTTTAATAAGACGGTCCATGAACCTTAGTCAGTGCTTGTTTACAAGCAGTAATACAACCACTCATTTATTTCCCTGTATGACAACCGGTGAAATAAATACCTGAGCATCTGAGGGAGACTTGTGTTTTTGCGTTCTGGCAGGGACCAGCTCAAGGTGGAGGTGAGGAGGCAGTGTTCCTGCCACTCTGGATTGTGCCAAGCTAAATGCTGTGGTATGACAGAAAAAGAGAAATTTCCTTGACAAAAGGCAGATGTAGGAAATGAAGACTGTAGCTTTAAAGAGACTGAATGGAGAAAATCTTTGCAGAGGCACCACACTGAGTCGGGCTGCTGAGTTGTACACTGTATGTATTAACTGCAGAAATAGTAGTGCTTAGTAAAACACACTTGATCCATTTTTACAAGTGATGTAATATAACTGTCTGTGTGAAGTAGCAGGTTCTTGTGACTATCCGCCTTCTAATCCAGGGCCATGCATTAGTGTCATAGCTGTGGCAGTAGCTGCTGCCCTCTGAGCCATGAGTCACCATCTTTCACTTTCTCAAACAATTACAGGCAGCAGAAAGTGGCTGCTGGCTTGGTCTTGGCATCTGCTGAAGGAAAATTCACTCAAAAGCACTTCTTTCTGTGGATATCTGAGATGCCCTCTAAACCCCAGGCAAAGAAAGCACCACATGCTAAACTTCTTGTTTCTATGTGTTGCCTCACCTGTCTGCCAGATCTCACCTTTCCTTTGCTTTCAGGCTGATCAGCCTTCATTCGCTACACAGCACTGACCACCCTTTGGCCCTTGATGAATCAGAAGACAAATAATATTTCAGCAGTTTCTTCCTTGGGGAAAAGGATGTGAAGCTCTGTTCTTTATATTTCTCAGAATATCGTGTGTGTAAGTGGATGTGTACAAACAAATGCTGATTGCCATTCGTTTTCAGGAGGTGCAGTTGGTGTTCTGTTACTGCTAAGTAACTGTGCAACTGAAACATGGCTCTATTCTCCACTGCCCTGCACCTGGTTAGTGCTTTCCATCTGCAAAGTGCAAAGTACGTGATCAACGCAAATAACTTAACATTTTCCAGTCACTGTGGCAGTATTTTGTACCCATTTACGAGGCTATATACTTGTAAATGACGATGCCAGCTGCAGAGGGAAGGAGAACCTCTCAAAATTTAATCTTTCCCCTGAATTAGGATGTTTCTGCTTTCCTTGGAGTGCATGTGTGTGTATTGTGGGGACAGCACGTGGCACACAGAGGCAGCACTGGAGCAAGTATTGGAATAGCCTTTGACTCAGTCCTTTCTAATAGAGCAGGTTACAAAGGAAGCAAGATGACTTGGAACATTTTCAGTGTTACTTGTTGGTACAAGCAGAACAATTTCTGCTCCATGGGTCATCTGAAATGTCCTCTCAAAAATATAAAATCATAGAATGTATTAGGTTGGAGGGAACCATGAAGATCGTCCAGTTCCAATGCCCCTGCAGTAACATCTTCAACCAGATAAGGTTGCTCAGAGCCTCATCTAACCTGACCTTGAATATTTCCAGGGATGTGGCACCTACCACTTCTCTGGGCAACCTGTTCCAGTGTTTCACTGTTTTCAGTGTAAAACATTTCTTACTAATATCTAGTCTAAACTTCAACTCCTTTAGTTTAAAACTATTATCCTGTGTCCTATTGCTACAGTCCCTGCTAAGAAGTATTTCCTCCATCTTTCTCAAAAGCCTCCTTTAAGTACTGAAAGACCACAATAAGGTCTCTTTGGAGTCTTCTCTTTCTCCAAGCTGAATAACCCAACTCTCTCAGCTTTTTTTTTGCCTAGGGAAAATGCTCCAGGCCTTTGATCATTTTTGTGGCCCTTTTCTTGACCTGCTCCAACAGAATCATAGAATCATCAAGTTGGAATAGACCCACTGGATCATCGAGTCCAACCATAAACAGATCCACATTCCTCTTATGCTGAGGGATCCAGAGCTGGACACAGTATAAATGCAGGTAAAACCTTTTTGTCACTCTATCATCATCCTCTGCTTCCAGCCCTTAATCCTGTGTTTTTACAGTGGAAAAAACCTTACTGCATAGGTCTTGATCCTGCTTATGTTTGGATATGGAAGGGGGAAGCCCAAGACTGAGGATGCTTTATTAAAAGTGAGTTCTCTGGCTGGGTTGATTTGCTTTAGGGATGACTCTGTTACTTAAGAAGGTAACTCACTCAGGCTGGAGATGAGAATCATAGAATCACTAGATTGGAAGAGACCCACTGGATCATCGAGTCCAACCATTCCTATCAAACACTAAACCACGTCCCTCAGGACCTCGTCCACCTGTGCCTTAAACACCTGCAGGGAAGGTGAACCAACCTGGGCAGCCTGTTCCAATGCCCAATGACCCTTTCTGTGAAAAACTTCCCCCTGATGTCTGGAGAGCCTTATAGTGGCCTTCCAGTACCTGAAGGGGCTGCAAGAAAGCTGTGAGGAACTTTTTTACAAGGATGTGCAGTGACAGAACAATGTGGAATGGTTTAAATCAGAGGGGGTAAGATTTAGATCAGACATTAGGAAGTTCTTCCCTCTGAGGGCCGTGAGGCCCTGGCCCAGGTTGCCCAGAGCAGCGGTGGCTGCCTCATCCCTGGAGGTGTTCAAGGCCAGGTTGGATGGGGCTGTGAGCAACCCTGTCCGGTGGGAGGTGTCCCTGCTCATGGCTGGGGGTGGAATTGGGCGGGTTTTGAGGTCCTTTCTACCCCAACCCCTTCATGATTCTCTGATCCAGCGGGAGGTGTCCCTGCCCAGGGCAGGGGGGTCGGAGCTGGATGAACTCTGGGGCCGCCGCTCGCCCTTCCCCGCACTCGGCGCTCTCTCCACGCCCTCCCGTGCCGGCACCCCGAGGGCAGCCGCCGGCTGGGGGCCGAGGAGGGGCCGGGCCCGGGCTGGGCAGGTGCCGGCGGAGCCTGAGGGGCGGCGAGGGGAGCCCAGGTGGGGCCGGGGCAGCGCCCGCCCCTCGCTGCCGGTGCGCAGGGCGGGCTCAGCCCGTCCCGCGGCGCCGTAGCCTCCGGGGCCGGTCCTCCGCACACCCCCTTTCCTTTTTCCTTCCATCCCGTCCTCCTCCTTCCCTCCCGGAGGGCTGCACGGCCGCCAATCCCCCCCTAACCGCCCCCCCCCCTCCCCCCCCGGCCCCGCATGGTCCCCGCCGCTGCCATGAGCCGGAGCCCCGCTCCCCGCGGCGAGGACCCGCCGGACAGCGATGCCCGGGGCCGAGGGATGCCGCCGCCCAGCCTGCCCCAGCTCCTGCACAAGTAAGAGCCTCCCCGTGCCCCCTGCGCTCCCTCCCCGCCGGACGGGGTCCCCCCTGTCCCTGCCCCGCAGCCCCCGGCACCCGCACCGCCTCCCGCCGGCAGCCTGCACCCAAAACACGGGGGCGGCGTGCACAGGGCTCCTCCGCCACTCGCTCGGGACTCCCTTCTCCGTTACTTTCCTCCCCTTCTCTTCCTTTTCCTCTCCTTTCCTCCCCTTCTCCTCCTGTTCCTCTCCTTATCCTCCCCTTCTCCTTTTTGCTCTCCTTTCCTCCCCTTCTCTTCCTTTTCCTCTCCTTTCCTCCCCTTCTCTTCCTTTTCCTCTCCTTTCCTCCCCTTCTCTTCCTTTTCCTCTCCTTTCCTCCCCTTCTCTTCCTTTTCCTCTCCTTTCCTCCCCTTCTCTTCCTTTTCCTCTCCTTTCTTCCCCTTCTCCTCCTGTTCCTCTCCTTATCCTCCCCTTCTCCTTTTTGCTCTCCTTTCCTCCCTTTCTCCTCCTGTTCCTCTCCTTTCCTCCCCTTCTCCTCCTGTTCTTCTTCCTTCCTCCCCTTCTCCTCCTGTTCCTCTCCCTTCCTCTCCTTCTCCTCCTTTTCCTCTCCTTTCCTCCCCTTCTCCCCCCTTTCCTCCCCTTTCCCTGTCCTTCCCTTCACCTCCCCACACTCCCGTCCTTGCAGGATGAGGCGACTCCTCCTCGGCCCCACAGCCACCGCATCCCTGCAAAACTATCACAGAGAAAAGCAGTCTGTGCATGCGTGGAAAGCTTATTAATGAGGGCAACAATGTGAATGGCAGCTTGCTGTTTCATTTTCCATCTGGGAAGAGGTGGAAAAACTACTTTTGCAGTGGTGCGAGCTATACTTTTGCAGTTAAATGTGAAGCTTGAGGACAAACTGAGTGCTCCATAGTTACTATGCAAAACAGCGAAACATAAGTTGATCTGTGCAGATACAAGATGGTTGCGTGCACTGTGTTTGATTTTTCCCAAGTTGTTATGTGTTAAAAGCAAACGGGGCTTTTAATAGAGCAGTAAATCTCCCAACGAACACCCAGTTATGGAGCCATTAGAATTGCCTTCTATTACTTTAAGATTTGCATCTTGAGTTGACGAGCAGGACGCTGCGCGGCAGCGTAGGTTGGGAGACGCTGTTGACATTATGTCCCACCAACTGGACTGAGAGCCTGTGTTCGGCCGTCAAGCGCGGCGTGTGACAAAGCACTGTCGAGCTGTGTTGGCCTCGCAGCTGGGCTTCCGCTGCTTTCCTGCAACAACCCTCTTACGAAAGGCACAGGCTTAGGCATCTCCTTTACCAGTTTGTCAACAAAACCCAACCATGTCACTAAAAGAGGAAATGCTCTCAGTTCTCTCACTTGTATTTGCAAAACACGTGTATACAAATATATTAATTTATACATGCGTGCGTGCTTTAATGTTACAGCAAACTTACAGTATGAACATTATTTTTAGTTGGGAATCACATTATCTTCGATAAATACGTATCAAACAGGACTTTTAAAGTTGCTGTGGAGTGTGGCCCATAAATTTTGTGACGCTTGGTTTTCTTTTCTCTCTTTGCTTTTAAATCGTGTTTTGTATCTTAACTGTGAAAACGTTAATGGTTCTTGTTACCCACATTTTTATTTCTAATTGGAAATAGAGACTTGGAAGTTTTGTATTGAAACTGAAACATTAATGGTTGTTTCCTAAGTCCGCTGGGCAGCTGCAGGGCTACATATGAATTATTGTACAACCAGAAGGTAATTTACACTTACTCAATATGTCTTGAGCTTTCAACTATGGTCTCTACCGATGACCCTTGTTTTTTTGCGTTTATCAAGACTCTGTGTGGATGCGTATTGCGAGTGAGAGAGGTGAAGCTGTCGAGACGGCTTTGTGATTGTATTTCTAACGCGGCGCATGTTATGTACAAAAGCATCGCGGTTCTGCTGGTTGTGCCTCCTAGCAGATTGTAGGTAGGAAAACTTGAAATAGTTTCCTTTCAAGCATATCTTTAATGGAAAGATTTGAGAGAGGTGCCATGTTCTGGCCGTTCTTTGTCGTGGTAACGTGACACAGAATGGCAAATGTCAAACGCCTCCATCTAAGGTCCTGCAACTTGAGCATACAGTTTTGTAACCGTGTAGTATAGCTTGGTGTGCACCTCTCTGTTTACCTGATAATTAATAAATTATTGCCCTGCATTTAACTGGAAATGCAGGCAAATTACGTTTTGCTTTACTGATAATAACTTGGTGGTTTGTAATCTGAATTGGATAGTCAGTGACTGTTAGGATATGAAATGTTAGGGAGTATCTTTAATCGCGCTTCTGAATGTATTACTAATGTGCTAGGACAGGCACCATGACTGGCAAAATAGGATGGAAATGAAAGCAGTAATTCTATGAAATTAAGTCACAGTTTCATTACTGGGAAAGAAAACATTGACCTGTTTTCCTAAGCATTTTGATTTTCTTGACTGTTATTTTTTTTAACAATTGCCGTCTTTTTGCTTTGTAAGCTGCAGTAAACAAGGGTGCGCATGCAGAATGCTGATTCAGAGCAGCATAGGTCAGAATATTGTGTGGTGTTTAACTACATCCCCCTCTAGGAACCCCTCTGGTTTTAGTTATACCATTTAAACTTCAAAAGCTCTCTGAAGCCCTTCTTTCTTTCCCCCACTACTTTTGTTAGAAATTTTTACAAATGTTAGGTAAAGACCAATATAAATAAATAAAAAACAGGCGATTGATAAACGTTCACTGTGAACACTGAGCATTGACCAATGATTAAAATTTAGCAAAACTGCAGGTCTGAAAAGTAGCAGCTACTCATGCAGCATAGGTAATGTGTGTCATATTCTTTAAACATGTCTGCTTTAACAATTATGATGTGATTTTTAATATTAAATTATGACCAAATCCCTAGTTTGACATTCCTTGCTGATAGTACCCGAATACAATAAGATACAAGTTGAAATATGCTACCTACATGTTGTATTTTCCCCTGAGTGACAACGTCATTTCAGTTGATAATAAAGGTCCAATCGTAAGATTTACAGAGCATTTAAAGCTTTCTATCTATGCAAGTTGTTGTGATGTTTGATGGGAAAATATCTTCTTTTCCAAACGTAACAGCTTTGCTGCAGTCAAAGCCCACGGTTTGTAGAGCTGGGAATAAAAAGCTGGAGGGGAAGGGGAACGGATTTACACTATGGAGAGTGATTTATGCAATTGATGATGAAATAATGCAGAAGACTGAGAAGAAGTGGGACAGTTTTGATGGTTTTACTTGGTGTTGATAACTGGTTTCTGCTGCCATTGTGGGGAAGGGGTAGAAATGCATAGTTGGGACTTCAGCAACAGCAAGTGAAATACATATGGGACGTCTCTAAAAAGACCTCAAATACCTGTTCTGTGCAGAAAAGTTGCAATATATTTTTGGAATTGCTGTTTTGGACCATGTCCCCCCCACCTTAGGTAAGTCTGCTCTTATGAGAAGATTTTTGTTTACAATTTAGAGGTGGTATTAGAAAATGTGATTTTTAGCTGACAGCTCAGTGTGTGACAAGTATTAGCACCTGCTGTTAGATTGACTGGAGTGTCTAAGCAGCAGAGAGAGTGGAGACTCCTATTAATAATTCCAGGTGTGTGATTCACTGCAGTCTGATGGAGCAACTTGCTGGTAATAACTGAGAGAAAGGGCTGAGTGGTGGCTGTGGGCTAACGATAAATGTGATGCATGAAGAGCATTTTCTGTGAAAGTTCTCACTTAAAACACTGTGCAAGTGAACTCCATAATTATAGGAGACCAAATTGTATTGAAATGCAATCTCTTTGTATGTTTTAATGGTTGGTTGCATGCTTTCAGTTCTAATGATTTGTCATGGGTAATATCTGCCCAGTAGAACTGGAGCAGTTTTTAACTCCTTATGTTGATGTAAGAGCACACGTTTGTTCTATGAATTGAATAGAAACCTCCTAAACCAGTGGCGGGAAACCCAAAGTTAATTTTTTTTTTCCTAAGGGGTTGTGCTCTGGAGGTTTTGAGCTTCACTGGAAGGAAGATGGAATTTCCAACATCTGCGCCTGAGTCGTCATTAGTTTGTGCCAGTTCTGGGGGCAGACAGGAGTAAGCAGGCTGGTGCTGAATGCTTTGCGTCCTGTATTCCCTATAGCAGCAAGGAGGAAGCTTATTGGGGAAAAATAAGCTCCAACTTTATTTTTAAGCCTAAAGCCGTTATGTTTAAGGCTGCACTTTTTAATTTTCTTTGTTGAATGTTTATTTTGTGTTAAGTCTGGGGTTTTCTTTTTTCTTTTGTTTTTTTTCCCCCCAATTCGAGGTCTCTCAGGAGGGATAAAATATGAAACGTACTCCCATTATATACATTAGTCATGGCAAATAGTTTGGCATATATGGCAAAGGCTAAACCCATACTTAACAAGAGACATTAGGAAAAACACTTGTTTTACTGTTTCTTTTCTTACTGTTACTGATCCAGGCTTTCCATATTTATTTGCCTTTTAATATACATCTCGAAAATCTGAGTTGCTTCCGTACCCAACACAGCCCTGGTAACTCATTGAGTTTGTAACTATTGCAATGGCCCCGAATGGAGATGAAAACAAAATAGAAAAGCGTTGTAGCTGCCTTAGCAGAGAAGCCTCACCAAAACAGGGGGCAGGGACTGAAAAAGCAGACTGCACAGTGTGGGACTCGCCAGAGAATGTGAGAACTAAATCCATGCTATTAAACTTCTCCTTGTGTTTCCTATTCATCGTCTCTGTATGTTAGGAAACATACGGTGAGGGAACCTCAGTTGTCTTCGACTTGCCTGCCTCCTTGCTGTGTAACTATTAAGATTTTTCTTGGATCTCACCTGACATTAAAAATTAGGACTTAAAATTTGTGTACTAAATGTGTGTGGGTGTGAAGGGGCAGGGATTTTTAATTTAGTTGTTTGTAAAAAGTAGCATCAGAGATGGCAGCTACTTTCAAGTCAGGCAATTAAAATTTCTCTGCTCTCCTGACATTTAATTTTTTTTAACATTTCTCATTTAAATTCTTTTTTGTTGAAAATTTTCTTTTTTGATGGAAACCAATGACCCTTCCTGCATATCAGATCTGACCCAAAGCTAAAAGGTGAATTGATCACATGGATGTTCTCTGTTTTAAACAAAAATGACTGCAAGTGTTGGTTTCTTTGTCTTGAAATCTTTTGTGTTTGGTGGGTTTTTTTGAGTTTTTTTGTTTCTTTGTTGGGTTTTTTTTTAAAAAAAGAAGCCTTGAGTTACAATCCAACAGCTTACTGAACAGGTAGAAAAGCAGAAAAAAAATATGAATTTAAGGCATAAAGAGAGAGCACAGAGTTATCAGTTATCAGTCAATTCTTAGTAGACCACATAGTTTAGTGGAGAGAGAGAGGGATAACAGTAGTGATACCAACATTAGTGAAAAGTTAAATAGTCCATACTTTCTGAGAAGCAATGCAATAAGTGGTTTATGAACCTAACACATGGTAATGGAGTCCTCTTTACTGTAATGAAGTTGCCTGGATGTTGCTGTTTTATTTGAAATTTGAAGCTACTGTTCCCATCAATGGGAAGACTGGGAAATGTGTTCTTTTGTTTTCCCTCTTAATTCAGCCCTTATCCATTCAAAGCCGCGTTTACCTAACAGTAAATAGCTATGTAGCTACTGCTGCTCAGTGGTAATGATGCTAAAATCTTTGTGTCCCCATTTGGAGGGAGAGAAAATGGAGATGGGGAGAAGCCTCATTATCTTTTAGTTCTGTTCCTTTCTGGGAGCTGTCAAAATGGCAGGAACTAGATATTCAAAGATACACTTTCTAGAGGACTGCAAAAAGTTACTTAGGAGGGTAAAAAAATGAGTTATTTGCATGGAATAATAATTTTAGCCACTTTAAAATATTCCTTCATGTAGAATAGGATTTTTCTGAAGAGTAAGCTGACTTGATTTTTTTAAAGAACTAAATCTTTTGATGTGATTTGCTGCTAGACACTTAATCAGATTGACTTTATTCCCCTGAATATGCTCCCTCCTCTTCCCTGCCTTCATCCTTTTTAACATTTTATAGTTGATTTAAGGATGTAATCGCTCTGTTAGCCTCTGCCCCTCCATGTCCAGCTGCTTTCTCTTTGTCACACTAATGACCCGTCACAATGAAGCTGTCCCTTGACACACGGGGTGAAACCAGAAAAGCTGCCCCTTTGGGTTTTAGAAACATTCAATATCTGTCCTGTTTTGACAGCTCGAGCGTAGCCCATTTTACAAATGCCTCTTGCCTATTTAAAAAATGTGCCAAATAAAAGCATTGAGTCTTCTGTTGCGGGAAGGGGGCAAAGGCTTGTTTTTTTAAAAGATCAGAATTTATGAGTGCACAGAAGCGATTATTCTGTTGCAGGCTTACTGCTTTTCTTTCTTTTGTGCGTGTGGTTATGTAAACTTGTGAAATGTGAGTTTAACTGATATTAATTGTACCACATGCTGTGTATTTCTCTCATGCATCTGAGAACGTACAAGGAAGATGGATTTGTTGATAGTTTTCTGCGTGTCCATGTTGGGAGATGAGCTAAACAGGCAATGAGCGGGACTGGGATGGACTTGTGCTGCATGGCTGTTACATTAAAAAATGGTTCGTCCTTTGTCATCTCTGTTGTTTAAAGACGTGCAGGTGTCTCACCAGGCTTTGAAGAATGCTCAAAAGATGCCATGAGCCCTGCCTGACTCTAGGGCAATACAAATCTGCAGCTATACTGGTTGTGAAGTGTAGTCCATCTTCTGTGTGGTTTTAGCGCTAAAGCCTGTGTTACGTTAAATTAAGGTGACTGCCTTAGGAGGTAATATTCTGCTTCATTGCTTCTGGATGTACTTCTTAGTAGGAAAAGACAGAGATGGGAAGTGTTTAACGCCTCTTCCCTTGAGTAATATTTTCTGCCAGC
Source organism: Coccyzus lansbergi (assembly GCA_033558105.1). Lineage (NCBI taxonomy): Eukaryota > Metazoa > Chordata > Aves > Cuculiformes > Coccyzidae > Coccyzus > Coccyzus lansbergi. The sequence goes on from JAUMJK010000923.1 coordinate 201,038, forward strand.
CAAGGTGGACAGAGAAAATGGGTTTGTGGGCAGGTTATGAGCAAGCTCCCTGGCTGACTATGGATCTCCTGGTCTCTTTCCTGGCTTACTGGCTTTTGAGATACCAAAAGCATCTGATGTTATCTAGTCTTAGCTTTCCTCAGCTTGCCAGGAATATTGTCATTTTCTGCAGAGTGTTAGAATTCAGGCAATGTAAAAATGGTTTGAATGTGGTAGTGTCAAAAGCTACAGCTTCATGTGTCACGACTTTTTTTCCTGGAGGGAGGAGATAGATGAGTTGATTTGGTCTGTGAGCTAGGGCCACTGTTGGGGAAATGTGCAGGCATTGCACTTGACTTACATTTTTACTTACTTTTGAATCTTTGTTTTAAGAAGTAAACTTAAAGTACTTCTGTTACAAGTGTCTTCATTGCTGGAATTTCCTTTGCTGAGAGAACAAATGTTCTTCTTTTGTATGTAATGTTGTTGAAAAGCAGCAGCAAGTTGACCACAGTTTGTTTCTGCAGTAAGAAATATTATTTCTGTCTGTGCTGATTAACATGTTCTGCTCCCAAGAGGAAGATGTGCTAAGTAATTTTATTAGGTTGCTGACCAAATTCGTTACGCTGACCAACTTTTATTGCTGTCTTTTGAGCCTCAGCTTTTAAAAATCCTATAAAATATAATTACAAAATACCTCTTGACAACAAAATGCTGTATAAATATTTAATAATGTTGGTTTTGTACTGCTTTCTGCTCTGCCTGGAATTAGAGTGAGAGCAGATTAACTTCTGGGACAGAGAAGTTTGCTCCAGTCCCTGCAGAGCTGTGCACAGCTGTGTGTGTTTGCGTGGTTTGCAGCTCGGATGCCACTCCAGAGATTGTCAGAGATTTCCTCTGCTCCTCCTCCCTAAAATTCTTTGTCAAATGTTATGCACAAAGCAGACTGAGGATGGGATTTGGAGAAAAGATGACTCTTGTCTCGTAATACCATTGAGAGAAATAGTAACGAACTAATGAGGCTTTTTTTCCCAGCCCTAGGCCCCCTCTTATCTTCCAAACTCTTCTATTAACACATCTTAACATTCACACCTCTGCTATCCATGTGCTCTGCACCATCCATTTGTGCCCCACTCATGGCACATTCTTGTAAGGTCACCTACAGCTTTCCACTATCCTACCAACTGACAACCAAACATTGAGCTGTTTTCTTTACAGCTTCATTGAAGGTCACTCTTCTGTCCTGTAGCAACACCTGGTACAAGAAGGGCATGTCCTTCTGCTGGCATCTTTCTCTTGTCTCTCTTTGAGATGGCCCAAGAGGTTTGCCTCTGTTTACTCTGGCTTACAGTTAGACTTAGGACGGTGTCATTGATGCGTCTAGAGGTGAACATGTTTAGAAGTAATACAGAAGAACAGTGGTTAACTGTAAAGGAGTTTATAGATGCCTACTGACTACTAGTTAGTGCCAACTAACTACTTAAAATTTGAGAATAAAATTTCATTTAGTCACGTATCAGTGTATCTTTGGTAGATCGGACTCCTAGGATCATTAGGGTTCAACTTAGGTTTTCTGTATTGCTAAGTATTAAAAGATCAAAATTCTTTTTTTAAAAAAAAAGAATAAAAAGGAAATTTACAAGGACTAGAAGTGATTTACACATTTTGTCTAGATGATTGAAGTGTATCTGTGCAGAGTAAATCAATGCACCTTCTGTATTACATAAATACGTCAGGTGGCCAAGCCCATTTGCTTATCAGTGTTAAATAAGACTTAAATTCCTGTTTGGATACAGTGTATATACCATGAGACTGATCTTGCAAAGCCTTATTCATATACATGAGGATTATTTATGTGTGTAAGGCTTAAGAGGATCAAATCCTATCGTCTAAGTCTGCAAGCCTTCATGACTATTTACTGACTTTTTTTTGCCCAGGTCACTAGGAATCCTGCACAGGAATGCTAAGAGCAGGAGTTGCTAATAGGAGAGACCTAATACAGTGGAAACCTTAGGAAATAATAAAGTTAACTTGTGTTCCAGCATTGAAAGTTCTCTTTTAATACAGAGCATGGAGCTGTGTGGAGGAGTATGGATCCATGCTTCTTTGTTCTTCTTGATAACCTATTAATGGTCACACATGTTTTAAACAGTACTCTGGAGTATCAAAGCCTCGCTAGCTACAGGGATTTGTAGAGTCAGGGGTGGAGAGGAGTTTACAAAAACCCCGTCAGTTCCTCTGCACAGCACTGCACTTGGAGGTGGCCATACTGCTGCCTTCCACCCTGTGCTGAACATCTGGGAGAAAAAAGGCACTGCCTTGTATCTCTCATCTAAATTGGCCACTCGCTCCATTTTCTGTGCAACTTCTCAGAAATTTCTTTTTCTGTTACATTTGCTTCAGCTTTTTAATATAATAATATGAAAATACAGATAGTCTTGCAATTTCTCCCTATATTTAACGGACCTTTTATAAATTTTGTTAAGATCCCATTTTAACCTAATCCATATGGCAGGGGCATAAAATATCAGCAACTAAGATTAATTTCTGGATTGTTGGCATAATTTATGGGGGGCAATATGCTCTAAACTGCAAGACAGCTGTTTGTAGCCTTTTCTGTACAACATTCTGTCTCTTACTGTGCATTTTGGCAGTACTTGGCGCTGCTCTGTTTGTCATCTCCTCCCACTCTGTAGAATATAAGACCCTTTTACACAGAGATACAAACACACAGGAGGCTACCCACACATTTCTTAGTGATCTGTTTAGTATAATAGATTTTTCTTTTGTGAGTACTTCTTTGAAGCAATAAAACCTACTATTTTACATTGGTGCTTCTGTAAGTTCAAGCTGTATGATGTGAAAGTTGGTAGCAGCCTTCCAGAGCCGAGGACTTGATTGGCAAGTTGAATAAATTTTCACAGCTGATCCATAAATCCCCGACAGTCCATTAGGAGCTTCAGAGTGGCTCTGGCAAGCTCCCCTACAATAATTGTACTTTTAAGTTTGTTATATTTAGTTTTCTCACCTCTTAGCTGGCTGCCAGGGGAACCTCAGTAGAAGCAACCAACTCTGTATCTGCTTTTCCCTCCAAGCTGGCAGTTTTTACAAGGAGCACAGCGTGGGAGGAGGTTTGCTGGTTGACTCCCAGTGGACATGGAAGAGAACATCTAAGGGTGTGACTTGTGACAAGTGGACCCCAGGTCTGGGCTCGAACATTTCAGTAATTTGAGGAGACATGGAGTACATAATTTCTTGCCCCCCCACCTGCAGCCCTGACTTTTAAGAAACAACAGAACCATCAGTGGAGGTGGAAAACATGCTTCTTCAAGCTTAAAGATGACAGACTCAGATATAACTCTGTGAGACAGAGACATAGCTCTTAATTTAAATTCCCTGAGGTAATTGTACTTATTTATCTGTAGCAAAACTGGCAGAGCGACCAGCTTCTAGGAGTCGCCACTCTTAAGTACAGAACCTCATGGGTGGCTGCAGTGAGAGCAGCAGGCGTTCGTTTGAGGTGTGGGGTTTGGTGCCGTCGGTGTTACTGGAGCAGCTGGAAGCCTGGCAGTAAAATCAGTGCTATCATGCTTATATTGCATCTTTGATAATGCTTCTTACATACTAGAGCCCCAAGAGACAGCCTAATAAATCCAAAGAGAGGTTCCTGTTGTTCCCCTGGATGTGAGTCTTGCTGTATGGGCTCTGGAAGCAAACTTGGACTCGGCTGGTTTTTTTGAGCAATTAGTGAATATTTTGTACGTTTCCTCCTGAAAGCTGAGCTGCTTTGCCAAGGATGTCTGGACACTTGGTAAAGTCTGGTGTATTACCTTGCTGAATGGACAGGGAGACTGTGTAGAAGGAAGGGGTGTGTCTCCATGGTAAACTCTTCCAAAGGCATATTTTTTTTCCCTTTCTACAGGAGTGAGGGATAAACTGAATTTGTGTCTTCTGCTACATAAAACCAGCCTCTCATACCTATAAGCAATGAATGATTCCTTTACACAGGAAGGTGATGGAGGAGCATTATCTGAAGTATTTATGAAAAGAAAAGGAAAGAAAGAAGAAATATTGGTGATCTTCTCATTGAATTTTCAAATATTTTATTTTTAGAGCAAGAAAAGCAGAAATTTTACTCATATTAAAAGCTCCTTCAAAAAAACCCCTTCACCTTTAAATTTTAATTTAGGAGGATCAGAAACTTAGTTGATTAGGACCTTTTTAAGATAAGGATGGAGTAAGTAACTATAAATGGTGATACAGTGAGTGATGATCTCACCCGACAATCTTTGTGTTGAACTTAAGCAGAGAAGGTAAAAATACCAGCTGACAACCTTCTTGCAGGGTGGCATGTCTGATTAAAATAGAGTGATCTTCAGTAAAAGAAATGGAATCAGTCGTCTCTTCAATCCTTGGTTTCAAGTGCTTTAACTTCATTTGATGCAAGAAGTCAAGTGAAGATGTCATTCCCTTGGTGGGATTAGAGTGCTGTTGATGCTGAGCCAGTTTTGGTATTTGATGCTGAAACTGGAAATTCTGGGAGTGAGAAGAGTAAATGAGCAAGTGAAATGCAGAGCATTGCTTCAGCTGGAAGAAAAGGTGATGCCCTTCATCTGTGTATCGTAGCAGAAAAAAGTGTCAGAGCAATATGGAACTTGTAATATGGATTGGGTTTGGGGTAGGATTGTGCAAAAAATACAATACTTAAAAGTACAAAATGATGTTAAGATTAAATCGGGTATATCATAGAATCACCAGGTTGGAAGAGGCCCACCGGATCACTTGAGTCCAACCATTCCTATCAGCTTATATGGGTGTAAGCAAAAGATATCAGGTATATTGGTGTAAACAAACTACGTGCATCTTCCTAGGTTAACTTGCATAAGTGCACTCTGCTTTATTTCCTCAGGAACGGAATGGATGAGAAGCAGGTCACTGAGAGGACAGTATGGACCTCCTATGCTCTTGAGCAAACAGTCTGCTAAGATACTGGGCTATAGATAAGAACAGCAGGGCATCCTTGCCTGGTAGTTGCTGACCAGCAGGATGTTAATGCAAACTTCCACTAACTAGCATTTCATCTCCCTAGCAAGTTAAACTTGCAGATGCTTATTCACAGAAGTAGTTGGAGTGAATCAGTGACCAGTATTTACACCTGTAAGAAGTTTTCAGATGGAGCGTAAGATGAATCCATAATTAAAGGCTAAAGCTTAAGAGAAGGCACATGATTCTGAAGTCTTACTGCTGATTGTTGCTCTAAAATACAAGCAAGGGAATGCAGCTGTGGAAGGTGTGGGGTGAGTTTAGCAGGCTTGTTTTTACTGTAGGGTTACCGTAGAATCCTTCCTGGGTTTTAAACATTACCATCTGTCAAACAAAATTAGTTAAATGAGTTAAAATGGTTCTTTTGAGACAGCTGGGGAGTTTGAGGACAATCTGCCTTCACTTGGGTAACTCTCACTTTGGGAAGAGTATGTTGGATAAATAATCCGCATGCATAATCAGTTCTGTTTATTATCTTTGTCAATGATCTGGACAAGGGGATCGAGTGCATCCTCAGTTTGCAGACAGCTCCAAGCTGTGTGGAAGTGTTGATCTGCTTGAGGGCAGGAAGGTTCTACAGAGGGATCTGGACAGGCTGGATTGATGGACCAAGGCCAAAGGTATGAGGTTCAACATGGCCAAGTGCTGGGTCCTGTACCTGTGTCACAACAACCCCAGGCAATGCTACAGGCTTGGGGAAGAGCGACTGGGAAGCTGTCTGGCATAGAAAGACTTGGATGTGTTGGTAAACAACCGGCTGAACATGAGCCAGCAATGTGCTCAGTGGCCAAGAGGGCCAGCAGCATCATGGCTTGTATCAGAAAGAGCGTAGCCAGCAGGAGCAGGGAAGAGGTTGTGCTGTGCTCCACACTGGTGAGGCTGCACCTCGAATCCTGTGTTGAGTTTTGGGCCCCTCAGTACAAGGAGGACATTTGAGGGGCTGGAGCATGTCCAGAGGACAGAAATGGAGCTGGGGAAGGGTTTGGAGCACAAGTGTTATGGGGAGCAGCTGAGGAACTGGGGCCATTTAGTCTGGAAAAACAGAGTCTCAGAGGCGACCTTATCACTCTCTACAACTGCCTGAAAGGAGGTTGTAGTGAGGTGGGTGTTGATCTCCGTGTACACATAATGAGCGGTGGGTCAAGAGGAAATGGCCTCAAGTGGTACTAGGGGAGTTTTAAACTAGGTATTGTGAACTGTTACTTCACTAAAAGGGCTGTCAAGCGCTGGCACAGGCTGCCCAGCGAAGTTGTTTGAATCACCATCCGTGGAGGTATTTAAAAGATGGATACGTGTGGTTTAGTGATGGACTTGACTGTGCAAGATTAACAGCTGGACTTGATGATTTTGAAGATCTTTTCCAACTGAAACCATTCTGTGATTCTATTCTGTTTAGCCTCCATTGCCACCGTTCCCTCAAGGACGGAAAAGTTCTCTGTGTGATGCTGCTGACTAGGAAGTTTCAGCCCTGCCTGCTGCAAGAATTTGCTAGACTGAAGCAGCGTTGGATGGGCTGAGACCCGCTATGGGGAAGCTTGTGCTTAGATTAGGTTAATCAGAGATAAGTCAGGAAGGTGAAGTGTGTGAGGAATCTGTGGAAGAATTCCTTTATATGGGGAAAAGCCTATGTATTTCCTCTTGGCTTCTTTGGGAGTGCCTAAGCCTTATGACAGCATTAAGTCAAGCAGCTCTCTTTTTTATCCTTTTTTTGCAATGTCATCTTGATGTAGCTGGTAGCAACGTTTTCTTTTCCATCAGTTAATTAAAATGAGAATAAAGTTAACTTAAGTTGCAAACTCGGTCATTTGCTTTTCCTTCCTCATGAGATAAAAAGTGGCATAATTACAGCTTTAGGAATTGCAAGAGGTGACTGATGGGAAAATGAAATATGTGTATTTTCCTATGTGGATGTTACCTGTGATGGGGCTGGGAGAGGGGGGAGGTTTTCCAACTTGTCTGTATGTCTTTGGGAGTACAAGTGCTTTGAAGAAACAAACCAGAACTTTTTCCTCATTGAAAGGGTGCCTAGACTTATCTAGGGCTACAGCAGGATATTAATAGCACATACTGCATTTCCTTCGCATAAAAATACGAAGGGCACTTTGCAGAGAAAAAATCCTGCTGTGCCTTTCTGTCTTTGGGACCAGCTCATCACCCAGCTAAAATTAAAAGGTGAAGTCAGGCAGTTCTTGCTCTCTATTTTTAAACTGCTTCAGCATATGAATGTGAGTGTGAAATCTTTCTTTAGGCCTCTCTTAACTTAATTACCTACTTATTCAAAATATTCTTTTCTCAGATGTCTATGCCATAATTATATTATCTCTTTTGTGGACTCACTTTAGCTACTCAATGTTTGTTTAATTAGTTTTATGCTTAATTTGTAGTTCTTTATTTACATGATGGAAGCCTCATGGTAAGTGTTTAAAATCTGTTTTGATCTGTTAAAAAATTAGAAAGTAGATGATGTTTTTGTATATTTGTTCCATGTTTTTCTTCTGGAAAATATTGCAATGAAGCAGAAGTAAATAAAAAAATAAAAAGAATTCAAATAAATTGTTATTAACGTCAAATGAAAACCAAGAATGATGTCATAACTGCAAGTGTTTTGTTACACTTTTTTTTTTTCTTCAAATCCTTTGTTCAGTGCAAGCTTATTCCTGCTTTATTTTGTTTATATGCTTTTTTCTTTTGTTTGAGTGAAAGGGACAATGTGGCCCCAACTGAGCAGGAGGTGCAGTGTGACTGCTTATAAACCATAAATGTGTTCCTTTTTTCTATCAGTTTGGATATGCTGAATTGTTCCTGCATCTCAGTGAATCTATGAAAAATCCCAGTCAACCACCTTTGAAATGAAACTGAATTCTCTTTGCTTGCATAGAGAAGTAATGTTTTCCAGTCTCTTAGTTGCAGCCTGCAGAGGGTGTGCTTTCCTCCTTCAAACCATCATCTCCCAGTGCATTGCGTGTTACGCACCATCCCATTAGTGCTGTACTAAGAATCCAGCATTGCACTCAGAGGTATGAAGGAAAAAGGGCATCTGTCTGTCTGTGTCTCCTGTGCCATCTGTCCCTCAATTTCTTTGACTATCAGTTGTTTGACGCGCAGGCTGTGTGACCTCTTCCCAACTGTCACCTTTCAGGGTTTAAGGGACGCTCCGTAGAGCAGTCGGTGTTTCTTTGCATCTTCCTCCAGGTGTTCTATTTCCTACAGCATCCACCTATTTCCTGCAGCGTGCACATGGGAGTCTCCCTGTAGTCCTGACTTTGACAGCTAAACAAGGAAACTGCCTGCTGCAAACCATCTCAGGGTGGCTGGTACCTGGGCACCGAGGTGTGGTTACACCTCTCCAGACAAATCCCACGTGCTGTCGATCTGATGTTCTACTTCCACATACCTCCCTCTCCCGCTTACCAGAAATACTGGAGATTTCACAGGCTTGGGTGTTAGATGACAGCACATTTGTATTACTGGTGAGAAACACGTTGCTATTCATGGTGTTTAGTGGCAGTATCATTAGATAGCTAGACGGTGATGTTAAGTAACACAAACCTGGAGCCGTAGTCTTTTGGACACATCTTCCCATGCCAAGTCTTGGTGCTTGGAACAGTTTGCCCATTAATTTGTTCCAAGCTTCCACCCCCTCCCTTCCCTCTCCAGAAAACCCTTGGCAAACCATGTCTTCTGTAAATCTTCCTGCCTTGGCTGGCCACTGCCTTTCTGTTCGTGCTGTCCTGTCCTGTTGCCCATTTTTGACTTCAGATTGAAAATTTGTCAGCACAGAGATCCATGTGAGCATTCTGCATCTTGTAAAGACATACACAGACCCTTTATTCTTTCAGAAATGAAAAGCTGCATTTTAAGACTGAAATATCGACACAATGTTCACCTAGACAGTGGAGTTTTTGTAAGGCTACTTATAGTCATAGATTTTCTTTTTTCCAGCTGGAGACTGCAGCCCAATGTTGGAAATGTTACACTAACAGTACCCACAGAACTTCTGCTGCTGTCACCATTGTGTCTTCTACTGCTCTTTAGCTTTCAAAATTTTTTTTGGTGTTTGTTTTTGTAAATGAACGTAATTATTGTGCATTAGTGAAACATATGCTTGGCAAAAGCATCTTGACAAAACCAGTGGGTTTTAAGGTGTTAACGTACCTCTGTGCTTGAAATGGAGCCTGAAGAATTTGTCCTCTGAAATCTTACATTATGCTTTGGCCATTGGAAATGAAGCACCTGACAGCATTAAGCTGTCGGAAGGATTTCCAGTCATGGGTAGCAACCATCAGGTATGCATTAATCCACAGTAGGAGATCTGGACAGCTTTTGATTTACTAGCACTCATCTGTTCAATAGAAGGTGGAGATCAGCACAGCAATTACATTTAAAAGTGATTGAAATGTACTGAAAAGGAAAGGAGAATTTTATAGGTATGATACAAATGTAGCGAAACTGAAAATTGTACTTCTGGATAATCTTTAAAGTGCATTTCTCCAAGTCACCAAAGGAACTATTTCGTAGCTGCTATGCCTGTTTAACAATATCGCACCAGTTGCCTCATATTAAAGAAGACACTTTAAGTTCTCTAATATCTTTTCCAATATATTGGATTCAATAACTGGAGAACAAAGAACTATATCTGGTTTTTAGTAGCTCGAGCATTTATACATTTGCTTGAGTACTGTAGAGTTTACATGAACAGATGTTCCAGCTGAGATAAACATATAGGTTTAACAATAGACTATAGAAGTTCTTGTTTTCTTCATATCGTACCTTGAAGTAGTTTTAATAGGAGACTTTATTTGAAGAATTTGATGTATCCACGTTTTTATTTCCAGAAATGGTACATGAAATGTTTTTATTTAACTGGCTAATAAAATGAAAGAGCCAGGTCATAAAGCAGTGTTCGTTAAACCGTACAAAAATAATACAAAGATTCCTGTCATGTGATCTGATAATGAAACCCGAGGAAATCACTTTCTTGTGTATCATATCATGCAAGTGGAATAGAAAACATCTTGACGTTAGTAATAAATATGTATATAATATATCAAAATTTTTATGTGTGTATATGAGCTTTCTGCATGTGTGCATGCACGCACCTATTTACAATTTTATTTAAGGAATTCCTGTTTTAGCTATTAATATTTCTAACCTTTCCCAGCGTATAAATAGTCCATTGTGGTCTTCTACACAGCTGTTGTGTCCTCCAAAAAGACCTGTGCTCATTTAGCTAGGGAATTGTGTAAAAATGGTGTTAGGATGATGATGATGTATACAATAAACCATATTGTCCAAAAGGTCGATTGGTTTCTTGCCACATTTCTTGGGCAGTATGGGTCAGAGCATTGATGTGATGGGAACTGTCTTCATATTTTCAAGATGTGATCCTGGAATGAGACAGACCTGAACTATTCCAAATTCCCTCCAATAACATGGCACACTTTGGGTTTTCTATCAGTTGAGATTTTGGATTATTGCACAGCCTATGGCAGAAACTTCTATAATGTTCACTTCTCTAGGCTTTGTGACCTCTGTTGTTAATTTGTGGTGGGTATAGCCTGACCTAATTGTTGGAGGGCTGGGAATTGTGCAAGAGTTCAGCTGTTGAGAATTATGTCCTAAGTTGTCTTTACAACTACCTGAAAGGATGATATAGAGAGGGTTTGTTGTAGGTTATGAGTAAAGTTGCACTGGAGGAGGTTTAGATTGGATATTAGGAAATATTACTTTGCTGAAAGGGCTGTCAAGCATTGGAACAGGCTACCCAGGGAAGTGGTTGAGTCACCACCCCTGGAGGTGTTTAAAAGATGGCTAGATGTGGTACTTGGGGACATGGTTTAGTGGTGGACTTGGCAGTTTGAGGTTGACGGTTGGACTCTTAGATGTCTTTTCCAACCTAAATGATTCTGTGATTTGTTATGAGAATGGTTTTGTATAGAATGTGTGTCTCTGTACATATGCATATGTATATGTCTATAAATACCTTTTCTCGAGCAGTGGACAATAAACCTGATGTGTATCTCCTTGGAAGAAGTCTTGAAAGTAAAATGGAAGTGCCTGCCTGGGAAAGTCAGTCCAGACATTTTGTTCACTGAGGTGTCCGTAGGTTGTCCTATCAAGGGCTTAGCTTTGTCTTCCTGGAAAAAAAATATCTCAAGGGGCACATCAATGCAGGACTATGTGTAAATGGGGTCCACTGTGAAACTAAACTGTCATGTGCCTTTGACAATTGTTGGCTTGCAGCCATGGAGCAAGTTTCACAGAAATGGTTCTGAGTGCTGCTGTATAGATTTTGCTTCGTATGTCAGAACTGGTGCTAGTCCCTTGCTGGCAAGAAACACCTCCGGCTTCTCTTGCAGTGCAAGAGAGCCCTAGAACATAAGAATCGTGGGCCCGAAATAACATAGGATGCTGGGCATTCCTGATGGGAAAAGTGGGTGATGCTAAAGGCAACTGTGACTATACAAAACACAATGTTTGGCTGTTGAGTTGCTGTCTGGTGCATTCTGTATAGCTCTATCATAGTATGATATCTCTGATTTGACTAATCCATTGCAAAAATGGATTTAGTAAGACAGTTCATCAGTGGAGATTTGCATTGGTATATAATTGGTTAAGGATATAAGCTGAAATTTAAATTTGTACTTAGATATGGTTTTTATTTAAAACAGTATCCTACTCAGAATTTCAGTGACATATTTTACAAATTGCTCCTCGGATGCTTTTTCATGAGCTCAAACAGTTGTGTTATAAATAAGGAATGGATTCAGGAGGCTTCCCAGTATTATTGATCATCTTGTAATGTTTTCCAGATGGCAGAACATGATGTAATCCATACTGCCCTTTTTGTTTTGCTGCACTGTATACTCAGTCATATCTAATAAGTAACCAAGAGACTTTCAGAAGCTCATCAGACTGTAACGATGATAGCTAGTTAATCCAAATGCTCTTTATTATGTTATGAAAACTGCAGATTAACAAATCACTTGTTGGTGAATGCAGGAAGATTGATTGCTACTCAAATCTCTGTGAGAACAAGATACGCAACACGGATTAGTTTAGCTCAAACTACGCTTGGTTGAATTAATTCCACTTTCCTCGGGGCTATGAAGTAGTTTACATCTGTTCGAGTGTGAATTTCTCTAGCAGCACTCGGTAATTTTGATTCCTCTTCTTTGGAGAAGCGATGGAAGTGTTTGTTGCTGTTTCCATTGATCTGAAATAATACCAAAGCACTAGCATCATTGGTTGTGTGGGCTTGGTGGCTAAGTTCAAATTAATTGCAGCTTGCAGTTGCTCAGAATTCTGCCAGTGTTTGTGCAATAATGTTGTTTACTAACTGGTGCTTTTATTAGGCTGACAGACCATCATTTGAATGGCAAACCCATCAAATTTAAGTAGGCGCTTAGCTCAGGATTTTCTCAGCATTTATTGAAGGCGCCAGGGGTATTGCACTGGGACAGGTGCAGTCTTGCCGTGCAGAGGCAGGATTTGAGGAGTACATGGAGAACGAAAGCTCCATGTGGATTCTAACATCCAGCTGTGTAGGGTTTCTCATCTGAACCCACTTCCAGCAAATCTTTGGGGGAGATTAAGGCTGGGGTAGGAGGTTTTGATCTACTGGCAGTTAACCTGTAGGGTGGGTTTTGTAGGTACTTCTTGAGACTGTACTACCCTTTGATTAAGCCCAGAAAAATGGGATGGAGAGAAGAATGCCAAAGGAAGCATACATACACGATATTAACTAGCTTCTGGAAGGGAGGAGGAAAAAATTCCTCTTGTGAGTTTAATGATGGTCTCACCATTCATGGAGCAGCAACCTGTAGATTGCCGTGGGTAGGACACAGATCGCTGGGCTGGTTGGTCTGGTTGTGCACTTTCTACCCTGTCTGTATGAGTTCAGGCAAGGAGAGTTGGAATAGGAGCTGTGAAACATTGGAAAGAGCAGTTTCTAACACAATTCTAGGCTCAGTGCTTCTGCTATGTGTACTGGCCTTATTGTTTTACTCAGTGACTTCCTTAAGTGGTTTTTATCATGGGTAGCATTGCCTGGCTGGTAGCTGTTTTTGTTTTTCCTTTATTGCGTCTCTTGAGAGTTCCAGTGTCAAAACACACCCTCATAGGGGAGGAGGGAAAGAGGAGAGGTTTGCATGAGGCACATGTCTCGCTTTACATTATCCTGATGTTCTCCAGTTTGGCTTCTTGGAAGGAGCATTTGTTGTTAGTAGTCACTCAGTCTAGGCTTGTTTATTGACTCAAGCTGTCTTTGCTCACTCCAGTCTTGCTGGTGATGAATGCGCTCTGCCATTCTGCTTTCTATGGCTTGTCCTGTGAGACAATATTGAGCTTTTGGAAATGGGAGACTAGCAGAGAGCTAACTACATTATTCATCAAATATTCCTCAGAGTCCCAGGGAAGGGCTGTGATGTTGTGTTCCAAAGCCTCTTTCTTGGTGTCTTTTGCAAACAATATGTGGAAAATGGACTCACCGCTGAAATAAGGGCTAGGAGAGGGAACAGGAGAGGGGAAGGAGTCCTGAAAGGACGTTTTCATCACCTTCTTCCACAACCCTTCTCCGTTTGCTCCCCTTCAGCAATTTTTAATTCAGGTTTTCTCCCAGACAAAAATCTTTCTAGTCTTCTTATGCCCTGTCATGTCCTGGTCTGCCAGATCCCTAGTTTCTCCTCTACCAAACCTTCTTTGGTTTTAATTTTTTTTTTTTTTTTTTGGTGTGTGTGAGAATTAGCTACTACTTCCACAACAGCTAAACCTTGTCTGTAAAGTACAAGGAAGAGTTATCCATTGCTTTTTCCCGTTTCTTAGAAATGCCAGAGAGAATCACTACAGATTGACAACTGGAAAGGTTTCTGCCCAGAAATCCAGCCCACTGACTTGGTGTAAGACTGTGGGAATGGAAATCTAGCATTTATTTGTTTGAGAGAGACCAGAGATTTTCAGAGTTGATAGATAAATTTTATGTTCTGTAAATGTTGCATTTATCAAATGCCTAAAAATGTTCTATTAACAGAGGCTTTCTGGCACTATGGGGTCTCCAAAAAAGTTTGATGAAGGAGGGAGTGACTGTTAATAAACTTTCCTTCTTGGGGAGGAGTAGGGAGCCCTCTCCCGTATTTTAGAGAGACTGTGTAAAAGGAATGGAAATCCTGCCTCGAAGGATTTTTGGCATGCAGAGCACTGCTGTAAGCATAGATTTTGTGTTGGCTCAGCGTGCAGACCGCAGGTCTCATAGCCGCAAGCGCAAAAGGTCAGGATTGCATTTAGCCCATAACTATTAACTCTGTGATACACTATTAGTCATAGAAACCTGAGAATTTTGTTAAGATATCCTGAGTTTGATTTTGAAATATTGGGACAGCTTTTAAAATTCCATCATGGTTTAAATTGGTGCTACCAGCAGTAAAGCCAGTTACTTGGAATATGGTGCTTTTAAAAGATTTTACTCCTCTTGTGTTGTTTGTGAATTCTGCTTTTAAGAGAAAATAGTTATCTGCAAGTGTAAAACCTGCCTTGTCTCAAAGTAAATTCTTTAAGCATAATATAGTTAAAACACTTTTATGTAAATTCTCAGTTGCAATAGCAGTACAAGAAAATTTTAGCAGCAATAGGTTAAAAAAACTATTGAGATACATGTAAGATTTTTTTAAATGTTGTAAGTTTTCCTTTAAAATTATCAATAGTTGTTTGCCAGCCCCCAGTCTTTAATTAATCCCAAGCAGGCAATTTTTCTTATTCAGTGGTATAGTACTGTGGTTGTTTTCTGGGAGCTGCGTTTATCTACATCAGTTAGGTCAAGCTGTAACTTTTATAGAAAAGCTGCAAAGCAAACCATAAATCACCTCTTGTTCACAAATCATTTATTTTGGTCTTTAAATGTCAGGTTGTGTATATTAACCTTGCCCTTTTTCTGTCTAAAGATGGAGGTTTTTATGAAGCAATCATGTGACAAATTGATGTCTTTACCAATGTGTGCCTGTATGTTCTATCACCAAAATATCTAAATAATAATAATTATAGCAAAACTCGAATTCGCAAAATATGTAGGACTTCAGGGTTAAAAAAACCCCCATGGCTTGTAGAATCTTTTTTTCTAATTAAAGGAAAAGAAGTTTGGTTTTTTTTTTTTTTCAGAAGTGATAGAACAGGATATCAAACTGTATTGCTTTTCCCCTATATTCATAAGTCTGTTTCTAAGCAGAGGCTCTTGGGAGTTGAGTGCAGGGGAGTGAGGGGACACTGTAGCATGGATAGGACAAGGAAAATGGATAATAGTTTGTGATAATCCACCCACCAACCATAACAAAGTGTGGCTCATCAGAGAAGTTTATTGGAATAAAATATTTACTATTTAGATACATTAAACAAAATAACATCTTGCATTTGTTTGTATTTTAGCTCTTTCTTACTTACCATCTCACTGTATTTTTTACTCTTGAGGGTGATTGCAAAAATGTCCCATTTCTGTGTTATTCTCAAGATAAGTTGAGCACTGAAGTTTAAATCATTAAGTCAACAAGCTACTATTTTCTGAGAACTGCCAGCTTTATCTTATTGTAGATTTTTCTTTCAGATTCTTGTTTATGTCTAGTGCAGGAGGAGAATATGTGGTTTTGTCTGTTTCCCATCAAGAAAATTGTGTGTCATTGAAAAAAAACCCTCGATCTTCCAGAAGAGGTTTATTTTTCTAGCAAAGGAAGTCTCTCTCGGGTTAGAATCTGAGATGAGAGTCTGGCAGCTTAAATATTTTATCACTTTAAACATATATAACGTGAAAGCTGTTCAGTCTAGGCGCGCCTGCATGTCCGTGTTCCCTTGAATTATTTTTGCAGTCCACTTATAGGAAAATATTGAATTTTGGTTTTTATATTTAGTAGTTTTTTTTGACTAGTTATTTAGGTTACTTAGATGGAGAAGATTTTCCCCCTTGATTTCATGAATTTCTTTGTTCTTTCTGTAATTATTCAACACGTTACAATCTCACTATACTCAAAAGATTTTGTAAGTGAAATATTAATTGTTTTCTAAAGCTTTCTGTTAAATATCGAATTTATAGGTAGAATTTTCTTTTAGAAAAAAATGAGTAAAATGCAAATGGAATTATTTTTTGTACAATTTTTTAAAAAAAATCATCCTTCCAAACTTCTTATAGTGAAAATGTCTTTGCTAAAAATGCAATCTAGTCATGAGGCAGAACTCCTGAACTATTACAACTTTGGAGAGTGTTTTTAAACTTGGTTTCTGAACTTGAATTTCAAAAACACTGTAGAAATTTGTGTTATTGTTGATAAAAATCTAATCTCTACTCGGTTTATTGAACTAGAATATAATATTTTTATATAAAAAGAGATTCTCATTAGAAGATAAAAGATTTATTATGCAAGACAGGCTTAAAAAGAAGGCTTGTTGTACTGTTTTACAAAGAACTCTGCATGTCTCAGCTAAAGAACACGCCTCCTTTTTATTAATAAAATTGCATGTCTCAGAAGCTGAATTATTTAATGTTGCCATGAAATTCTAAAATTCTGCAGTGGAGAAACTTCCTGTTCAAAATAGATCAAATGGATTCATTAGTAATTGGTAACATCTCGTGGAACCTGGCAGATGGTCTTTTTGTCAATGCATTTACTTGACTGTTAAGTGTATATATACACAAAGCATAACAT
The DNA here is from genome assembly GCA_033558105.1 of Coccyzus lansbergi. Lineage (NCBI taxonomy): Eukaryota > Metazoa > Chordata > Aves > Cuculiformes > Coccyzidae > Coccyzus > Coccyzus lansbergi. The sequence continues at coordinate 217,741 of JAUMJK010000923.1, forward strand.
AATGTTATGCTTACAGGCTGCCCTAGTCTTAAGTTCCATTTCGAATACTTTGTTCTCTATCAAAATATGAACTTTCCATAGGCTGGTGCTTATCTGCCTGTCTTCCCAGCTGAGTGAGATTTAAGCTATAGCAGCTTGGACAACACAAGCAGTTGAAGGTTGTGTATTTACATGAGTGCTCAGGAAGAACATGGGGAATTACTGAATTATCAGTAAGAGGAAAAGCTCAAAAGCCGAGATAATGGATCAGGAAAGGTAGAGTGTTCATTTAACTTGGTGATATTGGTTGACTATAATTCCTTAGAATAACATTTAATAATTAATGATATTTTTTTCCTAAGTCCATAAAAAGGCAGGGAACTTGGGGTCTCTTAATGCTGTGTGTGACTATTCCATCTTCTGTCAGAAGCTTTTGTGCCTCCAATGTGTAATATTAGGATGTTGATTAGCAAAGGTAGATGAAGTTCTGTGTGTTCTGGTTGTAATTCTTATTGTGATGGTGGTGGCGTTTGTAAAGTCGTCTACCTCTTTTGAAAGCATAATGCACAGACACAAGAGAGAGGATTTCAAGATACGGTTTATTTTTCTTAATTGCTCCACTTGCCCTTGACAAACATGCTTTTTCTCAAACATGATTCAGAGTTATTGTTCCCAAATGGGTTCCAGTAGATACAGGTGCTGCTCTGTGAAGCACTTAATGTGGTTTACAGAAACAACTATCACCGAGATAACTGTGGAAATGTTCTCTGCTGCTTTCAGATGCAGACAGTCTATTTTTGACCTGGAGACCAATATCAAGCCCTGGATTTTGTCAGGTCAGGGAGTGGGCACCAAAGACCTTATCTCTTTTTTTCCCTTTGTTGAAAACCTATCCTTATCCTTCCTGGGTCCTGGGGTGACAGATACTGCTGGTATTTAAAATACCTTGATAGGAGAAGTCATGAACTTATTTTTCTATTTTTAAGGATGCTCATTAAAGTTGCTAGCAAGGCTCTTTGAGCTGCAGGGCTATAGGACAAGACTGGGGGAGAACACTGCTAGCAAGACCAGGAAGCCGTAGAAAAGCATGACGCCTTCAATAGTGCTTTGTTAAATAGAGATGTATTAAAAACATAAATTAGTGTTACATAAGCATAAACACTTTGCAAGTATTTAATACCTATGCACTTATTTATTTATTTGATGTTTTTATTGTATTTTCAGAAAAAGTATAATTTTTTGTGTATTTGGGAAAGTTTTAATTAAACAGTTAACTTTTTGTATTTGTTTTTTTAAGGAGGACCAGTGGAATTGCGTAGCGTTTTATTTAAGGAAAAGTTCTTTAAGTGCATTTTTAGAAAGATTTATTGTTAGATAAGCAGCTAAAACTCAATTATGTGCCTTCATAAAGATATGAAATTGAAGGAAGCTTCAAAACAGCAAATTAGAAGGAGCACATCAAATTCTCTGCAGACCATTAGAATGCATAAATGAGTGCTTGGTCTGTTTTGAGGTCTAGTAGTAGGCAGATTCATTCATATTATGTTAAATGAATTTTTTTTTTAACCATCGAGTGTCTTGGTTCAACATTGCCCTCTTGTTGCCCAAAATTTTTGGAACTTGCATTGTTGAAAAAGCTTAGTTGCAGAGTTACAGCTCTGTCTGTGGGTTAACAATAAGGAATTAAGTAACTAACAAACTGTTTGCTTTATTTGGATTTATTTATATTGGGATTTAAAACTAGAATGAAATAATGTAAACAAACTGTAACTCTGGAAATTTAAGGAAACTGCAGTTACAAATAGATCATACATGGTTTTCCGGAAGAAATTATGAATGTCAACTCAAAAGGAAAAAAATCCATAAGTTGTGAATAACTTCTTATTGTTATAATATTACTACACATAAATTGTGGTGGTTTTGACAAATTTGTAGTTTTTCCTCTGTTTTCGTTCTCTTTTGTATCATAACAACTCTTCCGTTACCGAAGGGAAGGAGGCAAAGGGAAAGGGAGGAAACAGTTTATTTAATATGGGTGTTTAACTGGTAAATGGTTCCTAATCTAAAGATGCGTTTGCAAAATTTAATCAGGACATTAAAGGAGGAAGGTGAAAATTCATGACTTTCTTTATTAACAGAAAAATGAATGCTCTTTAGCATATTCAGTCTATGTAAAATGTAATTACTGATAGTCTTTAAGGTAGCTCTGTCTCTTCATCTTAATCTTACCATGGGAAATGTATTACAGGAATGTTTTCCTTCTGTAGCAACATGGAATTTTCCTTTTGTTCAGTAGTTTCTGAGATTTTTTTTATGCCATTTGTTGGCATGCCTACAACTTTTGTGTCATCAGCAACAGTGGTAAATTATACCTGAAAAACAAAATTAAAGTGACAAATGAAATCTATTTGAAATTGCGTTATTGAAGCTTGGCAGAAGCAATACGTGTGTTTGTATAATCTTATTTGGCAATGGATGCAAATCTCTGTTCAAGAAGGAAATACTGCTTTGAACAAAGGTAAACGGAAATTCTTTCAGTATAGATTCTTAATCAGTAAAAAAGTAGTTAGGAGAGCTGGTCAGATATTCCTTGATATGGTGCTTGTGTATACCCATGTAGGTAATTTCTCACTTACAGTCTCTGAGTTACAAGTGAAAAAAAGGCATTGAGTAACAACTACAGAATAAATCATAGCTTAGATATACCCCTGTTTTTCCTGTAGTGCAAAGATCTTCATATAATTTAGGAAAATGGTGGCGGTATATTGTATTAATTACTATTATGATTAATGGTTTCTGTTGCAATAGTCCCCCGAGTGTTACTCCAGCATTAACCGTATACGGCCCCGATTGTTGTGTTGACTAAAAAATCCAGATTGCACAATTTAGTCACTCTTTGTCCTGGGAATTTATAATTCTGGCTGCATAGATTTGCTAAGTACTCTTAGAAAAAATGTCAATGTAAATCTGGCGGCACAGACTACTCTGAAGCACTCTCTGATTCCATGGACTGCAAGTGTAGAATCCCTAGTGACTCCCAGTACTAGATAAGTAAATATGAAATAAATAGAAATATGAAATTAAAACTCGATAAATATGAAATCATTTACTTGTTAAAAAGTGCATGTTCTGTTATTTGAGGGGGTTTTATATAGTTTCTGGTTAGAGATCTGCAGAGTTGCTGTATGAAAGTATTTACCTTTTCTTAGTGTCATTCACCTGTCTTGAAACTATCACAAAAAAAGGAAATACTTTTAGGGTAGGCAGGGAGAGAGTTAAGAACTACATTAAAGAATGAGTTTCTTCTGTCTCAACCAGATCCTTTCTACGTCTCCAGTTAGAGAGTTGGGATTTCTTCTTTAAGCCACATACCTTCAAAGATTTAAACAGCCAAAATATGTATTTGGGTAGTAGAAATTACATTTTCCGCATTAAGGTTTGTCGTGGTGATTTTTTTAAATGGACCAATGCAGTTTTCAGGCTTTTCATGTATCAAACGAACCACACAGCCCAGCAGAGTATTGGAATTGTGCTGAATATAATGGATTCCTTCAGTGGTATTTCACTGTTCTTTCACTCGGAGTTTGTTTTCTAAAGCAGTGACCTGTGTTTTTCTGCTTTTGTTTTAGCTGGAGTGAAAGCTATAGAAGTTTCTTTTCAGCAGATTTTACCGCTGATTGTCAATACGGCTTGAGTATAATGTTTCTCAGTAAATGGAGTGGCAAAGAACAGTTAATAATCTCATTCCTGACGCAACGCTGTTATGTCTGAAGACTGGAGTTGCTAAATTATGAGCTAGACTTTCCGATTCTGGCAGCAGCCTGCTGCATACAGCACTGTAAGCAAACCTGCGGAGAAGTTTAAGATGTGAATTTCTCATTGCACAATCTATCAAACGTCACATTGATGGGACACGAGGTTTATTTATCTTTTAAAAATACTCTGAAGCATTGTTAAGGTATATTCCTTAGGAATAATTAGCTCCTGAACAGTTCATTACATGTACCTTTTTATCCAGTGCATATACATTATATAACTAATCAAATCATGCACTTTTAGAAATCCTGTGATACCAATAAATGTATTCCATCTTATTACCCCTAAAGAGCATGAAAATCTTCCTTTCTGGGAGTATATGAGTACATTTCATATTCCTTTCTATATCTTCAACATACATCACGTTGGGCTTTTCCTAGATAATAATATTTTAGAGACTCCAAGTCTCTCTGATTTGTATTCACAATTGAAGTTTAGAGTTTTCTGTTTGTTTTTTGTTAGTCCTGCTGGAGCTTGAAAATTTGTTTTGGCATTAGCCATTCTTTTTCTGAATCTTTGCTTGAGGAAGCACTCCAGGTAAATCCTCCACACGTCCTCTGGTATCTGAGCAAAATAAATGTTAATGTCCAGTATTAAGGTTAGTTAAACAGCCCACAGCATGCTTAAATACTAAATTTCTCAATAAAATTACTAAAGAAAGAATAGGAATCTTGCCTTTATTGAGCAGGAAAATAATCTCATTGCATTCAGTTAGTGACTTCAAGTACTCCTTTATGAATGACTGATGCAGGACAATTTGGAACCGAAGCTGAATTAATTCTCACTGATGGATCTTAAATCTTAGAGCTGTTGCATTGATGGAAATTTGTTTGGTTATAATTTTGGGGCTTGAGAGAAAACCAAAACAAAAAAGACCTTAAAATAAACCAAAACCTGGGGAGATGTGGGTAATCCTGACCATTCTCATTGAAATGTTCGCCCTAAAAGGCACGTGAAATTAGTGATTTTTTTAATTTTTTTTCCCATTGTAGCACAACTGAGATACAGAAACCCCATTTTTTGTAGTGAGAATGCCTGGATGTCCTCCAATCGAGCGAGAACAAAGAGTTGTCTGTCAGGGTCCCGGGAGCCCCACATCTGCTTTTTTCAAACAGGATGTGGGGAAGGGTAAAAATCCTCTCCATCTGTGACACTAACATGGCTTTGAGAACACCTGGAATTACTAGATCCAGCATTGGAAGCTTGTTGCTGGAGCTTAAATGCTTTTAGGGGGCTGATGTTTGGTGTCGTGTGGGAGCTTAGGGTTAGGGCAGATTTTCCACTGGAGTATCTGGACCCTAAAATCAGAACTCAGTCCTTCTTTGGAAAATTGTAAAATAATTTCAACATATAATTTCTGGGGAACTGTTTAGCCTAGTTTTAGCTTTTATTAAAACAACAGCAACAGAATCTTTTGAGTAATTTTTAGCGTGTTTCACTACCCACTCTGAATTTTGTAAGCAAGGGCATCAAATTTATGTCTTTGTTAGCTACTGTGTTTAAGTTGATTTCACTTGTATGGATGTCCAGCAAAGCAGAGAATATTAAGCACACAACAAGATTGCGTAAGAGAAATTCCATCTGTGCTTCAAAGAGTATTAAAAAATAGCTGTATGTTTTCAGGGGAGCCTGAAAGTTTTCTCTGATCAGTGTGCAATGAGTGCATCATATTATCAGTCAGCTTTTAACAGGATACGATTTGACAGTTACTCAAATAATTGGCTAGCTAATAAAAATAGGAACAAATATTTTGGCAGTGGACAGTTTGAGAAAGGAAAATTGTTTGTAGACTTCATATGAATTATTAATCTGCCTCTGTTTTCAACTAAAGATGCTTGTCGTGAATTCTGTCAACAGTTTCAAATAAGTAGTGATATTTAATTTGATTAAAGCTGTCTCGAGTTTCTGTTTAATATATCATGCAAAAAAGGTTGTTCAGTTTCTATTTGTTTGTTTGTTTTTTAATTTGCAATGGAGAAATAATAATGGGCTACCATGTCACAGCTCTAACACTTCTAGATTTCAGACATAGCAATAAAACTTATTCTATTGTTCATCTGAATCAATGGCAAATTAATAGCTGTATATTAATAAGTGTTGAATTCCTCAACATATGAGTAAAGAATTTGGTTCAGAATACATGCTATGATATATTATAGAAAGTAGTCATAAAAAACCACTGTTACATCTTTATTTCTGGAATTTTAAAGTTTGCAGGAAAACTCTGAAAAGGAAAGGTTGACAGCCATAATTGTAATTCTGTGTTCTTGAAACTAGTAGGTAAGTACGTTAATGACTGCTTTTTGTATTCACTACTCACGGTTTATTATAACACATAATCTTAAGAATCCATTGGCTTGTGTTTGATGTTTTTAATATTGGAAAAAAATCTGTCTATGAAGGAGGATATGAAGTACAGATTGTGAGGCAGCTGAGTGCATGTTAGTTCTTGTTGTTTCATTTTTACAGTAAATCCCAAACGTTAACAATGCTCACGGCTTTCTTAGTCAGCAGAGTTTCTGTTGCTTTTTCTCAACTGCGAGTCTGAATGATGTGCTTAGGGTTTTAAGATATGGTTGTTTGGAAATCAGCTGCGGCTGCTCAGAATGAAGGTTCAATTTCTACTCTTGTGTAATTGTCGTCTTAAAAGAGAATCTTTAAATTGCCAGAAACTACAACAGAGTTAATGTGTCAGCTGGGCTGGTCACATCCTTCGTAACAGAGAAGTCTGTGAAATACTGAAAGTAGCACTGAACACGTCTACTTCATCAGTTCATGTAACAATAAGATTGTTTGAATTTAAGAAGTGGGAAATATTTTAAATGGGAAAACCCCTATGAAATTAGGTGGTAGGAAGAAAATCCTGGTGACAGAGCATCTGTGTTAATCTGGATCACAGTTTACCTTCACTCTTTCTTCTGACATCCTTAACACTGTGCAGTCCTCCACAGTCTAAACTGGGTATGCACTGCTTTTTTCTGTGAACAAAATATCAGCTAGACAGGGAAAAACCTGAAAGAGTAACAGTTAATACCCCACTCATATATAATTGAGGTTTTTTCTGATTATTTGGGAGAAGGTATCACAGTTGTTATAACCTTTAGAATAATTTTCCATTACACAACCATTGGCAATCTATTAAACATTTAAGAAATTTGAATTTCTGTATTGCTGTTCTGGAAGGTTTGAATCACATGCTGCAAGAACCTGCTATGCTGTTGGCTTCTTGGAAAAAAAGTACAGTGAAAATTTTCCTAGACATTGGCTGTTAAAGTAGAAACATCTTCTTGTAAGAGCCATCTCATGCTTTCTGAGTGCACTAATAATAAATTGTTTATGTTAGAAACTTGTCTTTAAAAAAATAGTAACACCTGACATGAATTGACACTCTTTTAACCTTTTCAGTCAAATATTTTTAAAGTAATTTTTTTGTGATTTTTAAGATGTATTTCTTTATATTTCGGTTTAACAAAAATATAGCAAAGATGAATGGTGGTGAGGAAAAATAATTAATTTATTGAGGATGACATTTCATCAATATGGGAGAGTAGTCAAAATATTATGTAATTTCTGCTTCTTTGAAGTTAATATATTCATATCGATGCTGGCAATGAAGTAAATTTTCTTGAACTGCTCACAGAGCTCAGTAATTAATGTTCTGTGCTGTCCAAAGTGCTCAGGGAATGAATCCAAAAGCATTTTGATGTTATAATTAAATGTCAGTGTACTACAACACTTGAACAATGTGAGCTTTTTATGTCAGTCAAACAATTCTTTGATGCATTTTGCAGTAGGTTTGGGGGGGATATATAAAAGGTACATTATATAAATACTGCTAATTACCATTAATCCACATTGTACAATATAGAAGTCACCTAATGATTATGTAGCTTTTTAAAATCGTAAAGGATAGAGACGTCATTTTCCTTTGCATCCATTTAAATATCTTGAAAGGAGTTTAATTTTCTTTCAACTGTGTAGCTTATAGTACTGGCTGTACAGGGAGTTTTGTTCTTTCAACTCAGGGGAAAGTGTTCGCTGGACAAACATACCGTAGCATGTTACCGCTACCCTTTAAAATGGAATGGAAATACAGAGTCTTTGCCTATACTGTGAACTCCCTGTCTGTAGACAAACACGTGTATCACGCAATCTCTTCTTTCTGCTGTATATGGTGATTTTTGGTATGGTTTTTTTGGAGATGAGTTTTGGAAGCTTGAACCTAGCTGGCTTTTTAAAAAAATAGAGTTGTTATTAGCTTAATTTTGATTTTTACTTACAAAACAAGTACCAATGCTTTATTGCCGACTCCTGGGAGGTCTGTGAAGAGTAATGACTGGAATATAGAGAGGATGAAATTACAGACAATGCAATAATCTGCTGTTATAATGCAATAACTAGTTAAAAAATTAATAACTAAATAAAAGCATGAGGACATTCTTTCCCACAATATCTAGGGCAGAAACAGTCTGTCGATGCTAGAAAAAAGACCAGGCAGTTACAATAAAACTTCTATATTACCCACCTGGCCTTAGGTGGGGGACTTCACACTGGGGGGTCTGCTTGCCTCTTGCTCCGTGGTGCCATCACTCACGACGCTGCCGGCAGGGTGGGCAGACATCCCACGGCACACGGGCTGCACCAACAGCCCTGTCGCCAGACCTCTCGCCCTCGATATCGCTACAGCCTAGATTGCATGGGGGCTGAGAGGTCTCAGTGCCATTCTTGTAGACGCTGTGCATGTCTAACAGGAGCAGTTGTGTCTACCTCAAAGACTTTGTTAAGGATTAGAGAGCTTTAGCAAGGATTGTGTGGTTTTGTTGTTCCAAGCATTGGAAAATGCAGTCATGGCTTGCACGGGTAGAGGTTACAGTCTGATTTGAAAGATGAGCTACAAGAGGTTTCCATAATACCGTGAATTGAATAATGCAAATTGGAGCACAACAGTGAAGATCATAAACGTGGAGAGAACAAAGGAATAACATTGAGAAGTGAACTGGGAGCACTCGAGTTGCCTTGAGACAAAAGTAAACAATTTAATAGCGATTTGCCAATATATGTTTGGCTACTGGTAAGACTCTGCAGTATCTTACAACCTTTTTAAAATTTACATATTGATTAAAAACAACATATCACTCTCTCTCACATGAATGAACTGGGATACTCCCTGAGTGCAGTTTAAAAGATCAGTATTATAATTTAAACCGTAGAAAACACAGGTGCAGAGAACATAAGATAGCACATGCTGTAACCATTCCATATCATGAACTGTTAATTATCCTTCTTTACTTGTAACTGAATATGGCCAAACCAGGCTTGTGTTTATGAACAGGAATGGGTGATACTTCTTTTCAGATTCCTTGACGAGATTACTATATTATCTGACACTCTTGACAAAAAGTCATTTTCTTACCTCTTAGCCTGTCTAGAGCAGTAGACGACTTCTGTTTTGTTTTGTTTTGGGTTTTTTTTGCAGCTTGATGACAGATGAGACCAGTGTGCTGCACGTGGGAATATTCCATGTGCTAAGATGTAAAAGAATAAGTTTTACAGCAGAGGGTTAAGAAGGCTTGTGCCTTTTTATTTTAAATGAGCATGAAAAACTTTGATGTGGGTCATTAATGGTAATAATCAACTGTAAGGAAAAGTGACCGGCCTGGAGGCTTTGCGGGGATAGGGAGAGGCCGTCTGTGTTGAAGCCACAGTTTTGAGTGTAAAGCCCTGTTGGTAGGATCTGAAATTTGTCATTTTTGGTAACTCTAGCACAGCAAACTAATAGGTCTGATTTGGATTCTTAGGGAATGAACATCTGTACCACAAAACCTGATTGTTGGTTTCTGCTAAGGGAGACTGCATTGCTTTAACAACTGGAAGGAGTCGATGTCTGTTGTGTGGGAGCTGCTTGAGTTTATTTTATACATTCCTGGCTGTGTTGCTGCTGTTTCGTGCATCAATGGGATCCTGGCAGCCAGGCTTGCTGTCTTTCCTAGCAGACTGAGGACAATTCTATTTCACACTTTGTAGACCAAGATTTACGTGTGAGTGGTCTTCTCAAGATACTGAAATGGCTGCAGTTTGTTCTGATATGTTGAATATCTTGACCAGTCACAATTGAGGGTTCTCCATAATTCATACAGAAGATGTTAGAGAGACAGGAAATATGTCAAAGGGGTAAAAACTCCTGTTGAAACCCGCAAACTTCTGAAGTCGGTGTCAGAAATGTCGTCAACTTGCTTATTAGTAATTAAGAGTGATATTTGAGAAATCCCCTACCCATTTGTCATTGTCCTGTTCCCCTGGCCCGGGAAACAACAAAAGCAGATCTGCTATAGGAAACAAGAAGAGAAACATCTCCTTTTCTGGCAGTTCACTGTGTGGAAGCAACTTACAGGTTTTCACATCCTTTTTCCAGAGGAGGAGCCAGGTTTATTCAGACCAGTGTTGAGATGGAGAGAGGTTTGTAAAGAGGTCACCAAGCTGTTGGGAGAATTAATGTGACATTGCTGTGGTTAGTGGATTTGTCACTTCAGGGCACTGGTGTGACGATGTGGCTGGTTGATCTCTTCCAGAGACCTCTGGGCTCCAAGAATAAGCTTAAAGGTGATTGTAGTGTGTTGTATCATTTACATAACTTACCTATCAGTAACACTTCCCGTATTGTCAAATGTGTGTGTGTTTATATATGTGTCTGCTGAAAGGACTGGGTTCAAAGGATAAACTCTGACAGTGACGTGGACTCAAACTGACTTTGTAAAAAGGTAAGTACCTCCCACTTGGTTGTATGATTTTTCATGAAAGAAAAAGCAAATGCCTACATTAATTCTTCCACTTCACAGGCAATGCAGGACTTCTCAAGGGGGTTGGACAAGACGACCTTTAAAGTTCTGTTCCAACCCAAACCATTCTATGAATCTATGATTCTTGTAAGATAAAGGAACAAATCTGACTATATCCCTTGATTTAAGCTTTTGACAGCTATCTGCTTTGGTTTTGTTCATGGGCATTTTCTTTTGTTAGTGTCTTGACTCATGATTAGGATAAACGGCTGGAATAACAAGGATTTGGGTCACTGTTGATAGTCAGCAATATCCCCAAGTGTGGCTTTTCACCAGTCTTCATGCCATATTAATCATGAAGTTTGAGAAGAGTGGTGGGACCTGTCTCCTTGCTGTCAGTCTCCACAGCCTGTGTGCTGGATGTGTCAGCACAATGCCACTGGCAGATGGAAGAGTTGCACTAAGTATGCAGAGTTATGGTTTAAGTGAAAAAGCTGTGGGAAAGGAAATACATTAATCCATTGCGGCTGTTTTTTTCTTTCAAGTAAGCATCTGTAATAAATTGCAAGATTTTCCTGAACTTATCCTTTATATTTCTAGATTCCTATCTTGAGTGGGGGAGGGAGTAGAATAGAAATTGAATTGAAGCATAAAAAATAAATAAAATACAGAAGCAACTGAAAATTAAGTTAGGTTGTGCATGTGGAAAGAAATCCTCTCCCATATGGTCTTCTTCGTGAACACGCTTCAGGAAATCCTGGTCTAGCAGATCATAAAATATGCATTGTGCATAGGAGTGCATCATTTGTTTAGGTGGTGATGTGGAGGTGATGTTTAGGAAGTGATTTAAAGCCAGGAAAAAACCTATCCCTGAGTCTTGGAAGAGCTGAACATGATGAGCAATTGAGTATGGGCATATTCTTTGAAAGTATACTGAATGTTTGGTCTCTTAACTCTTTGGGGTTTTTTTTCTACATAATCAGGAATTTCATGTTTGATCCTGTGTTTGATTTTTGCACTTTTGAGAACATATAGTAGATGTTTACACTGGCTGAAAAGGAGATGATGTTGAATATTTTACAAAACACTTTTGTTTAAAATTCAAAATTATCAGTATGATTTTGAAAATACTTTTGTTTCTCATGTGCTCAATTTTCATTTTGCTATTTTTCCTGTTGTTACAATTTTTATATCCTCCAAGGACCAGATATCCTAAAGAGGCGTTTTCCTGTGCCATCCAGATGTGGTGAAAACTCATGTATTTTTCTCCCCCTTCTCCTTTAGATATAATTCACTTTTGAGGTGCACGCAAACTTTATTCCTTACTTTTAAAAGTCCTGAGACCCCTGCCCAGTGTGGCAGCAATGCAGGATGCTTGTTGTTCCAGCATGGTGGCTCCATACAGCTGTGTAGCATCTCCATAGAGGTCCAAGGGAAGGGTTTAGGCTCTATAGAGCCTGCAGCTGCTGTTGCCATATGTAGCACAGCTCGTTCACCTGTTTGATGCTGCTGACAGGGCTGGTGAGAAGTGGCTGTGCACTCACAAGATGAGTGTCTAAACTTTCTTTCCCAAAGTGCTGTTAAAGCTGAATGGAAAGACGGGGTAGGAGCGACAGAGCCTGCACACCAAGCTTGAGCTCAGAAGTGGATGCTTATGTAAGCCTATTGTATCCACAAGCTGTACCAGTCCTTTTGGTCCCTGTTGGGATAGAGGAAGCCGTGGCAGAGCTCTGTGTTGTTACATCTAGGCCAATTCTCGTGCTCTAGCCCGTTTATTTTAAACTACCTTGAAATATGTCTCTGCTGCACCATAGTGGGTACTGAATGCAAAGTCATGTATTTTAGCGGCATCTGTTGCAATTTACTCTTGTCACATGAAAACCTCATTGGGGAAAAAAAGACAAACAGAAGTAAATAGTGTAAAACTCTATCTGAACTGTTGCCAACTACTTGCTCTGAAAAAATATTGTGGAAGCTGAAAATACTCTAGGAAAAAGGTGGCCAGCAAAGGACGCTTGGCTGAATTAACTCATGGCTTAAGTGGGTTCTCTTGTGTCAGTGATTCCATATCCTTTTAAGAACGTGTTGATCTTCTTACAAGGGTTTGATGTGAACCAATTTGGGGCAGAAGCTGATACAAAATATGTATTCCACAGCCAAGTCATGCACAGCAAAATGGCTAAACCCACATGCGTTTGTTCTGCAGGCGCCTGCTCGGTGGTTAAATGTTATTTTTGTCAGGTCTGTTATGGCACTTGAATATGCATGGTTGTGTTTGTTCACCTTCTGGTGGCTTTCCACCTATGAAAATACATTGAAAAAGTGCAAATGTTGCCTTAGTAAACTAACGCTCAGAAAAACTGTAGCAGAAATTATTTTTTCTCTTTTTAAAAAAAAATTTTTTTTTGTTTGATTTAATGTCACTGAAGTACATTGTGAGCAGGATAACTTCAAGTTCAACTCTTAAAGCAGCTTTTGTCCTTAGAGAATAATGCTTTCCAGAGGAAAAATGCACTGACTAGCTCCAGCTCTAATGTGGACAAGGCACCTAATTCCCTCATGGAGGAGAAATTATAGCCATGTAAACAGGAGGAAAAGCAGATGTTTTCCTTGTTGAGATCTGCCCCTCAGATAATGCTGTACTGTGCAACATGTGTGCACCGTGCCATGCGGATCCTGCAATTCTCAGAGGGGTTTTCTTTACCATACGCTGCAGCATTCCAGAGCTGTGGCAACATGGATGCTCGTCACAACCTTTCTCTTTCTTGCGTCTTTTCTGGTATTTTACCCATGCCAGATACATAAGCATTTTAGGAATGAAACTTTTGCAGACTTAATTTCCCCTGCTGCTTATTTTCTCATGTAGATTTTTTTCCTTGTGTGAATTGTATTTGTTTGTTGTTAAAGAAGAGGTGCAATTTCTTGTCAGCAACTGAGGGATTGCAGTCTGAAGTTTCATTAAAGTTTGTGCAACTTTCTGTCCCTCTGCATTTTGAGGTACAAAATGTGAAGCTCTTCTGCTCCACAAGCTGATGGGTTATTTTTCATTTTAAGTGTCTACAGTTCTGTTGCTTGTCAAAGTGAGACAACCCAAATGTTTCCTCCCTACCAGCACAGGGGAGAAGTTTCCTTGGCCTCAAGAAAAAAGATTCCCATTTCCTTCAACAAAAAGCGTAATGTTTTGGTGGGGCAGTAAACTTTGTTTCTGGCTTTTTGGCAGAGTGCTATGTGAGCAGCATACTGCAGGGAAGTGTCCACATCCAGAGCCTGAGAGGAAAGATAATACCATGTTTTTGAGGCCGTTCCTGCATAAAAAGAGCAACTTTATCAGCTGAGGGAAAGAAATCCTCATTCTGATGAATTTTAGAAAATTAGCTTCAATTTAATTATTTAAAAACATGTTAATGTACCTTCTGTGGCACCAAGGGAAGAGAATATAGCAAACTTATACCAGCTGTCTTTTTGATAAATGTCCCTACATAGACCAGCAGAGGCTGTGACATTCCACTTACCCTTCTTGATAATCTGAAAATCTTCTGTGCTGGAGCATCTGCTCCAGGGCACTAACGTAGGAATGTCAGATAAATTCTGTGTTTCATTTGCTGGTGGATACGTTAGCCAGCAAGTTATACGACAGGCTTGTATGGAAGAAAAAAATGGGTTGCACCAACACATGATGGTGTGTGTTACCCAGGAATCAGAAAATTAGGCATATATTAATGACAGTGAAGGAAGATATTGCTGACTAGAAGAAATAGGATGCACTCATAACATGTTTACATTATCCAAGAAGGAAATCTTATACTAATCTTCAGAAAGAAAATTGTAAACCTACTGCTTAATCCCTGTATGTTATATCAGAGCCCTTACTCTGCTGCACTTGAACTGGAGAAATCCATTCCTCTGCGTGTTTGGTTTTCTGAGGACTCTAAAATCAGTAGCTTTTTTTTTTTTTCTAGGCTGTCCTGAAATTTGGAGTCTCATTGCATGACAGGATTAACCTTCTAAATTCAGGGATCTGTTGCTGCATTTCTCAAAATACAGCATCCTCTACCACAGAAGCTTTTCTTTCAGCACATTTTACTGCTTTTTTTATATGTGGGAACAGCACTACCACTCTGATCACATCCCAAAAGCAGTTGGAGCTCTGTAAGTTCACCTGTGTTGCGTGGCACCCCCTTCATCTCTAACAGAACAAACCTAAAAACTTGAAAAGGATCTTGGGGGACAACAAAGCCAGGACTCTGATGTGCAGGAGATGCAGATTACCCTGCACATGCAAAGATCAGACTGCCAATGGGCTTATAGTTTCTCAGACATCATGAGAGCTGGATAGTGTGAGATGATGTACAGGAGGCAGTTGAACATAATTTTTAAGCAGCTTGTTTCAGTTCCTTGCTGTTGGTTGTCTTGCTGTGTTTTAGCATTTTCATCAGAGGGCTGTGAGGCTTTTAGCCTTCCTCTGAAGAATGGACTGTTGTTGACAAATATGATGGAACTTTTGTTCATCAGTAAGTGAATATTCATTGTAATGAATCAGATTAATTATGGTGATTAAGTAGTAGTTGCAGCAATCAGTAAGTTCTAACAAAATTAGCATCATGTCCCATTTTTTTCTTTCAATGAATCAGTTCTCTTAAACCCTGTTAGCACTCAATCTTTTTCTTACTAGTTCTTCTCTTTTTTGTAAAGACATACCTGAAGGCAACAGTGACATTTTGCCCTTCTCCTGTGCTCTGTTACTGTTCAGAAACTCTCCAGAGCCTATAGCATCACTCTTCAGCTGTTTGTTCAAGTGTGCTGGAATGTGAAGTGACCATCGCTCTTAACTAATGCTATGGAGATCAGTGGAAATGCAGCACCATATCCCAGCAGTAAATCTGTCCTCCTTAATTTCAATTACATGTATTTTTCTAAATGACTTGTACAACCAGGCTGAAGTTTGGGCTCCATGTTGCTCAATAGTGTAAGTTAATTCTAGAATTATGAACAAATCTTATTTCTCAAAGTCTTCTTCAATTCAGGCTTTGTTGACAGGAGCACAGGTTTTGAGGTTATTTAACTGTGCCAACAAGCAATTGAATGCAACAGCCTAAAACTTAATTCAGTTAAAAGATTTTTTTAAACAAAATTGACACCTGGCATAAGACCTTTATAGCACAGAAATATGTAAGAATGATGCATGATTATGTTGTTTCAAAGTGCTTGCCAAGGAGTAGAGAACTATAATCTTCACAGGAGAGGGAGGCAGTAAGCTGTTAATGTGTTTATTGTCCTAGCTACTAATATGTGCAAACACCAAATTATTTTGAGAGTTACATACGTACGTGAATATATGTAATAAATGATTTCTCCCACATTCCATTCCAAGAACAAGATTATTATAACATGCTGGATTTGGCACGAAATGTGAAATCATTAAGAAGGTGAAGCCAGTGCAGAATGTATCAGCTTGCTATTTAAATCAGTGTCCCTCTATGAGATCATGTAGCTTGTATTGTGTGATCTGAATTAATGGGCTTTTTCTTGAGATTTTTTCCTCTCACACGATCTAAGCTGGAGATCCCTGCCTCTGTGTCCGTCACTGCGTTGCAGCTGAGTTCTTTGAGTTGCTTTGGCCCTTTGGCTTTGGAGTCTGTAGGTGAAACTCTCTGTAGACAAACTGCAGTTCCCAATGACTTCAGCTTATGGGTCTGGGTTCCCAGGGCATCCAACCACTGGCTGCAGAGCCAGAAACCTAGGCTCAACTGGAGCCAGTGCTTCAGGTTGCCCAGCAATTTGTTAAGGACTTAGCAGACCAGCCCTGATAGCCGTGTCTGCGGCCAGCTCTCCCGCAGCTTGCCAGGTTTGCTGCTTAGAACTGGACGCCTGACCTTGGAGACTGCAGACTGTAGTAGTCTGGCAGGAAAGATCAGGAGACTGACCGGTGTTGTCACGGCCAACCCTTCTGCACAGTTTATTTTGGTGGCAAATGAATTAAGGACTCAGAGGTCAGAAAAAACACTTTACAAGGCATGAGTGTAGTATTATAGGGGTTGGGATTTTTTTCCTTCCCCTTGGAAATAGGTAGAAATCTTTCTCTTGGCTTCAGCAAGTTTTGAAATTACATCGGCATAGTTGTTCTTAATTGCCCTGAATATCCTAAGGAATGAGGTTGAGGAGGTCATGGTAATTATTGATATAGTATGTTTTAATTCACTGTGTCACATTATTTATATTACTATCTATCTAAGCCTGAAAAGTGATACAGACTAAACAATAATTGCTGAAGAATTGTGTCCACTCAAATAACAAATAAGGATTCATCAAGAGTAATTCATTCGGTGAACTGGAGTTGGTGAGGAATGAGATGATAGTTCTGGTTTGGAAGTCAGATTTCAAACTTGTTTTCTGTGCCTAGAGGCTGTGTGCCTGGCTTAGATGAAAGATGATCTATGCTTTATTTAACATTAATTCATTACGAAGGGAAGAGAAACAGGAATCTGTTTTTTATTCAGAAGCTGAAATTCTGTTCATTAGGCTTATAAAGAAGAGACCAAATTTGTTTTCATTTCTTGAATTAGTTACAGAGAAATGTTATATTGTTCCCAGTCTAAGTAATCCAAAATCCAAATTATAACCTTCACATGTCTTTACTTGTTGATCATCAACTTTGTCTGCTTGACTATAAAGGAAACCAAAGGTGACTTTGAACCTAGGCTTATCATATTTGTAGTGTGGTGGGCAAGCATAGTAGTGCAGTATCCCCAGGGAGAATTATGTGATTTGAAAAAACTATGCAACTCTGAACCATCGAGCAGCTTTTCTGGGCTGAAATGCAGTCACTGTTTAATAGAACAGAAAAGACCCACCATAGAGCAACTGAGTCCTGATCCTGTAAATCACTGTCTCTGATCAGATTCTTATGTTTGCTCAAACCCGTTGAGTTAAGAGCTTGTCCTTTACACCTTCCCTCAGCCTTCTACCCAAAGCAGGCAGCAAGGGAGAGGTTGGGCCGGAGACTTTAGGAAGTTCATGATTTTGCAGTAGGGACATTAAGAAAAAAATGACAGATATCAGAAAACTAATACAAGTCTAATGGGTAATAAGGCAGTAGCAGAGATATTTGAAAATGTTGTGCAAAATAGAAGGTTTTGCATTTCATATCTCAATGTTTCACAGGGATGTACAATTACCTGCAGGGTAACTTGAGGTGAAATAACATTGAAGTTGATAAAATGTGAAGTATTGGATATTCAGTAACTTATCCACTACTGAGCCTGGGTTCTTGACTTCTGTCCACTGTCTTCTGCAGATGGGCTTGTTTTGTTTCCTGGATAACTTATCTGCTGTCTGTGTGAGGTTTCCTGGGGCGTTTTGGCTCTGTGTGTCTAATTGGCACTTCCCACTTGAAGGCCTGAGCAGCACAGAAAGCTTGTAAATCCGAGGTCAGCAATTCCCCTCTATGTCTCTGTAGGCACAAGGATTAAAAGACATACTTGAGAGACACCAAAGTCAAGTGCTGTAGTGTTTGCTCCAGAGCCTTAATCTGATAGAGAAGGGTTAAATTTATTTGCCTATTGAGGAGTAATAAACAGTTGTCACTGATAATAAATTACATAAACTGCAGGTGGTCTTCGGTAATGACAAATGCAGACTTTATGACCTATGTTCAAGCTGGTAAACACTTCAGTGCATCTCTCTGCTATCTGGGCTAAAAATAGCCTCTAACCCCAGAGAAATCTACTTTTAGGATTTCTGTACTTGTGTTTTAATGTCTGTACAGCAAGAGAGAATGAGTAAGAGGGACAGATCAAAATAGGTAAAATCATTACAGAAAAAAACAAAAGTCTAGGACAGGAGTGATTATGGCAGCCGTGTGTGAAGGCTGATGGGTAGCATTATAAAAATTTGTTTGCATTTGTATCTTAAAATTATGGCAGCGCTAGAAGCAAGGGAGCAATTTCCCTGCAACATCTGTGAAATCTCAATCAGCGAGACTGCCATTTGCTTTAAATTGTTTCTCAGTGTTTAGATCATTTTTATGCTGCAGGACAGTTACTTTTACGTGGTTGTGATTCAAATTAACTAGTAGAAATCTTAGAACTTCTGCGTATTCTTATTAACTGTGGCTGCAAGACGATGCAACAAGACTTGGGATAGACAAGCAGTCCTCTTTTCCTTGGATGTTTCTAGAATTTGCAGTTATTTGCCTTGTAGGTTGTTTCAGCTGATATCTAGATAAGCTTAAAAGAGCAATGAACACCTTTGCTTCAGAGCAGTATTTATATAACTTGCAGAAGGCTAATTAAGCATGCTAGTTAGCCCAATTTATTTAAGAAAGTGCTGGTGTGGTCCCGCAGAAGGTGGATTTGTGTGATTTCTCTGCCTTCTTCCGTCTCTTTACTCACCTGTAAGAAGTACATCGCATTCAATAGTTGACAATTCCAAACTGTAAAACATAATTAAGCAAAATTATTAAAGCACCTTGGAGTTCTTGAATAAAGACTTTGCAGATGATCAGAACACCAAAGGCTAAGAGACAGGGCCAGTAGTACACATCATCAATATAATAAATCCAAAGTAAGGTGATTATTCTACCTCTTATGATGTCGCAAGACAGAGAGGAGTGGAACAGCAAGGTGTTAGGTCCGTGTATCTTTCATGGTACTTACCAAACCCTCTATGTTTTGCCATGGCTACTAGGGGCTAAGGCAAGATGAAGTCTTTTGCCTGGAATCTGTTTTATTATTTCACTGGAAAGTGCTATCTCCATGCAAGCAATCAAGTTTGCAAGAGGGGTGGGATTCAGATGCATCTTTCTTCAGCAACAATGACAAACACTGTTACATATCCTTCCTGGTGGGAGTGGGATGGAAGAAGGAAAGTTTCTAAAACTCAGGGTAGAGAAGTTCTGAGAGTTTCCAAACAGTATTTTTGTTTCATTTGTATTCTATATTATGAATTAAGATTTACCAAAGTGTTTGGCCTAATAGACAGGTTTGCCTACTTGCAATTCCCTATTCCGAAGGCTCTGTAGCTGCTAGATTGATGCTTATGTGTTCATTCCAGTGCTCAGAAGTGTATCTGGGTGATCCCTTTTAATGAATGTTATAAGATGCCAGTAGTTGTTGACGGTGTGTGGTCCAGTGCCCTGTGGATCGCGGGAATCCATGCCTGCCTTTGTGCACAGACCTCAGTCATTATATTCTAAAAGCAAAAGACATATTAAATGTTAGCTTGTATAGAATTAATTTAATTTAGTTTAGGTCACGTATGCTTCACTGTGCCATGAAAGCGTAAATGCACAACTGCTCCCTGGAAGCAGATGTAAGGCAGGTTGTGGGAATAAGATAATTCCTCTGCTTTTATCTCTGCAGGATCTGGCTCTAGGTATTGAACTACTCACAAATGTGTTTAAAATAACCTAAAGGTATGAGGGTTTCCATTGTAAGGTTGACTACAGAGAATTTTTTATAAGGGTTACTTATACTAAATTACAGAGCTCAAAATAATTCCTCTTCCTATAACTAGAATACTTTGAATAGGGGAATGGAGAGAAAGAAAAAGGTTCCTTACATTCTTTCTTGGATTTAGACTTTTTCAGTGTGCCAAATTAACTTCTTTGCTATGCTATTCAGCTTGGAATAATCACCTGCTGCCCATCTTGTGGGAATGCAGAATCCAGTTCTG
This sequence comes from Coccyzus lansbergi, assembly GCA_033558105.1. NCBI lineage: Eukaryota > Metazoa > Chordata > Aves > Cuculiformes > Coccyzidae > Coccyzus > Coccyzus lansbergi. The sequence goes on from JAUMJK010000923.1 coordinate 237,984, forward strand.
CTAGGTCTGTCTTGACTTCTGGGAAGCTAAAAACAGCTCGCCCATCTACACATAAATGTTACACACTGCAAATTGCCCAGGGGCAAGTGAATCCCTTTATGTGTCTGTTTCTGTGAAAGGTTTGATGTTCCAGCTTATTTATATCCTACAGTTATTGCCAAATATATGATGTAATTTCCTAATTTGCAACCTCATGACTACTTGCTGATGTTATTCCATTTCACAAATAGCATGAATGAAATACAAACTTCATACACCTAAAAGAAGCCTTGTCTCGTCTGCTTCTCCCACCTGTTGTCTCTCTGTACCTATAGAACATGCTGGTGCCATTGCTCGTGTTAGAGATCATGTGGCAAACTGCTCATCCAAGGACGGTTCTTGTATGTAACAGTCTGTAAGAAATACAAAATACCTTTTCTCTTCTGTGCTTATGTTGTAGATTCAGGGTTTAGTTACATCCTAATACACTGGTGTGCATAGTTTTATCCATTTACATATTTATTTCTCTCAGTTCAATAGCCTTGCATTTCTTGAATTGGCGGGGTCAGGCAATTTTAAATCCACTGCCCTTGTAAAAACAATAATTTTATGGTTTATAGCTGTATGGCGTGTGCACAGTAGGCTAAGCTGATTGGTAACACCAGGGTTTCCCGTGAAGCTGGTGGGATTGACAGCCACAGCTTGATGATGAAGACAGATGGAAATCTGCTGTGTCTGCAGGCAGTCATGCCCAGCAGGTTTAAGGCTGCAGCTATGAGAACGCCAGTCACACAATGAAGTCAAAGCCCCCAACCCGTGGTTCCTGGAACTGGTGGGGAATGAAAACAGCTTTCCCTAAATGCCTTTTATTGTTAGGTTTCTTGGCTTGGTGCTCTGGAAAGAGAATATAAGATGCTGATAGAAAGACAAGCTGCAAGTAGTGCAGCAGTTGCATTGGGGTAAGGAGCGAAGTCTAGATATATTTCTCCTCCTTTCTGCAGTGAAGATCTAACCTACATGTACTTCACCTCTGTTTTTGATGCATTTGCTGTCACTTGATGTTGCTTGCCTGGAATGACTGTTACCTCGTCCCTTGAGCTGGGCTGGGGCAGGCGACAGCGGGGGTCAGTCAGTGGTTGCGTTTGGTGCTATATCATGGTTGTCACTTCTGAGGCATGGGGCCCTGAAAACCAGTATTAATCTAAAGAAAGTTTCCCTAATTCCTCTATCTTTTAAGACAGCCTGAAGCAATACTTTTTTTTTTTCCCAGCCAAGAATAGGAACGTTTTTTTTCATACCCATCTCTCATCTGTAAGAACATATGAAAAAAATACATTATTCTCATTTTCCTTTACATTTCACTTACTTTTTTTTTATTTTTGCTTTCCACAAATTTTAAATCAGAATGTGGACCATTTATGTTTGATTTCATTATATTTGCATTTTTTCAACATAGAGATGCAGTCACACTAAGTACATGACAGTATTATTTACCTTTACACATTGACATAGAATCATAGAATGGTTTGGGTTAGAAGGGACCTCAAACCCCATCCAGTTCCAACACCCCTGCCATGGGCAAGGACACCTCCCACTAAAACCAGGCATCCGTCCCTTAGTTCCCATAGCTGGCTTTAGTCTCTCCATCATCACCTATATTTAGGTTTTGCAGATTGGACCTTCTTAGCCCTCTGCTCTTACATGCACAAGGTGTCTCTAGGGGTAACTAATAAAAAATATCCTGTTGTTGTTAGTTCTGGTCTATAACCAAAAGATTTTTTGTCTGGAGAAAGAAGGAAAATTGCTCAGCGTCTTATAAATGGTTTCTTTAGAAGCCAACAAAACTCATCCTGTAGTAGAGCCCTAGCATGACCTTGGACCACATTCCAGGGAGGTACAGAGCTGTCTGTACGCAGCAGCCTGTACCTCAGAAACTAGAAGGCAAAACTGACCTGGATGTTATCAGGAGCAAATATGAAGGCATTGAATTAACATTTAATTCACAAGGTTGTATGCTACCATTAAGTCAAATGTACAAGCTGAACTGAGCTTGCTGTGACTGAATCGATGCTCTGTTACAAAATACACAAGAGAGAAATTGCTCTCATAGCACTGGTGGACTGTGAAAGACCAGCAGCAGGGAACTGCTGTTCTCAGGGATTTTGAGAAGCATGTATTGCTGAAACCTTGGGGAACTATGTGCGTCACTGGGATCATAAAACTCATGGGATATTTCAGCGGCTGAACCAATGTCGAGTCAGGTGATTTTGACTGAACCGTGGCATTGAGTGCTAGATGCAACTCGTGCAAGAAAGCTCAGCCAGCCCTGATGGAAACAAATTTACATCTGCCTAAGCTAGGGCTCTGTCATCATGCTTTCTGGTCCTTGCCTTTCTATATGGTGCCCATTCATTTCTCATACCTTCAAATGCACTGCTTGTTTGTGTGTGCCTGCTACAGTGCAGTTTGCTGCAGGGTATACTTTAAAACTTCCTCCCCGTTCATGTGGTCATCCATTCTCTTAAAAGGATGAACATAAAAAAAAGTAACGGTATGTATTATAGCATTAAAGATTCGATGCATAACTTGTATCCACAGGGTTTTGGCTGAATAAGGTTTCATTTGATAACCAAGTTCTGGAAAAAATATCCATTAAATAAATCCAGAGACTAGTGAGAACTAGTCCATTGTATGGCAGTGCATGGGAGGAGAAGGAAAATGGAATATTTAAAAATGAGCCATTCAATATACAGGAGATCTGATGTAGCCACTGATAGCACACTTAATATTGCTAAAAACAGATAATAATCTCTTAATACAGAAAAAAACCCCACCACATACAATACCAGCTGAATCCATTTCTGACATCATAAACAGGGATGCAGATGGATTGATCAAAGTAGTGAGGTTTGGTGGTTGCCTAGGGAGCAGTGAGCATGACCTACTTCCCATCCAAGAGGCATATGCTGGTTTGTGTGGGTAATGTGATAATTTGGTGTTTCAGCAAGGCTAAATTTCATCACTTTGCAGAAAACTTTAGAGGAAAGTTGGCCAAGAAGGAAAAAATCAGAAATGTATGAACTGAATTTGGATTTTGTTAAGAAGCACTTGCACACTATCAGTTGCACCTTTCCCACTTAATAACTGAAAAACCAACGTGGATGTTCTGGCTGGGAAGTTAAAAGAATAAAATCTGTGGTTGATAGAAGAATTTCAGTGTTTCAGGAGAATGGCAGTTGAAAAGAAGGAGACCCAGTACCAGTAAAGACAGTGAAGAGGCTAGAACCGATGCAAGAAAGGCAGAACTGTTTGATAAATACCTCACTTTCTTGTGAATACCCCATTTTCTATTTGGAAAGGAACAGGATAACCTAGCAGTATTCCTCTGCTGAGGAATGTTAAGATATTTGAAGTTTCAGGTATGCTGATCTCCAGGCTCTCAGACAGGATCTAACTTGCAGTGATTTGCTCTTGCCTTAAATAGGGTTGTTCACACGCTAGTGAGCTGCTCGTGATGGGATTTAATTAGCAAGGTCACAAGCCTGTATGTCTGTCTGGATCTTGTATATTCACCATCAAAGTATTGATGACTTGTCTATAGTTTCCTCTGGGGCTGAAGATCTTTAGGTTCTGTAAGGACATTTGCTTGGACAAGTGGTCAATGCATAAATACTATGCAAGACTCAGCTGTTGCTTGTTGTCTTTGATATGGAGGAGGCTCATAACTTAATGGAGTGTGAAGGGATGCTTATATAGCTCATTTTGTTCATACTGAAAGATTAGCCCCTCTAAACTGAGAGTATGTACATGTCACCGCTAGGATTTGTGCTTTCTTTTCCTGAACACTTTATCCTACAGTAAGGGTGGAGCAAGTGCTCTTCTGGAGTAAGTGGATAAATATAACAGTATACTACAGAACTCCATTGACTTGTGGTGACCAGGGCCTAAATCCACCGAAGAATTTCAGTATTACTTGTACTGGAAGCAACAGAAGTGGTTATTTGAGTTATTCCACTGGCTTAAACCCATCATCAGACCATTGAACGTTAAACATGTGCTTCAGAGGCCTGGAAGAATTAGTGGGCAAGCAAATAACCACAAGATTTAAAAGGTTTTTTTAATTAAGGTGTATTACAGCTCTTTGTTTGGCAAGAAAGTTTTTCAGCTCTAACCGTAGGTGGTAATGCTGCTTTGAAGGTGTTGGAACATCTTGGTAGGGGATTTTATAAAAATTTGACAATGAAATCTTAAGTTTGTGAGCCTAGTAAGGTGTTCAATTTAGCAGTTGGGAAGGGAGATATGTGTTTGTAAGCTGGGAAGGATCATAGAATCATAGAATCACCAGGTTGGAAGAGACCACCAGATCATCAAGTTCCAACCATTCCTGTCAAACATTAAACCATACCCCTCAGAAACTTGTCAACCAATGTCTTAAACCCCTCCAGGGAAGGTGAATCAACCACCTCCCTGGGCAGCCTATTCCAATGCCCAATGACTTTTTCTGTGAATTTTTTTTCCTAATGTCTAGCTTAAATCTCCCCTGGTGGAACTTGAAGCCACTTCCTCTTGTCCTGTCAATCAGATCACAATAAGCTAGGTGTCTCTGTGCTTCTCCTAAAACAAGTTACACTGAGCTGAATGGAAGATTGCTCCAGTGATGTAGAGGAACCTGTGCTTTTGTTGAGGATTTAGTGTTTGAAGTAGCATGAAGCCAGTAGGCTTTGCCCAGGAGCCAGGAGATGATGCATTTGCTATTGGTAGACCAAACAGATAGGTTTCAGAGCTCTGAATAAAAACTTTTCTCATGTGCAGCCTCCGTGTTCTCGTTAGGGTTCTTGAAAACCCTGAGATCTTTCACATGCCCCATTTCTCAGGAAGGACTTAATTTCCAGGCTTCAGGCAAGTTCTTCCTCGATCTTCTTTTGATAATGCTGTGAACAACTGAAGAAAGAGAAGGCGGCAATGGCTGTCTAACACAATGGTCGTGAGTGGCTCAGACCATGACCTGGGCAGGCCTAGATGGTGAGCGTGCAAGTCCACTGGTCTTCAGAGAATGTCACGTTTTTACAAAGCATTGTTCCTCAAAAAGGATGAAGCTATCTAGGAGAACCAAGGTAGCCAGTGCTCCATCATCTGCAGCTACACCAGGTGGTCTCCATACATGAACATCCTTTTCAGAATATAGTCTTCCCCTGTATTTTGTGTATATGCCTCTTTATGTGTGTATTATATCTGCAGTTGTTTATATTTACATAAAGAGATCCATGTATGTGTATTTTATCATGGGAACTTGTCATGTCTGTTCCATTTCTATAGCTTCTAAGAGATACATGCCCTATTTTCAGTTGCTCATTTCTGTATATGTTGAAAAGAATTAAGAAAAATACCTCTTTTAAAGTAACTTCCAGTATATAACGTTTGGTCTATGTAGAACATTTTTAGAGTTCACTAGACTTCTTACAAAAACTCAAGCTGTTGTTGGCCTGGCTGACATCAGTTGAATTGCCCAAATGTACAGCTTTTCCTCATCTTTAAGTATTTCCTCTTAACTTTTTTTCTGGGCTCAAGCAAATCAAACTTGACCTGATACCACATTGCATCCAGCCCACGTGCGTGGCACCTAATAATCTAGTGTTAACAGAGAGCTTTTCCTTTCCTTTCTGTTTCTGCGCTGTCTACTAGACCTTCCTGCTGGTTTTTTTAAAAAGCAGAAAAGGTCAAATATGTCTACAGAGTACTTCAAAATTACAAGAGAAATGAATCTACAACATGATTCAGTTGAAGAGAAGTATTGCTCGTAAGCATTTTCAGTTGCTGCATACAAGTCCCACGCTGGAATTGTGAGGGCACAAGGGTAGCATTGTTTACAAGTCCTGGCATAAATCTCTGTCTTTGCTGCTCCAACACCAGGGAGCAATGCAGAGGCAAATGCAATGCTGCAAACCAATTGTTTTTTGCAAGCAATTCAGCTGCTACTCATGAGAAACAGAACTGCAGTAGCAGTTGGGCTGACTTTCACATAAAGGAAGCATGGTTGGAAGACATTTCTGGTGGGGGTTTGAGTCCCAGTGACTCAAAATCCTCATTTCACACTTCTGCACTGCCCTATGCAGGTGCCAGGGTACCGATCTTGAATGTTAGCCCATAATTCCCAGAGGGCCGATGATCAAGTGCCTGATGCAAGTTATGAGGCTCCTACAGATGGCTGCAAGGTGGTTCTTGAGGCGCTTTTGGGAATGTGAGAGCTGGCACTGAAATTATTTTGGAATGCAGTCCGTCAGAATGATGTGATATAAACCAGATTTCTGCATGTTGTTACAAGCTAGCACAGTATTAATCTGATTTAATTAGTATCATCCAATATAAAGAGGGATTATTTTGTGGTTCCTCGCTTTTTTTTAAAAAAAAGTCTCTGAAACATAACAAGACATAATAGTGTGTTTGGAGATGAGCTTCATTCATTTGCTGGACAGTGTGTGAAGAGGAGGCGCTTATAGGGCTGATTTTCCTCACTGACGGGAATGGTACAATTTCACTGGAATTACGGCCACTCAGCTGCCAGTAAACTTGATCAAAAATGTGGTCTAGGAAACCTTTGTTCATTTTGGGTCTGATCCAAAGACCAGGCAAGGAACTGGAAACACTTCTTCCAGTCTGTTCTGGATCAAACCCTTTCTGAAAATTGTTTTCTTAGCTCAATTTTTATGGCTTTATGTGTTCTGTAAATTACTAGGAGCTGACATCCATAGGGGTAAATTGATTTAGCAGTGTACCTTTTAAGAACTAGGAAATGGAGCATTTCAGGATTTGAAATGGCATCTTTGATGGAAGAGTTTAAATTATGAGCACTTGAGAACTTAGTTAAGTGAGGTTCAAATCTTTTCAAAGGCTTGAAAGGAAGAAGATTTTTTTGGCAGAAAAATCTAAATCAAGATAAAAGTCTATGTCCCAAAGTGTTGTCCAAATCACATGCTGCAGCTTGCTTCACTTTCTGGTAATGCTATTTGACATACTGTTAGCAACACTGAGTATGGTTTTTTCCTTCCTCACCCCATATGTGTCAACACATTTACAGCTGTGATTAAGAATCCTCTGTTTTAAGTTTCATATGGTTTTGGGTTATATTACACTGAAATAAGCCACTTTTCATCTGATCGTGCTAAATTGCATGAATGTCTCATTGCCTTTTCATAAGAAAAGAGCTCTGAGAGTGAACCACGTGTGAAATAATAGAATCATATGGATATGTGCACCTAGGGAAAAGATTGATGAGAAAGCTGAGGGTGGGTGTAGCTGAGCAGGAGTTTACTCCTACAGTAAGTTGAAAAATGCCATAAATTTATTCAAGAATTCCTTCAATTGTGGAGAGAGGCCAGGGTCTCTTGACTGTGACAAGTGAAGATTTACTGCCATCTACTGTGCGACTGAACACTGGTTCTTCAGTTCCAGCTCTTCATCACTGGTCCACCTAGTATTTGAAGGAGGTCTATGGGGAAGATGGAGAGTCCTTATCAGGGAGTGCAGGGATGAGATAAGGGAGAGCATATTTGAACTTAAAGAAAGCAGATTTAGATTAGATATTAAAAAGAAATTTTTCTCTGTGAGGGTGGTGAGGCACTGGCACAGGTTGCCCGGAGAAGTTGTGGATGCCCCATCTATGGAGGTGTTCAAGGAAAATCTGGATGAGGCTTTGAGCAGCCTGATCTAGTCAAAAGTGTTGGAAGGAGGGGTGGAACAAGATGATCTTTTGAAGGTCCTTTCCAACTTCAACCATTCCATGGTTCTATGATTATATATAGCACATTTAATTAAAAAAAAAAGATCAAAACAGGTTAGTGTATGTTGTTTTGAAGGGGGTATTGGTTTGGATTTAAGTTGTTGTCCCAAACAGACAGTGGGATTTTGAACGTCTGCTTCAGTAATGGCAGGGTGAAGGCATTGGGCAGAAGCCAGTGCATTAACTTGCAGTCTTTGTGCGTGGTTGAGTGTCCAGGTACAATCCCAGACTCTCCCATGTGGGATTACAGCTGCAGATGCTGGGGATTTCTTTAAAGATGCAGTCCTTCAAGTACTCAAAGAACCAACAGCTGTTTGTAATGGATCTGATTTTTATCGTCTTCATAAGGTAGGAAAAAATTAGTCTTAAAAAAAAACCTTCTACAGGTCTTATCTCTTAGCAGATTTGTTGCTAAAGAGACTCTTTCCCAGGGGTAGGAATCCCTCAAAGTTTCTGCATTTTTGTTATAGTAAGAGGCAAAACACTGAGAGGGTAAGAGTTAAAAAGTGTCTCAATGCCGTGGCAGGGGAAACCTCTAAGTAGACTCCTGTTTGTTACTGCCCTCCTACGTGTAATGAGAAGCCTTTTGAACTTCTCTCACACTTGTTTTGCCATGGTGTGTGACTTGCTACTGCAACGTAACTCCCTACTTAGTACATAACCGAACGGGGTTCTGAGTACTTGCATCCTCTGACTAGGGCTGCAGGTCCCTTCACGCAAGTCATAAATTCCATAGGTAATAGTAGGGCTCATGCACTTTCAGGTTATAAGTGAACAAGATGTACTAGAAACACCATTGTGTAAGTGGACTGCTGGACTGTAAGTTACTGGACTGCTTAAAACTGCGCTACTTAAAATAGTCCCGATTAGAATTGTTGGATATTTTTAATAGCATTTATGGTTTTCACATTCAAAACACGGTATTGTGGAACACATTCATTTACAGGGAAGGATCTTACAGCATCTACTCATCCTTTTTCCCTAACTGTACAACCAGCTCGGTAAAACCTGTGGTTCCCTGGAACATATTGGGGTAGCAACATCCAGATGTAGAAGAACAAAGATTCCTTCCCCAGTGGAATTTGGCTTTTTGGCAGGCACTATAGGCAGACAGGTGTGGGCAACTTTGGAGCTGGCTTTAGGTCTGTCACTTGATAGGGCTGCTAATGAGCTGTTTTATGCTTCCTTGCTGTAGTGGATGATGTTGTAATTCCGAGGGTGGTCTCAGATTTCGTTTTGGGAGTATTGTCCACAGCTCCTCAAGAGATCTCTATGCAGGATCTTTCATGGAGCTGTAGTTAAAGTCTTTTCTGATGCTCACATGTAGTTATTCTTTTAATAAGTTGTAGTGCCCACCCAGATACTGGTATGCTCAAGCATAATGCAATGAATTATTTTCTTCATGCCTGATGGGAAGGAATTCCACAGTGTAATTGGCTGCACAGAGTGCTGAGCAGGACCAGAGCACAGGGCAATGCTGTGCCTTGCAAATGGCAAAATCTCCCTTTACTGTGAGTTGCAGTGTGTAGGAGTCTGTAATGGGCCTGTCTGAACATTTCCTAATGTGAATCTAGAGTTATTTAGAATTGCAACCAATGCCTGTAGTTGAAAACAAGCTGGGGGAGCAATCTTAGAATCATAGAATAGTTTGAGTTGAAAGGGACCTTAAAGCCCATCCAGTTCCACCCCCCTGCCATGGGCAGGGACAGGCTGCCCAAGCCCCATCCAACCTGACCTTGGACACCTTCAGGGATGGGGCAGCCACAGCTTCCCTGGGCAACCTAGGCCAGTGCCTCACCACTCTCATGGTGAAGAAATTCATAGAATCATAGAATAACAAGGTTGGAAGAGACCCACCGGATCATTGTGTCCAACCATTCCTATCAAACACTAAACCATGGCCCTTAGCACCTCGTCTACCAGTGCCTTAAACCCCTCCAGGGAAGGTGAATCAACCACCTCCCTGAGCAGCCTGTTCCAGTGCCCAATGACCCTTTCTGTGAAAAACTTTTTCTTAATATCTAGCCTAAATCTCCCTGGTGGAGCTTGAGGCCATTCCCTCTTGTCCTGTCCCCTGTCACTTGGGAGAAGAGCCCAACACTGTCCTCTCCTTTCAGGTAGTTGTAGAGAGCAATGAGGTCTCCCCTCAGCCTCCTCTTCTCCAGGATAAACACCCCCAGCTCTCTCAACCATTCCTCATAAGACCTGTTTCTCCAGCCCCTTCACCAGATTTGTTGCCCTTCTCTGGACTCACTCCAGAGCCTCAACATCCTTCTTGTGCTGAGGGGCCCAGAACTGCACACAGGATTCAAGGAGCGGCCTCACCAGTGCTGAGTCCAGAGGGAGAATAGCCTCCCTGGACCTGCTGGTCACACCATTTCTGATACAAGCCAGGATGCCACTGGCCTTCTTGGCCACATGGGCACACTGCTGGCTCATGTTCAGTCTCTGTCAACCAACACCCCCAGGTCCCTCTCCTCCTGGCAGCTTTCTAGACAGACTTCTCCAAGTCTGTAGCTCTGCATAGGGTTGTTGTACCCCAAGTGCAGGACCCTTCCTAATCTTCCTAATGTCTAGTCTAAATCTGCCCCTCTCTGGTTTATACCCGTTGCCCCTCGTCCTATCACAAGCCTTTTTGAACAGTCCCTCCCCAGCTTTCTTGTAGCCCCTTCGGATACTGGAAGGTCACTGTAAAGTCTCCTTGGAGCCTTCTCTTCTTCAGGCTGAACAACCCCAACTCTCTCAGCCTGACCTTGTATGGGAGGTGCTTCAGCCCTCAGATCATCTCTGTAGCCTCCTCTGGACCCGTTCCAATAGCTCCGTATCCTTCTTATGTTGAGGATTCCAGAACTGGACACAACACTCCAGCTGAGGTCTCACAAGAGAGGAATAGAGGGGCAGAATCCCCTCCCTCGCCCTGCTGGCTACGCTGCTTTTGATGCAGACCAGGACCTGATTGGCACACTGCCATCTCGCGTTGAGCTTATAATCAACCAGCACCCCCAAGTCCTTCTCTGCAGGGCTGCTCTCAATCACATCATCCCCCTCCTTTATTGAAATCGGAGATTGCCCCAACCCCGGTGTGGGACCTTGCCCTTGGCCTTGTTGGAACTTTGTGAGGCTCTCACAGTCTCACTACTCCAACCTGTAATATAAGGCATCTTGATTGTGTCTTGATCAGTTTATACAATCACTTTGTCTTGCAGTTTATTTTGAATGTGTTTGAGAAGCAGATTAAAATGAGGTCTTTTATTATCTAATTATGTATTTTAAATATATTTTTAATTATATTGAAAAAATGTTTACTGTCACAGTGGGGTGACACGTTGATGTGCAAATCTGGGACTACAAAATTTTGCACATAAAGTTGATGAAACAGTTTTTCTTAGTTTTATACCAGTTTTCACTCTTACACAGTGGGATTCTAAAAAGAGATGCTTGGCTACTTTCAAAGCAGTAAACAATGGTGTTTTGTTTACCTTGGGAGAAAGAAAAACAGTCAATCAATGAAAAGGTTTTTTTTTTTTTTAGTGCATTATGTGAGTAAATATTTGTCCCCTTTTCTGCCCTACTCTCTCTTCTGCCTATTTCCTTTTTTTTTTTTTTTTAATGCTCTGAAAAAATTTATCTTGGAGGGTGTCCAGAGCTCCTCTTGTTTGTTATATCCTACAGCCAGACATCCCCATCTAGTGGTACCACCTTGGGAAGAAAGTTGCTTTTCACACACACACACACACACACACTCACGGACGGACGGAGAGCACTAAGACCAGTTGTTGCCCTCTGTTATCTAAGTGTTTTCCTTGTGGATGTCTTGAACTTCTGTGAGTAAAAAATAAAGTACTTACACATTTTTTTTCCAAAAGGATTTCTTTTAGTACTTATAATTTGCACATGGAAAGTAATTTGCTGCTACGTTGAAGGGAATTATTTTACCTCTGCTTCTAACACAGCAAGTGCAGATAAAAACATTTGTCATCATAACCATGTGTAGACTGAGAAAATAAAGTAGAATCAGGTTTGTTCGTTAACAACAAAAAGAACTGGTTACTAGACAGTATTTTGTGAATAAAATTATTACCTTAAAGTAAAATCACTCACACCTTTGTGCACATATAGTGATGCAGAATCATATTTCTGCTGCTTATAACCCTTTGTGGCCTTTTGGAGAAAAACGTAACAACTTGTTTTTCTTGTTGGAGTCCTGTTCCCTGCAGGTTTCCCCACAACTCTGTCCCATGTTGCTGATGAGCGTTGCTGTTTGGCAGTGGGTCAGGAGCAGTTCAAGGCTGATGGTTGTGGCTTGTCCTAGTGAGGGCTCTGCTGGAGACCTGTGGCTCTTCCTGGCAGTGAGGGAAATAGCACGATCAAATACGGTCAGGCTGCCATGACCTGAGATGGGGAGACATTTTTAGGACTGCTGAGGACTGGAAAGGGAAACAAGAAGGGAAACCCCCTTGTTACGCAAAGGGAAACTCAAGGTCTGTGCCAGGCTGGTGATGACAAACCCGCAGCTCCTTCCTTGCAGGAGGCTATTTAGTGCTTTCTCCACCATGAGGTCCTCTCCACTTGTAGGATCCTCCAGGCTGACGGAGACGGTGGCTGCCTGGTATGGATGGGCAGCATCTCCCTGCGGGGTGAATGGTTCAGCTGGGGTCCTGCCTTCCTTCAGCAAGTGAGATGTCACAAACCACCCACTTTTCCTTCCGCCCCTTCCCTAAGCCCTCCTGTTGAGCACTCTTTCTTTGAGGATAAAATCCACAGAAGTGGTATTTTTCAGCCTTTAAATAATTGTGGGTAGCCAACTTGTACAGAAATATAATTCCATCAGTGTGAACGGTGCTTGCCTGAAGGCGCTAATCCTGCATGCAAAGAAATCTCTTGTATACTTGACTTAGAGGAATGGAGCCAGAGTTTTCTGTTTCTCCTCAGTCTTGGCTTTTAAAATTCCTTTTGCTTCTCCTCTTGAAGGCCCTTTTACTTTCTTTTACATTACATAATCAGAAATCACAAAACAACTTCTTGAATCCTTCTTCCTGCCCTGAATTAGACTCTTGGGGGCCAGTCAGTGTTTGCCTTATGTCAGTTAGGGCTACAGCTGCCTGAAGAGTTTTCAGGAGGTACCATCCGCACAGCTTCCCTGTCCAGTTCCAGCGCCTGTCACAACACCTGGGAACAAGGATTTTCTTGCCATGTAAACTGAGTGCTGAGTTTCTCCATCTGAAAATCTGAGATGGTTCTTAAATGTCTAGGAAAAAAATTGCTGGGAGGCAGCATCTCGTCCTGATGAGGTGCAAGGGGGAGGATAAAGTGACTGTTTATCCCTCCTTCTGCAGTGAGGGGGTAAACTTCTTTGGAAGTGCCTGGCTGAGTGCTGGGTGCAGGAGCTGGGGTCTGCATGAGCGAGTCACTCGCACGTATTTATTACTGGAGATGGCAGTGAGAATATTCAGCTGAAATTCTGAGAACCCGCTCCATTTCCACTTTCTTCAAATACATATTTTTAACATGTTTTATATAGTCATTTTCCATAAGATCTCTTTAGTACAAGCATTTTACCCGGGTGCTTTCTGTTTTCTTAACAGAAGCAGAACTGATTCCACATTACATCTGCTTTTATTTTTTTTTTAAGCTGTTAATGACTAATATGCCATTGGGTGGCAGCATCTCAGTTAGTTGCCGAGCTAAATGCTAGGGTCTGAGTAGGCAAGATTAGAAATTACACGTTTCTTTAAATAGAAAAATATATCAGTTTGTATCTGAAGAGGCTGTGTTTAACTCCACCCCATAAATGTTTTGAAAATCTTTTAGAAACAATTGTATCTAATGAAAAGATATCATGCATTACAGGAGGTGTGTAGTTGCAAGGAAGGCTTTTGAACATGAAGTATTTCTTCTCTGTGCAGAAATTCAACCAGAAAGTGAGTGTGTTCCCTCTGATTTTTATGGTCTAAATACAGTGAAATGCCAAAAATTCCTCAAATTCCCCCACTAATAAGAAAATAATGAACTTTCAATTATAGCAGATTTAGGAAGGTAGTTACTACTCCTGCAATTAGTACTAACTCAAATGAGGAGTTTTGATGGACTTGACAATGAAGAGACAGCTGGTATCATTGCTTTATCATTGTTAAAGAAATCGTTCTGACACCCAGAGCTCACACTCAGCTTTCTGTTTTTAACCTTTTTTAAACTTTTTTTTTCCTCAAATTTCTTCAAAAGCAGACATATTAATTGGTTATCTCAAGATTTTGTATTGCTTAAGTCTCCGCAAATGTAGCACAAAGTGAAGTAGACACTAAGGATAAGAGAATCTGCCATGCAGGTGCTCTGGGTTGTGCACTGGGGGTCTTTAGGCTGTCTTTGCACAGGGGCTTAGGTGCTGTTTGAGCTCAGTGTTCCTGAGCTGTGCATGCATATCACGGTAACAACATCTGGGCTTCAAATCATACATTTATAATCTTTTTCCTTTTATTCACTTATGTGTTCAACTTCATGACTGGAAAACAGTATTTGAGACAACCCACTATTTAATTCTATATTTGGAAAGAGAAGACTTTAAATATCGATGTATTTGTAACGACGTAAAATTTGCAAAACTGCGTAAGAGTGCCCACTTCAGGTTCTATTTCTAGATAAGGTTGTGTTTTCTGTAATAGGAATTGTAGTTATTTTTGTTGCAGTATGTGTTGTCAGCTCAATTATAGGCATTCTCACAGAACTGCTGTTCTTAATGTTTATGTTGTTAACTCTCAGTGCTGTCTTCTAAGTTCAATCTGGCAAGACTATGAAAGCAGATTTTAAATTGTTCATAATATTCTTCTCTTCACAAACTCCGTCTAAATGGGAACATTTTGTGTGGTACCAAAAAAAGCCCTGTGATCATGTTGTTCACATCTTGCTTTCAAATGCAGCAGATAATGCCACTTGTTTAAGCTTAGTCACGTCTGGGGGAATGTCAGGAGTCTGCATCACATGAGCTGCTCCTCAGATTTCCCAGCCCATATCAGCATGTTTTCCTGGGGTGAAGCAGAGTGGCAGTGTTATTAAAATGGCTCATCCTATATGTTAGTGTTGATGTTTAAATCTCAGACTTATTCCTGTGATTTTCATGCAGCATTCCACATTTACATTCAACTGTTTTATGCGAAAATATTTTAGTATCTTACCTTCCTTAAGGCTTATGTATCAAATGGAAGAGCATATATTCCGGTTAGTGATCATGCTTGGATTCTTGTTAACATTTTCATTTTCTGCTTAGCCCCCAGACTTAACACCTTTGGGCGGCTTAAGTCTTGCCTTTAATTTAATTTTAAACCCTTCTATCCTCTCCATTGCATGATCTGTTTATAGACCTGGTGTTGCTTGTCTCTCTTCCTTCCTTGGAGGTCAGGAGGCCAGGAGGGCTGTTGGCAGGTCCTCTCTTGTGCTCCAGATCAGCAGGCATCCCCAGAGCAAATGTGGCATGTGCGGGACAGGGGAAGCACCCAACACAATCTGGCTTTATTCCCTACTATCTCCTGCCTTCATGATGCTAGTGATAAATGCTCCCCCAACAGAGCCTGGAGATGCTCCAAGCTGGGCAAATCCTGAACCTTTCCTCCGCATCATCACTTCCAGATGATGAAGTGCCACTGTTCTCACCAAGCCAGTTGTGTGAACCCTAGAGAGAATGAGAGATGAGGAACCAAAAAATGTTGTTAGACTGGAGTGCTGGGCTGTCTTACATCTTGCTATTGGGAGACTTTTGCTCAGGAGAAAATCTGCTCAGCATGTCCGAGAATGCCCCAGGAGAAGGTGCTGGCCATGTTCCCAGGGACTCTGATCCTGTTTCAAGACTCAGAAATTGATTGGCATTGGTTCCCAAGGCCTTGAGCATGTGCTTTACTCATCTCATCCCTCTGGTCCCTCCCCTGTGGTGTGTATGGAGTTGGACGCCCCGTATGTGCCCATATAGGGAAGGGTGTAACTGTTGACATTGGCTAATCCAGCCAGGCATGCAAAGGAGCAGCAGAGTGTGATTCTCACATGTAGTGTGGCAGATGGCACTTTGGACTGGCTGTCTCCATCACACCCCCAAGACTGACATACAAGACAGGGAAAGAGCTTTTTTGCATTCCTCTGCACGTTCTCAACAAAGCTACGGAAGAGCTAGGCTGTGGTAGCCCCATGTACTGAGCTACAATCATTCCTAGAGGTGAAAATTAATGAACCTTTCCTGTGCTGCACATTAACGACAACTCTGCCACACTGACTTTTAATTTGTGCAAGGTCTGTGTGCTGTATTAGATAAGAGCTGAGAAGATACAAGAGGCATTGCAGTAAACACCATCCTGTATTGGTGAAAACCTGGCTGACCATGTCTTTCTTTCCCAGATATATGGGCCAAATGGGACAGAACCCAGCTAAATGCTTTGTTGTTGAGTTTTAATCAATGACATCTAGGCATCCTTACTCTAAGTTAGCCAGATCCTCATGTTGGAGTGGGCAGCAGAGCTTACCATGTGAATCATTCTCTTTCAAACTCCAGTCATGCAAAGGAACTCACTCCAGGAATGGAGGTCTCAGCTTTGCCTTCAAAAAGGGGGTAGAAGCATTTGAGAGTATAGCTGGCACAGAGACCGCAAGCTGGATGACAGCCACAAGACCTGACTAAAGGTTTACTAAGTCTATTGAGAGACTTCAGGACTGATCTGTTGTGCTGGAGAACTTTATATAATCCAATTAGGTAATTAAAAAACAAGACACCTATGGACACCTCTTTACAATGCCTTCAGCTGCTGTCTCATCTGCCGGTTGTTTCACCATGTGATAATGAACCGTTGCATTCACTCTGGACTACAATACAAAACCCAGCAGGAATGACAGAAAAGTACGAAAAACATCATTAAAGCAGGTAGCTGTTCTCTGCCTGTAGTTGGGAACCAGTCGAGGTAGTGCAGGAGGCCAATATTTCCCTGCAGTGAAAAATCTTCAGCCCACACTACACATATGGGTGACTGGGAATTCACTGCTCCTGTTTAATATCTAACTAATTTATCTGCTAAATCGTGTTTTCTGTTGAGCTAAACTACTTGTGGTAAAGTATTTTGATTACAACAGTATTTGAACCAGCTACAGAGCATGTGTGGATGTTGGATACTTAAGCAAATCCTGCACATATCCTTCTGGGCATTTGGAGGTCCATGCTTGCTTGGCACCTCAGCTCTGTAGAGGTTTTCTTGACTAGAAAGGACTGGTAAACAATCAAGTCTGACCTTAGATGTAACACAGGTGTCCCATCCCATGACTCAGAGGGTGCTTTGACCCTCCCAAAACCAGATTTTACAGCTCATCCCAGCAGCTCTCATGCCAGGGAGCAGAAGTCCCTGACCCTGGCAGTAGCACTGTAACCTGGATAGTTCATATTGGCAGTTAGATTTGATGCTGTCAGTCTCTGAAGGCTTACTCTACAAACTCTTGAGCAATTAATTAAAAAAAAAAAGGTTAGAATGCTGATATGGGCTTGTTTTAATAGTAAACAAGAGTTGCACCCATAATCCTAGAAGGCTATGACAGGTATTGTCACTATTTCTTCATGATATGTTAAAAAGTATTTATGAACTTGGAATGTGTTTGCTAGTGTTCCTCCAAAAATGTCAACGTCCAGGCACCTAAGAATTTTGAAATCACAGTTCTGGGGAGCATTCCTGGTCTTCAGTTGATTAGTTGAGATACAGACAGAGAATAGTTTGGGTTGAAAAGGACTTCTAAAGGTCATCTAGTCCATCTCCCCCTGCAGTGAGCAGGGACATCTTCAACCAGGTCAGGTTGCTCAGAGCCCCATCCAACCTGATCTTGAATGTTTCTAGGGATGGGGCATCTACCCGCCTCTCTTGGCAATCTGTTCAACTGTTTCACCTCCCTTAGCATAAAAAAATTTCTTCCTGGTATCTTGCCTAAACTTCTCCTGTTTTAGTTTAAAGCCATCACCCCTTCTCCCATCGTGACAGGCCCTGCTTTTCTCATAAGCCCCCTTTAAGTAGTGAAAGGCTGCAATAAGGTCTCCCTGGAGCCTTCTCTTCTCCAGGCTGAACAACCCCAACTTTCAATCTTTCTTCATAGGAGAGGTGTTCCATACCTGTGATGATTTCTGTGGCTCTCCTGTGCACTTGCTCCAACAGGTCCATGTCTTTCATATGCTGAGGGCTCCAAAGCTGGATAGGGTACTCCAGGTGGGGTCTCACCAGAATAGAGTAGAGCAGCAGAATCCTCCCCCTGGACCTGCTGGCCACACTTCTTTTGATGCAGCCCAGGATGCAGGTGGCCTTCTGGCCTGTGAGTGCACATTGCTGGCTTATGTCCAGCTTTTCATCCACCAGTACCCACAAAAGTAAAAGAGATGTTTGGTTTTCCTCTATCTCACATAGAAGCTGTAGATGAAGTTGTTTGTTCCCATACAGATGAAGCTCCAGTCCCAATAACGGTGGTTTGCTGTCTCTGCCAGATCAGGCTGTAATGTTGGCTGCACAGAGAATTATGGCTGAATTTTTTTAACCATTTGTTTGAATATTACTACACAGAGCAGGATAAGAGCTTAGAGTGATTTGCTGTGAGTAAAGCCAATAAAAATACACGTGAAGCTTTCTGCATGAATTATCAAGACAATTTCTTTACCTCCTCTTAAGGGAAGAAAACACTGCACTTTTTAACTGTGTATGCTGTTATAAAAGTTGAGATGGATGTAGCAAACTCCTTTAGGGGAACTTATTTGATTGTTACAGAAATACAGGAATTCTTACAGCAGATCCAACCACTGCCTGTCTGCCAGGGTCTTGTTTCTTGGGGTATTACAGAAAGCATGACTATAAAGCTCATTTTTGTGGAATACAGAGATAAGCTTCTTCCAACCCCCACACAGTAGATGGTGGTTTATGCCTGAAGATTTCCAAGCTCATGTTCCATCCAGACATCAGGATGTGTTGTTTATGCAATAATCTTCTCTGAGTGGGGATACTCCCATATCTTGAGATCTCTGGCCATTTTCTGTAATTCTGCTGTTTAAATATTCAAATTGATCCGTCACATCCCTGCTTGGCTTGCATTGATGCCTCTTACTTTTCAGGATGTTTTCCAAATGACGTACTGATGGTTTCTGTTACAGTAATACTATAATCCAGAAGCTCTGGAGATAGGGGCAGAATCTGAATTTTTTGGAGCTTGCTGTAATAAAAAGAGATTCTAAATGCATTATGAGATATCAGAATCCAGAGATTACGCTAGGCAATTTATATGAAAAGATTGACCACTGCATTAAAAAGTCATGTCTAAACAACCCCCAAGTTGAGTGTTAGAGAGCAATTTCCTGAAAAGCCACACCACAGGACTTACAGCTCCTCATCAGATATATTATCACATTTAACTCAACGATTTCTCTCCATGTGTGCCAACTAGTCAGTTAAAATTTGTTTTCAGCCTCATTACTTCATCTTTAATTTTTTTTTTTGTGGTACAAGTGGTCTGAATGATTTTTTTTCCTTACCCCCACTAATATTTAAAGGCTGCCAGTGAGCTTTTCTAGTCTCACCAGCCTCTGAAAGCATCAGATTGCTTTAGCAGAGGGTGTCAGGCAGCTGGGAGACCTTGCGTGTGCCTGCAAGGTGGGTATTGAGACTAGCACATTGTTCCTGTCTGAAAACAATGAACTTGAACCAGTTGAGAAGCTTCACTGTCTCTCTCTGAAGTGGATTCACTTTCAAAAGTAACTTTTATTTTCGGTTACTTTTAATTAAGGTAGCAAAAGAGACTGGAAAAGCACATTATAGTGAATGCTAACTGATTTACTCTGAACAGCAGGTCTTTCCTTGAGGCTGGTGGGGGCAGGAATAGAACTACCTGTTGGATTTTTCTTTTTTTTTCTTTTCCTTTTTCCTCAGCTCAGTAGATAGATGAGGAGAGGACATGCCACAGGGATGAGATTTGCTAGAGCGCCCAGAATGGGCGAGTTCTTTCCTTGGATGTAAAATGAAACATGGGTATCTGATGACAGATGAAAAAGCAGGTTTAGGGAGAACTAGAGCTTTGAGAGTGTGTCTTTTCCTTCTCCAGAGAGCAGCCTGCGTGCTAAGTAGTGTTTTCTGAAATCAAATTGCCCGTGTTACTCGCCTCACTTTCCTTCATTGTTGGCCGGGTCCAATTCAGTGGAAAAAATGCAAATCCATCTGCTGTCACTGTCCAGTTGGCCGGCCCTGCCCATGGCGCTGATTGGGTCGGCAGCTGCAGGCAGGGAGGAACCCGCACCCCTCAGTCACAAGCCATATGCGGGCAGCGGTGCGGATTAGCTCTGCTCCTGGTCAGAAAGGTCTTGACACGGTTCCCAGGCTGAACTCGCCATATGTGTTTCACATGATTGTCCTGAGAGTGACATGAAATGGAGAGTTCAGATTCAACTGAAAGTTGGTTTGTGTTTCTTCATCCTGTTTAATACAACACAGATGTAGAGGAGAGCGTGAGGGCATCTGTGCTGGGGGCAGATGCGATTGACTGTAGAAAAGCCCCGTAGGCTTTAGTAATTCCTTCTCCTTCCCCTGAATTTTCTGCTGTTTCCTGATGGGAGTTGCATGTCTGAAGGAACACCCTTGGACCACCTGTTAAGTGCTCTTCCCCTTTCAGTCAGACTTTGCCATCTCTTAAAGACAGGGCTTTTTTGATTTGGAGAAAAGCCACAAACTTGAACAGTAGTTCTCACCTTTGGAGAGGTGGGGAGAGTGCTCTGATGTGGCATGTGAAGAGAGAAAGAAAGCAAGAAAGAAAATTAGAAAACAAGATGGAGACCACCTCCTGGGCTTCACTTTGTGTGAAGTATTGCAGAATTAGGATTTTTTTAAAGGTAAGAGTTACACAGGATGATTTAGTCTGTGGTTTGCCTTAATGCAAAGTAATTTTGGAAACAGCATCTTCCATAGAAGGATCATATCACATGTAGATTGCCACTGTTTCTGTGAAAGGCTTCCAGACTAATGCTGCTAATTGCAAAAAGAAAGTTTAACAAGCTCTTGCTGTGTCCCAGGAGGTTACTAGAGTGGCCAGCTAAACAGCTGTAATGGGCTGGAAGGGCTAATGTACCCTAGGCAAAAATAGGAATATTTGGCTTATTTTGATCTTTGGATATGGGAGAACAGCTCATTTATTTCTTAATGTTAGAAGCAGGGGCGGGAAAATAACTTTTTTTATGTCTATGTTTATTTTTGAATAATGTGCAATATGAGAAAGGTCAATAATTTTGCCACCCAGATGTAAAGCATAAAATATTTTGATCTAAGAAGATGCAAAACCTTTTCTTGAACGGTTTCGGTTTAACAAGGATGGAGCAGCAACAAGAAGAGACCTGCTGAGATAGCTTGTTAAATACTGCATTAAGGAGGTGAAGGTTTTGCATCGCCTCTTGCCCTTTACTTTAGAGTCCCAATAGAGCCTGTGGCACTGGTTGATGTTCATAGGCATTTGGGGCAGTGGCTTAGCACTGGGCAATGCTTTTCCTTTCTGTTGGCTGTTTCTGGGTGGGCAGATAGCTGACTTGTGCAATAACATTATCCTGGTAACAACAGTATCTTACCTCAAAACCTCAAGTGTCCTTGGGAGGCAGCAAGTCTGAATACAGACGGATTGCTCAGGGGTTAAAACGTGATGTATTTGAGTGTGTATTTTGAAGAAAATTTTAAACTGGGTAATGCTTGTTGACTTCCAGAGCAAGGGCTTGGTTTGTACAAGTCGGTCCCTCTTGGTCTTCGTGAGCATGTCGTGTTTTTCCACAGTTGGACTAATTGGACTGTGACCCTCTCCCTGCTAGGACCCCATGGCATTAACACTGAAACAGAGACAGGATTTTGGTTTGGATATGTGAAAAGACCAAGAACATATGGCAAAAGTATCAACCGATATTGTTTGCCATCCACACTTGGTGCGTGTAATGCAACAGGACCAGCTCCGGGTGGCCACGTGATCCCCCTTCAAGTCCTCCATTTGGGGTGGGGTGGGTTGGTTTTTTTTTGATTCCTGAAGTTGTGACTTTCTGGAAAGAAGCTTGTAAATAGTCAGGGCGCAGAGAGAAGGTAGAATGTCAGCGGGATGTTACCGGGAGGCATGTGCGCAACTCTGACATTGGCTCCTGGCCGCGCTTCCTCCACACCAGCTCGCTGCTCCTGGCACCCCTATATGTTGCAAGAAGGTAGGATCGCGTCGTGCCACTCGTGTCCTCCCACCGCCGCCCCAAAATGCCTCTCTCCCCCCATCTCCAGCAAGGAGGGATGCTAATCTGCCAAGGGGAGAATCTTAGCGAGCTTTGAGATAGAATTTTGAAGTACAGTCCGTTCTATAGCAAAGGGAAAAGGCAGACGTGCACAGCTCGGGTGGTAACAGCTAACTGAGATTTCAAATTAACAATACGATCTCGTTTGTGCAGTAGCTTCTTATAGGGCTTAGGTTTTTTGTAATACTAGGGCTTTTATACTTTAAAGGACATTCCATGCCGCATTGTATCCTATTGATTTGCCATGGTTAACCACCCTGTAATAAGCCTCTTGGTCTGTGTGAGTACACACAAAACACAATTATATTAACATTTACAATCAGTGGGCACGGAATTATTTGCAAAATTTGAAAGAATTCACAATACCAAAATATTTAAAAAATGGTTGAATTTGGAAATGCTTTCTTTAGATTATGAGTAGAATTCCTTGAAATAAAAAAAAAGAATCAGTGCAACATTATTATTTTTTCTAATTATTTTTATCTTTTTGTTTAATTGGTTGATTTATGTAATAACTGATAGCTTGAACTTCAAGACAGCTTTTTGTTTTCTGAAGGAAAGCCTCGGAAATAAATAAATAAGATAGTTTTAATGAAAATAATTACATATCTTTAAAAAAAAAAACCAGTAGTGTCACAACTTCCGTAGACGTCGTTTCACACAGAAAACTGAATCTGAGTCCCAGAGTGTTTTGAGATTAAAAGGTACATCAGTAAACACAAGGTGTAACATAAAATCATAGAATGGGTTGGGTCAGAAGGGACCTTAAATATCATCTACTATGCATGCTAGCAGAATGAATTACAACCTATTTTTCTGTAGTCATCCAAGCTGCTTAGACTTCTAGACTACAGCTACTGAGCAGAGCGTGTGTAATAGCAAGCAGAAATTAAGAGGAAATGATGCAGTGCTTAACCAAAAAGTAACGGCTGGCCGGCTGCACTGACAGTTTTCTCAGCAGGACTGGGCAAATACCCAGCTGAATGTTGTGAACGGGTTAAAAACTTCACACTTTTTCTTTCCTCACAGCTGCCACATACAGTGCTCTGAAACCTGATATTTTTCATCAAAAAACTGATTCTTATTTTCCGTCTTAGTATACTAATCAATTTTACCATGCAGAGCTTGGAGCATATTAACTGTCAGTTACTCCTAATTAATAGTGAAGGCAGACAAAAAGGGAGAATAAAATTATTGAGATTATTTAATATAAAATGCCTCTCCCAATTTTGTTTCCTTTGTGGAAAACTCTTTGGTCCCTGTTCAAGAATTAAGCGCTGGCCTGTTTTATGTTTTGTTTCAAAAGGCTGATTGAATGGCAGTTTATTATTCTAGACAATAAATTAAACTTCTCAAAGCCAAAGAGTTCCAGCAGTTCTGGCACAGGCTGTTTTCTGCCAGAAGGAACACGCTCAGGTTTGATTCATACCAACTGTTGCCCTTTAATGTAAGAAAATAAATAAAACCACGTATATATATCTTTCAAGATTCACATTAAAATTTCTTTAGTGTAGAAATTGGGATGCATTAAAGAAAGAAGTGAGCGACATTCATTGCAAAATAGGTAACGAAAGCTTCTAGGTTAAAATATACCGTCTATTACTTCTATGTAACATTATTAATATTATGGCCTAGTATTAAAGGCTGATTTTGAAGAGGTCATGAAAAGAGAGCAATCTTCTTTGATGTTTTATGCTTAAATTAAATGCAAGTGAGCGGGGATACAGGAGCACTGCTCTTGCTACAGCGATATCGGGAAAGGCTTTATCAGCACACTTCAGTAACAGCTGAATTAGATGCAGGCTTCATAAGATTCATGTATAATTTATATGTAACCATAATACATGTGGGTATGCAAACAATAGGGGTTTATAACATTTCTATTTTGTGTTATTTGCTTTTAAAATGTATGTAAAAGGAAAACTGCAAAACAGACCTAAGTATGTACTTACGTAACACAGATCTTTTAGGAAATCCGCAGAAGTTCTAGTCTTCTATTCAGAAATCTGAATTAAAAAATAAGTGAAGCTTTCTTTTTAAGCTTATTTATTACGTTAACTGACCTGCTTTTAAATATTAGCAGTAAAGAGAAAACAAATCATACTGACCACTGTAGATAGGAGCTGTTCCAGTGTTTCTCCTCATGCACACTTGTGCTATGGTGGCTGGTAACACACAGAATTTAAACAGCTTTTAGAGGAGGTGGTGGGACTACGTTAGTTATTAAATGATGGTAATGCTCCTGCATGACTTTTAGTTGCAATCTGTCACTTTTTGGCTAACCTAGGGTTCAACCAGAAGAGCTCAGGTTTGCGTGTGGTTTCAGTAGCCTGCACCGTTAGTGTTATGAATACTGACTAGTGTTCTAAAAACTTACTTTAATAATGTACTTTTTCATTAAACTTTTAAAATATATTATCAAGGGTAGTATTTTAAAATATAAGGATAAAAAAGGTGTTTAATATTTGTGGGTTTTTTCCCCCAAATGGCAATCCTTTCTTTGAGCGCAAATGAAGCTACTTAGAAATAAAATTCCTTCTTAGTACTTTACCCTTTTCACATTTATGTATCATTTTCCTGTCTACAAACTGAAGACATTACCTTTGTAAAAGGGCTTTTATATTGTCTTCAATTACTGTGAAATTGAAGTGGTTTATTCAAATGAGGAATTATCTGCCTACCACATTACGCTTCCCGCTTGCAACACACAAATGAAAACGGCTGTGCCTCTAGGCTGTGCGAGATATTGATACACTCAAATTCTGATTTTTTTGGTAGTGGTTAACAATACCATGCGGAAAACACATTAGCAGAAGGTGTGGTGAGATATTACTGTAATATCTTTGCTAGTAAGTACTATATGCAAAGGATTATTTTTCAGCTGGGCATTTGTCTACGTGCTTGTGTAAAAAGCCTTTGAAGGATTTCTGACTTTTTTTTTTTTTTTTAAGGCTGCATTTTCTTTTTTTCCCCCCTTAAGTTGCAGGAAGCTTTCCAGATAATTTCTCCCCAGATTTCTTTTATTTTTGAGGGGCTGTGAGCAGCAAACACCATCCCCAAAGTGGGGTTGTGTTTGCTGGAGCTGCTCGCCCTGTTCCCGACGGGGCTACCTACCTCTGCCAGTGCTCCCCCTGGGCATTTTCATTACTGTCCACTTCACCTTTTTCTCTACTCTTCCCCTGCAAAATGCTTCCTGCGCATCTGAGCAAGCCCCTGGGCTGTACCCATGGTCTCTTGGGGCAGGAGGGGTCTTGGGGTATGACTGTACGACACCCTGGTGCCGTCATCTGCACCATCCATGGCTGACAGAGTCATGAGGTTATTGGGGACCCCCCAGTGCCCCTTCTATGGGACCCTTGCTGGTCAGCAGGGGTAATCCAGCCTGGAGGCTTTGCACCGTAAAGGATATTTGAAGCATAGATAGTAAGAGCTGTTACTAGAAGGGTACTGGGGAGGCAGGCGTGGGCAGGGTGACCCTACTAGACTGTCGCTGCATGCCCTGGAGCTCTACAGAACCATGCCATGATTTGTCTCCTAATTTAGATCTTTGCAACTGGGCGTGGAGGGCACTGATCTCGTGCTATAACTATTCCTGACAGTTTTTAGCAGACATTTTAAAAAGCTTTTTAAATACATTTCTTTGACTTCAGTAAATAGTTACATTTCCTTGGGAAGCAGTTGCAGATAGATAGTTGCTGTAGAGCTGAAGGAATTTGTATGGCTGCCTATTGAAGTTTAAAATGTAGACCAGTGTTCCTGTGTGCCCACTGATCCTCAGAGACATCCCTGATGTACTGTGGCACATCAACAAAACCAAACAACATTAAAATGTCACAGAATAAAATAATAACTTTCCCATTTTCTGGTAATCATTATCTTGGTTTTAGGTAGTACAAATAGTAGACTGTGTCCCTTACTTGAAAGGAGCTGAACTTTGCCTAACTAAATATTTGTGGAGAGATGAATTGCATGAGGGAAAGCAGAAACAAGCTCAATATACAATCTAGAGTTCCACACAAAGTAAGAAACAAATTTCCAGAGTAAATTCATAATGAATAACGGGGGTGGGAAATGTGATGACGATTGCAGACATTGGTAGTACCTGTTTTTGTTGTTCTCACGCTGTAAATATGGATTGCTGTATATAGCGCTGGATTTGACATTTGAAAGCAGCTAAATCCAATAGAAGCAAATGTTACTTTAAAGAAACAGGAATGTATAGTTCATTTTAAACAACAATCTGAAATAACTTTCCCCGAACCTTAAAGCAAGAGTTGTTAACAAGAAATCATTATCACCAGAGTTTATCTACCCTTTTATTCTTGCAACTACAAATAGAACAGTTGCTTTCTTTTTTTAGGAGAAGTGGCTGTCAGGGAGGAAAGAGCACAGTCTCTTCAGCACACAAAGCAGATGGATAAGATGTCCTTGAATTACTGATGTTTGGAGAGAAAGGTGCATCACAGTTCCCTTCTTGGGAAGAGTCTTTAATCTAGTTGACACTTTCATTGATGACTTGGGTGAACAAAGCATCCATTAAATCTGCCCCTAGTGCCAAGAAAAGAGGATTTACAAGTGCTCTGGAGGCAGCATGGGAATCCAGAGTAATCCTGACAAACTGGATCTGCCATAACCTGGATGCAGTATTGATGAGGACAGTATGAAATGGTGGTATGATAAATCCATTAGACAGTCAAAAGGAGAAAGCTCTGAGCTAGATTTCCTGTGTGGGTGGGTAGTCAGACTAGCTGAGCTCCAGAGATCTCTCCCAACCAGTGTCTCTGGGCAACAGCTCTTTAGGGAAGAGGCTGGGTGCAATATGGGACCAGGGGGCTGTGTTGTTACGAACAAAAGCTACTCTACCAGGTGTTACAAACAAATCCAACACACAAAATGCAAAGAGAAAGGGGCTGGGATGGTTGTAGAGAAAATTTGATAGTAGCTGCAGGAAGGTAAGAGAAACCCTACTCATTGTGCATGTTAAGACTGTTCTATGCTGTCAGCAGCCACCATGGGCTTTAAGGGAAGCTTTATAAGACTAAAGGGACCTGGGCAGTTAGTTGTCACTGGAGGTCGTGAAACCTCCAACAAAGAAGGTTCCTAGGAGCAGATTAAATCACAGAATCATATAATAGAGTCATAGAATTGCTTGGTAAAAAAGAACCTTTGAGATCATCTAGTCCAACCATATCAGTTCACCAATCAATAAGTCAAGAGTGGTTGGGTTCACCTGGATCCCACTACAGAAGCTGGTCTAACTGTCCTCCTAAGACCACTTCCAATTTTATTTCTGTGATCATGACTGTTACCAAGATATATCCGCTGTTTGCCCCTTTATCTTATCCCTTTCCCAGTGGAAATTGCCTGACTTCTTTACATATAAACTAAGAACATTTTGCCTGAAAGTTTCAAATGAGCAAAAAAGGACTCTTGGTAGGAGGCAGGCTCTTAACTGCTGTCACCTTTGTAAACTTTGAGTTTAGCAGCTCTTGATAGCATTTTACATTTCACCTTCTAGTTAACTGTTAGGTTGGATGATTGTCCAAATAACAGAGTTTGCTATTGCCAAACATACGCAAAACTTACTTGGCAAACGACATGTATGCATTGGCTGACGTTTTATTTTACTCCCTTAGTAGCATAATGGAGGGCTTTAGAAATCATTATTTGGGATGAGAAGGGGTTTACTTGCAGCTTACAAACATATTAAAGTAGCTTAAGGTTTTTAGTGCTCTCCATCAATAGCTGAACTTACTGTGAAACGTGATCTCTTTTTTTTTTAATAATTTCTAACCAGAACTCAGCAAAAAAAAGTTTGGCGGCAGATGATCTCAGAGCTTAAATTATAACGGTGGAGGGATTTTCTCCTTTCAGCAGATTCTCTGAGCTTTTCTGACCAAGGAGGTATTCTCACTGAAACCCAAAGAAAATACTTCTGTTGGAGTTGAAAAGAAAGAAAACAGTCATTTAGTACTAGCCAGATGCAATCTAGAGTACAGGAAAAAGTTCCTGTGTCCATTTGTTAACCAATGCTCCAGTCCTTATTGACGTAAGTGCTGGGTTTATTCAACAAGCAAAACTGAACATAAACCCTGAATTCTTAGTGGGATCAGCCAAACAGTGTAACAAAATATCACTATAATAACTAATTATTGTGGTAATTGATTTATGTTGTTATCACTGAACTTTTTCTTTACTTCTACCAGTGTTTGGAACACGACTTTGCAATTCACTAGAATTCGAGAGGCCAAATTCTGTCCTCACATACAAACTTGTCATCTCACTGAAGTACTGTCAAACAGTGCATTTTTATTTGAAGACTAGGTTTGTCCCTAATACCTTATCAACTTCATCTATGTAACAATTGATTTGTTTATTTTTAAGGAGCTTTTGTTTGCTTTTCTAATACAGCAGCAATTTTTTTTGGATGAGTTTAGAAAAGGCATCCCCATGTTTTTTGAATAAATGATACGTTATAGGGAAGGGATGTTCACACTGCTGCCGAAGAGAAAATAATTGATTTTGTGCTTAGATACTAGGAAGTGGTTCTCTTTGATGTGTTTAGGAGTCCTGAATTAAAAATATAAAGTTTGCTAACTATTAGAAAAATTAATTGAAAAATAGCTTTAATGGATGAAAATCCATGATGCTATTGCAAATCCAGTCTAACATCCAATAATGTGCTTCTGAAGAGTAGTCATACAACTAGGATACGTGGGTGTCATAGTATTTGCAGCCATTTTAATTCTGAAATCAACACAATAACACAGAGAGCTTGGAAAAAAAGGGCATATTTTGCAAAAAAAAAAAAAAGAAGTTAAAAAATTATCTTTCAAAGATTCGACAACAGATACATGTAATTATATGTAAAAGCAATGTGTCATAGGGGAGGCAATGCAAAAAAAAATCTTAGAGGACTTTCTTCCATTGAAAGTGCAAGAAAACAAATTCAGCGTTGCTATGGAGTAGATTTTTTCTTTTAAGTATTCAGTTTCATACCTTACACAACATTTCCAGTATTTGTGAGTACAAATACTTCTCAAATAAATAATTGCAGCTAGGATCATTGCTTTATTAGTTGAGATTTTAAAATTTGTTTCCTAATTTTTGGCATTTTAAAATCCTTAGCCTTGCCGTTTGAAAATCAAGCTCCAGGCTGTCAGTCTGTTATGATAGATGTGGTTTGTGTTCACCCTTTTCATCACTCTTGTAGACAGGATTACTCAAATAATCCAACCATCTAGATAACTTTACCTCCGACACTGTGTGTTGCTTGCTGTTCTTGGATGCTAAAAGCAGAATACGGATTACAGGAGTGGCAGATGGACTGAACTGATTTATAGCAATGTAGCCTTGCCAGTGTTTGCGCTCTCATTGTGAGCATTGCAATAGTTGATGCACGTCTTCAACTCTTTTCTCCCAGAGGTGTGCAAAAACTTGCCTGGTTTATGGATTTCTTTGTGGAAACTCTGTGGCAGTGCTCCTACCTGTCATTATTTTACTAAAGAGAGACCATTTCTAGCTTTCCTGGTTTGGGCAAAGAGACTGCTGGTGTAGACCAGCTGTAGAGCTAATGTTAAATAAATAAACCAAGAGGACAACTTCTGTTTACTTTCTACATCGCTGACCTTATAATTGGGAATGTTTTGCGCGGGACAGAGCTAACTTTGGCTGGCGCAGGCTAATTCCCCGAGCACTCAATGGGGAATGAGAGCTTCATTCAGCTGCTTTGAATCATCTTGCAGCACAGAACCCCCAACAAGCAGGCGGGGGCTGCGTTTTGGTAACCTGAGGGCCAGCTGGGGTGGGAGGGGTGTGTGTATGAGTGATGAACAGACCCTGCGAAATGCCTTAGCTGAGTGCTCTCTTCACTTCGTGTTTGCAGTTTCCAATAGTTTAGTAAGCAGGTTTATTTGCAAATTATGTTATCAAGTACTTGAGTGTTACCGCTGTAGAACAGAAAGAGGGGAAGAAATTTTCAAAGCTGTGCACACCAGTCCCCTGTGTGTCTTACATCTTGTATTTCATAACAGAACAGACATCGTCAAATTTGGGTACCACACTAAAAGATGCCTTTACTGGGAGCTTTTCTCCCAACCTTTCATCTGTGCGTCTGCTTTTCCTACTGACCCATGAACATGCCCTTGCTTCTTTGGCTTGATTAGATGATAAAATATTCTATTTCTGCTGTGGGAGGATAAAGCATGCAACCCGTAACACCCTGAACTCTGGAAATCCATAACAGACAGCTGGATTTTGAAGCTGTGGCCATTCTCAGACCTACTGGTGCATAGGAGTGACCCTCACTAATTCTATCCTCTCCTCAAGGGGCTTGGAGGCTGCTGCTTCTCCTTATGGCATTAGTTTTTCTGCAGGTAAGGCAGCTCCCTGCAGCTTCCTAGTTTTCCCCATTGCTGGCTTGCGGTCCAGGGATGCTCTGATAATGCAGTACTTCTGTGCTGGGACATTCATTCCTTAGAGACACTGCTTCATAGCTGGTCAAAATATAAGGAGGTTGAAGGAGCTTCAGGCTTTTCAGGTGAGGTGGTTTTGCTGGAGAGAGGGAGCCCATGCCTGCTAGCCACAACTAGCTACAACTGCTGGATGTGCGTGTCACTAGAATTAGTAGGTTGTTGGGAACAGGAGTCATCTGTCAGCTCCTGAGCCTGAAAACATCATATGCTGACTGCTGGCTTTTCTTTTTATTTTAAGATTGCTAGGCAGTTCTTAGTCACATGCTCTATAAAACTTTCTAAAAGAATTTTACAGCTTACTTAGTGTACAAAAGGTGTAGCCAGCTATGAAATGAAACAGTTGTCAGGGCTGTGGCAAGTCCCATGAAGCACATCATAAGCCAGGACGCTCCAGACACTGGTGGAACAATACAGACCGGGCACATGGTTGTGCCATGTCCCCTGGTAGTGATGTCGGTGTGCACACCAGCATGAAATCCTCTGTTTGCTGGGTCCCTCACAGCTCATGGGGCTCCTCAGCAGTTTTGGTGGGTCCTCAGCATCTCACGGGCTGAGATTTTTGAGAGCATCTATGTTGTTTTGATTGTGCTTGTGCCCTGGCTCTCATCCATAATCAAATTTACAGCAAAATGTATTATTAAGTGCAAGTCAAAGAGTAAGCGATGGAAACCACATGGGAAAACAAAAGGCACCTCAGCTCTGAAACACGCTGGTGTCAACTTGTGCTGGCAGGGAATCTCGTCATTACATAATGATGTACTTACCCAAACGGCATTTTGTATTTTGGGAGACAGATGTGCCTTGCAGTTGCTAGTGGAAGTTAAACGTTAAATATGAAACCCATTCATTTTCTCTTAGTCATACTTTGGATTTAAGCAGATGTTTTGCTAATTTGTGGTTTTCAAATGTAGCATGCTGACAAGACATTTATCATTAACTACAACTTCATCCATGCAGTTCAGCAAATTGGCCAATTATTAACAGTGAGGCTTGCGTGGCAGTTGATGCGTAACTCCTGCTCCTTTGAAAGGCCTAAATTGAAACTTAATACATTTTTACAATATAAATTAATTGAGCTTTGGACCACATCCCTATTATTTGAGTGCTCCCTGCTCTCATTTTGAGAATGAACAGCCATTTGTAATGGACTGAGTAGCTGTGCCATCTGTGAGCAGAGGCTGCTGCGGGTGGAAAAAGTGATGGCTAACATTTTTCTGGTGGGGACATGAAAATGACTGATGGTATCTAGGCGTAGGCAGCATGACATACAGAGGGAGTGTGGCCACAGCATGGTGTACGTACATGCAGACCTGGCTGGCTCTGCCACAGATGATGCAGGAGGCATCCTGGAAGGGTGCAGGGCAGGCAGTGGGTGCAGCTGCCTGAAAGCTATTGCTGCCTAATGTTTTCCATTATATCATTTCCTTTGCTTTGAACTTGGCTAGACTTTGCCCGTTTTTATTCGTATTTTTCCTGTTTCATGTTTTCAGGGTTTGATGGGGTAGGAGGAGGAAGGGTTGGTGGTGGTGCCGTGAACTGGTGACATGCCCTAAAGGTGCTGCCCAAAGCCAGGATCCACCATACACCTGAAAATATCATCTCCTGTTTTCTGCAGTTTTGGAATTCAAGAAGGCTATTTAGTCATCATTTTTCCATCCCATATACGAGACTTGAAGGAGAACACTCAGTGCACCTCTAATTTCTAGAAAGCATAAAGACCTTGATTTTTACCAGCTGGCACTCTATAAATTTTGTCTTGCATTCCAGCTGAACTGGAAAATTTCTTCAGGATGTTACATTCATAGTTGCTTCAGCTTCTGACAAATCATTTGCTTTTTTTTCTTCCTCTATATTTGCATCTGCACAACTGGGAAATGATATACTTTGTTACAGAACAGGCTACCATGCAGATTAATTAAATGAGAACTGTAAACAATTAAAATAAATACATGCGTTTCATCTTGCTTTATGCAGCCAGATGTGCTAGGAGTGAAGTACCTACAGGACTGGCTTTACAGTTCCATTTGATGTCTTTTTATTCATATCCCCCTGCTCTGGGGGAAAAGGGAGTGTAATGGTAATGTTGCAAAATCAGTTTGGAGTGGTGATGTCTCAGCAGGGAGGCCAGAGGTTGCATAAAGAGCAGAAGAGAGGAAGAATTTTAGATTTAAGGATGGGATGGAATGGCTTGTGTTGTCTCTGTTCCTAGTTTGTAACAGACATGAGCTGAAGACCAGATCCAGAGGGTGATGAGAGATGCAGTGCGGATTTTGAAGAGCAAGCTTTGGCATAGTTGTCTCCCTTGTATCTTTTTGATGGAA
Source organism: Coccyzus lansbergi (assembly GCA_033558105.1). NCBI lineage: Eukaryota > Metazoa > Chordata > Aves > Cuculiformes > Coccyzidae > Coccyzus > Coccyzus lansbergi. The sequence continues at coordinate 270,822 of JAUMJK010000923.1, forward strand.
AGGAATGCAACAGTGGATGTGGTAGAGAAGATGACAGTTTATGACTGCATTGCCAATCAATGCCTTTCTTTCCCTGGGTTTAGCTTAGCTGAATCTCCAGAAGCGGCTGTGTATCCTATGCCAAGCTTTAGCAGGAGGCGAATGCGGGTGGATGTTGGGTATGTTTGTCTGACCCAGATTCTGATCCTTTGCAGCGCTGCCAAGCTCCTGGAGAAGAGTCCATTCTCCGTCGGCGCTCCAAACCCCCTGCTCCCCTCGCCGGCGAGCCTGCAGCTCGCGCAGCTCCAGGCACAGCTCACGCTCCACAGGCTAAAGTTGGCTCAGACTGCTGTCACCAACAACCCAGCCGCTGCCACTGTCCTCAACCAGGTGCTCTCCAAAGTGGCTATGTCCCAGCCACTCTTCAACCAGCTGCGGCACCCCGCCGTGATGAATACCCCGCAGAGCCACACCTCGGGGCCACCGCAGGGGCCTGGCATCGCTGCTGCAAGGTTCCCTTCTGGTGGCATTGCCTTTCCTGCTCAGAGCCCGGCCTTAGCCGCTCCAAGCGGTAGCCTGGGACCGGTTCAGGCTCAAACGCCCAACGCCATTGTCATGAATCCCTTCGGAGGGGTTTTGGCTCCCACCTCCAGCCAGCAATCCGTCATGGTGGGTCTCAACAAGGCAGGCGCCTCCACTGCCGTGGCAGGGGGATTTTATGAGTACAACAAGCAAAACGCCGCCAATGCTGCCCCTCCGGCGTATGCCTCGGAGGGGGACCAGCCCAGCCAGCACAGCCTCCTCGGGTCCCACACGGGCTCGGCTGTGGCGGGGCCACGCTACAAGGGTCACTTTGAAGCGGCAACAGCCTTCCCCAAGGAGGTGTATGGGGCAGCAGCGGCAGCCCAGCACGGGGCAGCACGAGCCTTCCCCAGCGACCCGCACACAGGCTCGCATCCAAAAGGAGATACTGGCCCTGTCTTGCACGGTAGTGCTACGAACAACGAGTGGGAAAATATCCCTAATTTCCCCAGCCAAAACAAGCCTGACCTCATGCCCAGTGACAGCCTGTGGCCGCCAGCGAGTCAGCAGCAGTATGAAATAAGAAACGAGCTCTACAACCCCGAAGAGCCAACACCTGACACGAAGTTCAGCGCGGCTGGCCCCCCCGCCTTTGGCCGCCTCAACCACAGCAAGCAGAACTTCGGCAGCCCTCGCATGAGGCAGAAGGAGGAGCGGAGTGGTGGCACCCACGACCTGCCTGCCCGCTCGCTGCCACCACACCAGCAGGGCGACCTCTGCGGTGCAGCCCCTCTCCACTTCCCCCACATCTGCGCCCTGTGCGACAAGAAGGTCTTCGATCTGAAGGTGAGTGGGTTTGAAGCACCCTTGGGGCATGGTTCAGACCCTTGAGCAGGCTGCCTAATGATGATCTGGCCACCAGCTCCCGCCGCTCCTTGCTGCCCATGTCCATTGCCATGGAGGTGCCTGGGAGAAGTGGAAACAAAGGGCCATAGTCTCGCTCTTTTGCTCAGGGTGTCGTACATCTGTTTCATGGGAATTACTGGGGTTTCAAGGTCTGGGTTTGTTCTGCGTCTCACTGTGAGTGACAGTGAGATTATGGGGCTGGCGTGAGAAACGTGAGGTCTGAGCTGGGGTCACAGCTCATCTTATGGACTCAAAGCGAAGGGAGGAGGAGCTTGAAGCCAATCCCCTGCTTTTCAAGCTGGTATTGTAACTACACATCTGCAGCTTCGTCTGCCTCTCCCTTTCTCTTTGCATTTTGGATCCACCCTAACAGCCTTGCGGAAGCAGCTTGCTTAAACAAAGCAGTGCATTTTGATAACATTATTTTAATAATTCCTCTGTTGGGATCTCTTCCTCCTTCAAGTATCTCTAAGGACAATTTTGGACTCAGAGTCCCCAACAATTTTGGCCTAGAAACAAGAAGCTGCTCAGCATGTGTGGTGCAGACCACACTCCCACTTCTCTGTTCATACTGCTAAGGGAGCTCCAAATTCCACCTCACCCTTGAGAAGCAGCTTCCCAGGTGCCCGGAGAGCCTGTGTGCTACATCACATTAAATAAGTCAGGTCTGGAGAAGGCCCTCTGAGCCCCACAACCATTCGTGGGCTTAACTAGTGTTGTTCTGGCCTCCTGGTGAGTCCTGTTGAGCAAGTCTTTGCAACCTTTTCTGTCTCATCGCAAAACCAGCACCTAGCTGCTAGGCATGTGTTTTCACGCTGATGATGGCCTGACAAAAACATTCCAGCAGCGTGTTTACAGGAAGGAAGATGGCCAGCAAATGAAATAGTACCTGAGTATTATACCCTCTGGGACTTTGGGATATTTGAATATATTTGGTCTTCCATGTTTCCCTTTTACTCTTTGAGCAGCTGCTTGCAGAAGGGCTACAGTGGTTCTGCAGGTGCAGGTCTGGGCTGAAGCAGCCCCCATCAAGGGCGTGCTGGGCATTTCTTTATTTTCATTGAACATTTAAAAAGGGCAGGAGAAATGTCATTGAGGTGAGTTTCAGTTGGTCTGTTTGTTGGTGTTTAATACATCATGTGAAGTGTAAATCGATAAATGTACTTTGACAAATTGTGCTAATCTGCTGAAATGAATAAGCACTGTCTTGGCTGCCTTGTGAGCTGAGTGACTTCTGTTTGGTTATTGCAGGAGTTGAGGGTGCTCAGCACCTTACAGGATGAGCTTTTCAGCTAGAGTGAAGTAACTGAGTTAGTAGGAATATACTGGATTTAAAAACTAATACAGAGAACCTCTCCCTCTGTAAAGTAACTGATAATTTAACCTACAAATAATGAATCCGTAAATGCATTGGATGAAGGTGCACTTGGCTCCAGCATCACACGGTTTGATCTTTAACATCTCAGTATTGGTTTTAGAATAAGGTAAACTGGATGAAGAAGAAATCTCTTGTAAGTTTGCCTTCAGGATTTTTCCTGTGCTCATCATCTCTTTGTTTCAATGTAGGACTGGGATCAGCACATTAAAGGAAGTCTTCATATCCAAAAATGTATGGCTTTTTCAGATAAGTAAGTATTATTTTAGAGACACTCTTCCAACTGAATTTCTGACGGAGCATCCCATACTGGAGTGGCTTTACCTCGGAAATTTACTAATAATTATGCTTAAATATTTATGGCCCATTATGCGTGTTCCTAAAGTTCTTTTCTTTGTTTTCCAGCACTGGTATCCGGTGTGTGTTGAGCTCAGGAGATGGAACATTGCATTTATCGCCAAATAATGCAGCAGTTTTCAATCCATCTAACATTGAAGGTGAATGGTTGTATGTGCAAGAGTTAAAACCACTTTTTTTTTTTAATTGAAAGGGCAGTCAGTCTCTGGGGAAAAGTAGACATTTTGAATGAAATATGATACAAGTTTCCAGGGAAAACTTTTTAAAGGTTGTGGACAGAAAGGCTAAAAGCCGATTCTGTGCCTTTCGAAGTATGAATTTGTTTTTATTTCAAACAGTGACTTATTTTCACAGTTCAATGAAACAGTGTATAATTTGGTGTAAAGACTATGAAATTAATTATTATGTAAATAGGGCATTTCTTACTGAGCACATTAATGCAACTACTATGAGTCGAGATTTTCATGAAATGTGTGTAATCCATTATTTAGATTATCCATCAAATGTTGGCTCATCTTTTATCGCTACGTCAGCAAGATCCTTTGGCCAACCAGGTCCTACATTTTCTTCTCCTGCACCGGGGGTAAGTGTGAGTACCTACGCAAATTGATCACTGTGTAAAGATTCTTGTAGAAACCACTTTTACTTACTGGAATTAAAACCGTGAAAGCTTCCTTTTTAGACAATAATCTGAATAGTCAGTCTGTTGTTTCTACTTCCCTGCAGCTCTTTTATGCTTTTGATTTTGGCCAAATCAGAACTTGATTGAAGGGTTTTGGAGTTTTTTCCCAGTGCTAAAAGTTGTTTGCTTGTTAGAGAGATCTGGGGATGGTTTTGTTTGTATCCTGTTGACTTTTTTCCCCCATTTTCTGAGTCTTTTTGACCCATGAAGTTCAGTTTCATCTTGGAATTAAGATCTGGATTAGTTTTTACTTTGAGTATTGATTCCAGCAAGCAGCCTTCCATCTCTTCAGTTATTTATTTGTAGTAATTGCTCTTTGCCTCTCCTATGCTGGGTGTTTCTCCCAGGTACAATAGTGGCAAAGATAGTGGCTTCCTCTTCGCTGGCTGTTACTCACCTGGGTGTCCCAGATCAATTCATTATATTGGACTAACTTTTTCTTAGTTTATTTTAGTATATTATTTATATCATCTACTGCTACTGATAGTCTTTCAGAAAGTTTACTTTGGTGTACAACCTTCCATGGTTTAGGTTTATTAGGCCCCCACTGCTTTCAATACAGGTCCCCTGTTATAGTACTCTAATCCACACTTTAATTCCTAGCCCAGTATTCAAAAAATGCCAGAAAAAAAAGGAAAACATTAAAAATATTTCTCACACTGATGAGGCGGAAAGATTTTAAAAGGAAGGAAAAAAAAGGAAATAGTATTCATAATAGAAGTATAAAGTTGTTAGGGTTAAAATGAAGCTCAAAATAAAGCAGAAAGCTATGATTAAACTGACATCAAGGACTTGTACTAGAGCATTCATGGAATAGCAGCAGTAATCCGAGGGTTCAAGTTTTCACCTTGTTAGCTTTTGTGTATATACCCTGATGTGATCTCAGACACTCTGGGAAGCCAGGCTGAATTGTGTCTCTGTGCCACTCCAGTTCACATCAGGCATTGCTTACAAAACTGTCACCCAGATTTGTTTAATCCAACCAATTTTCTACTCCCTGGTTTTGCTCTGCAGTAGGTTATGTGGAGGTGGTTTAGCCTCTGCCTGCCATGGACACTCCGTATGCAGGGGAGCAAAGAGCAGAGCTGCACACGACAGCTGTCTCCAAGGTCAGAGGTGGACTAGCAGCGGGTGCAGGGGAATGTTCCTTTTCATCATGTCTGTCAACCTTGCAACAAATGAAATCGCTGCTAATACCAGTATCATTTCTCCTTAGAATCTGTCACTATTTATTATTTAAGCTGCCTGCAGAGGTCCTCCTTCTGAATGACCTGCACTACTAGGAGAGATAAAAGAAACAAATAACTTTGATTTTCCTGGACACTGTAAATCCTCTTTTTCTTCAGAAGCTCATTGGTAGACAGGGAGCTATATTAAAGGTGTTAAGATTGAGTTTGCCAGCTGTCATTCACTCCACATCCCAGGTGGCTTATAATTTATTACACCTTTGCACGGTAGTATTCACTTTCAGCTAAGCTGCTGTCATTTAACTGAGCAGTGGGAGGTTATACTTGACCCTGCGTGTAATCATAAACAAAGTGTTCAGATTTCTGAAAGAGCTTGCTGTGTGCTGTCCATCTGCAAATAACTCTCTCCCTCTTCAAAAGGCAAATACAGCACTACAGATCTTCACTCTGGCATGGAGAACTGTTAGCACTGGAAGGATGGGACTGGCAGTTTCTTATTATTTTTAAATAAGAGTCATGAGAAGCTTAAGAAAGTGATACAGAGTTTGAAAAGCAAGAAACAAAAAAAACCCCTGTGATAAATAATAAGCAGGTTGGATTGATGAAATAATACGGCAAACTATATGAGGTGTATTTCACTGCTGTGCATCAAAATATTTCTGTACTAATTATCCGCCTGCATTGGTTAAACCCTACAGCATTGGTTGCAAAGAATGACAACTCAGAGTCTTATTTAAAATTACATTCAACAATTGACACACAAACAGCGCCTCTAACTTCCTGACTGTGGGTATGGAAGGTGTATGCAGAGCTGTGATTTACAGCTCTGTTTCATGAATGGATCCAATTGAACCTCAATCAGCTGACAAGATTATTGCTTGGTACAGCCCATTGACATCTGGTATGAGTATGTGAGCACTTCTTAATCATGAGTTACGGCAGATTTATGGCGCAGCATTTTGATTTAAGCCATTGCCAATTGTGAGGAGGTGGTAACATCTCACAGTCATTTGATTTAATGTACTGCTGTGCACGTGTCCAAACACGGGCTCTGGAACCCACGTAGAGAACAGCTTAGACTTTCTAGTCCCATAGACTCTTAACGTATCATCTCTTAACAGACGTAACAAAACCAACCCAAGGTGCTAGGGGTGTTCTTAGACTGGGACTACATTTGCTGTTGGGAAAGTTTCTATTTTCACTTCTACCTGGAGTTGTAGTCTTCTTGTGTGCTACATGCTGCTTTGCTTTATGCACGTAAACGTGACTTCCGTTTCTTTTCAAGTGGAGTTGAGCTGCTTCACCTTTTACAGGATCAGGTCTTTGTTATTTTTCTGCTAGAGAAAAACATCTTACTTCTGGACTTTAGTAGTTCTTTGGCTCACTGTCTGTTCCTGGGTGAGCTCTGTAAAATGCACGCTGAATAGGAGACCACTGTATAATACAGGGTCTTGCTGCAGCAAAAATAAAAAAAAAAATGGTTAAGTTGTGAAGCCGAGAGGGAAGGTAATGGAATGAAGGTGTAAATTAGGTGACATTATCTCTGTAACTTGTGAGCCTGCGAACTAGCTGACAAGCCAAACATTTGTGATAGCTCTAGTAAACTTGATCCCGCAAGATTACGTGATTTGCATCTTCCCTTGAAGATGCAAACATGGTGAAGATGTTAACGTGGTAGGTTGACCCTGACAGGACAACAGGTCCCACCAAAGACGTTCTATCATTTCCCTTCCCTAGCTGGACAGGGAAGAGAAAAATGTAAGAAAAAAGCTTGTGGGTCGAGATAAGGGCAAGGAAAGATCATTCGCCAATTACCATCACAAGCAAAACAGACTTAAATGGGGGTCATTAGTGGGTCTATCTTGGATCAAGTTGGCATTAGCTGGGGGGAAACTTCTAGCAGCTTCTCACAGAAGCCACCCCTGTAGCCTCTCCACTACCAAAACCTTGTTGCACAAGACCAGTAGAAGTTCTTCAGTAAAATCCTAACAGCAGAAGTCATAAACAGGGAAATAGTCTGGGAGGATTTAATCCTGTGTAAGTGATGTTTTGCATGCGGTTAGCTGGGATAAATTAGGTTCCTCTCTGAGCGTTACCTGGTGCCTCTTTGCACAGGGAGCATAGAGCCTACTTTCCCTGTCAGGAAGATGGGCAGCATCTTTCAGAACTGCTGTAGCACTGGGTAGTTTTCCAGTCTTGGGAAGTGATTATCACATTAGCAGTGTGTACCTGTGCCAACCCAACTGGAGAGCTCTGCCTCTTTGCACGTCCAGTGGTCACTGTGCCCCCAGGGGAAAAGCCCCTCCTACTGTGCCTCATTTCATTGAGAGGGGAAAGCAGTAGGTTTTCCAGCCTGAGGTACATCTGTGTCTGCTCACAAGTTAAAGGGGGTCACTTTTATCCCTGGCCTAGTCTGTTCCACCAGGGCAGAAGGAGCATTTAAATTCAGCCCTTGTTATCCTGAACACTTCTCTAGTCACCTGAACTGATTTCTGACATCCATAAATTCAGCAAGGGCTGCAATGAGCATCTGTTTCAATTTCCAGGCACCACCCACATCACATAAATGGACATAAATCAGTCAAAAAGACTAATTTTTTGTGCATTTCTTGCAAATTCTCTGCTAAGGGCCTTTTACTTAGCGATAGTGCACGGTGCTGTCAGGTGTGGGGAAGGTACAGAACCCCAGTGGGACAGGGTGATGCAGATGGAGGTAAGAGTTGTGCTGGCACACTGATTGGGCTCCAACCCCGCAGGGAGCTTGTCAGGAGGGACTGGGACCTCCCAATGGCAGGGCTCTCCTCTGTCTCCAGACACCAAAGGACCTGCAAAATCTCACTGATGCTGAGTACAGTGCAGCAACCTGTGGCCGTGACAGCCCACACTTCTGCCGTGACATGCCAGGGAGCTGAAGCCCTGGAATCCATGAGATGTTTGAGGTGGCAAGTCACCTTTTGCAGCAATGTCATTAATCTTGTTTGAAGGAGAGCATCTCTTCTAGAAATACCATCTGGACTTTGTAAAGTCCAGGGATGGAGAATCCATTGCAAGCTGCACTGCACTTAAGCATTTTCTTCCCCACTTGTATTTTTAAGCCAGGATGTTGTAAAGGTTTTAAAAAAAGGGTGTTTGTCCTTAATAACAGGTGCACAGAACAGAGCATTTGAATTTTCACAGAAATGTAAGGTCTTATCTAGCGGACGGAATATCTAAGATAAAAACATTAGTTTGAGTTGTTTTTTTTCCACAGTATCCCCAGAGGAAATCTACATTGGGTCGAGTTGTTCACATCTGCAACCTCCCTGAGGGAAGCTGCACGGAGAATGATGTCATTAACCTGGGCCTCCCGTTTGGGAAGGTCACCAACTATATCCTCATGAAATCCACTAATCAGGTACTGTGTGTTTGGGGTCACTGGTATTGATGTCTGTTGGCATAACAACACATTGGCATGAAGACGGAGATTTCTTCCTTTGTAATAGGAATTTTAACAAATAAAGCTTGCTTTTAAAGTTAAAAAATGGTGGTATAAACCTGACCACTGTCTCATTGTTTTTGTTAGGAAAAAACCAGAAATCTTAATGAAGAACTGCACTTTAAAAAATAATAATGATGTTTTAAAAGGGAATAACTTGGCTTATTTATCTCAGCCTTTTGTTAGGATTACTTTTAGACTTCTCTTGGTCTTTTTTCTGGGATGTTATTGCTTTCTTGTCCATACTTGGTAGAGCTGAACTGGTCATCGAAGAATGACTTGCATGAACTGTTGTCAAAGCAACAGATCCCGTAACGGTGTAATTAACAGTTACAGGCTGGTGGCAGAGCCTCTAGGCATTGGCTTTTGTGGGTGATATGGCACACACATGCAAAGGAAGGCTGTGCCCTTTACAGGGGGTACTGAATGCTCAGTCCTTTTTAATCTACACTAGATTGTGGTAGAGCTCTTTCTTCAGGGTAGCTTAATTCTAGTTTAAGTAGCTTAAGTCTGCCAGTGGTGGTAGGCTGGGAAGACTAGAAAATCTCTTACGTTCCTGGAGCAGACAGTACGGATGGAATAGAATCCATGCCATCAGGCAATGTTTGAAATTGTAATGTTTCAAAATGCAGTCATTACACAGCTGTGAGTACGTCACATCAAATGCGAATTTCATGTAAATAAAAGTGCTCGTTAACATCATTCAGATTTTTAAAAATTCTTTTCTGGCTTTGTGCTGGCTGCTCACCCTCTGAGGTTCTGCTTTTATCTGGATCCTTTACAATTCTGCAAGAAACAGTTGACGGTCTCGGGAGCAGTGCTTGCTGTAGCATTGCTCTCTTGCATCCTGTCAGCAACTGACCATGGTGTAGAAGCACCAGCGAGGAAGCGAGGGAAAGGTGATGTTTTCATGTATTCAGAAAGATTAGATTCCAGTCATTTAGTTCTTAATCGATCTGGCTTTTAAAGTTGCATATTGGCTTTAATAGATGGGTTGAAACCATTATTTGCTGTTAAAAGGAGGCTGAGAAACAGACTGAGTGTTACTACTTCAGCTTCAGGGCTGGAAAGCTACTCAGTTCTGCAGTAGCAATACATTTTGCATAAGTATACAAATGACAATTATTGTGCTGCCTTTTCTCTCTCATACTTTGTATTTTTAATTATGTAGTAGATTTTAAAGTTCTTCGTATTTGTGCTAGGCTTTTCTGGAAATGGCTTACAGTGAAGCAGCCCAAGCCATGGTGCAGTACTACAAAGAAAAACCGGCTATGATAAATGATGACAAGCTACTTATTAGGATGTCAAAAAGATACAAAGAATTGCAGCTGAAGGTAAGACAGTAATTCCTGATCAGATTTCCTGAGTTTCTGTAGCTTCATGTTATTTTATAGAATCATAGCACAAAGTTCTTGTAGAAAACAACTCTCTAATATTCCAGGTTAAGAGGTTAAGGTCCTTTTGTGAGCCTCGAGGAGAAAAAAGTAATGCAGATGATTTGGTTTGACCCTTCGAAAAGTCTTCCTCTCCTGTTTGTGTAATTGTTTAAGGAAATGTAAAGGAATTGCCAAAAGTCCATAACCTAAGGCAGTCTTAGTGCGGCACAGTTAAGAGGTTCAGAGGTTGTGGAGTCTGTGCATCTTAACACAGAGGCAGAACAGGAATGACACAGGAGAGTGTGAGAGTTTGCCTAGATTTCAGGAAGAAGTTCAGCCTTTCCAATGGCAGTTTTCAGTTCATGGAACTATTTTTCTCAGCACAGGCAAAAGCCCTTTCTCTCTGTTAAACAAAGTGCAACATGGAAGGGGGAATACACAAGCTGCTTACAGTTACAAACTGCTCTGTGTTCCTGTGCGATTGCGTTGCTTGGGAGTTGCTCCATATTTGATAAATTGCATGAACTCCAGCCTGGAGTAGTGCATGTTTGTAAATTATCTCAAATCTCAAAGAATTGGTACCTCCTGTACACATCTTTATTGCACTGAAGCTCTTGTGTCTAAATGGTCTTGTAGAGCCATACTCCGAAATGAACTACACTCTGAGATGGGGAGAAGGCGGTTCATTCCTAGAGGGTCAGAAACAGGCTGCTCTGCATATTTAGTTTGATACTGGAAAAATTGCCTGTTTTGTTTCCTTCTCCATACAAATCCTAGAAAACACTCTGTAGTGTATACGTAAAAGGGAAGAACAAGCTAGTTTTCAAAGGCTGTAACAGCAGCCAAGTATGAGGAGACACTGCTGCAACGTAATGGAGCAAATTTTCCATTTGTATCATTTTACTGCTTTGATCTGCTATTGAGATACCAGCTGCAGAAAAAACTGTAACCACCACACTGAAAGGAAGTATTTCTCAGCAGTAGTATAATTGAATAACACATAGCTGCTGTTTCTTGAAGGGCAAATCACCTATGTTACCTTGGAGGGTAGTGCAGCATGCTAAACAGTGTCTTTGTCTTATTTAGAAACCAGGTAAGAATGTGGCTGCTATTATCCAGGACATCCACTCGCAGAGAGAGAGGGACCTGCTGCGTGAAGTGGACAGGTAAAGTTTCTCCATGGTTTGGAACTGGTACCTGCATAAGCCTGTAAACCTGCAGGTAGAAAAAGTATTATCTGTGTCCTTCCCTCTTGTATCTCATTTGTTTTCCTAATTTGGGTTTCGCTTCAAATCACTGTAATAATATAAGTAGGTACACTAATAGGTACAGGGTCTATTTAATGAGATCAGGTTGAAACTGTGCATGTTATGAAAATAAATGAACTTTTTCCTACTGATGATAATGACTCAGAAAATATGCCTGGTATGTGAAAAACGCACAAATGAAGCTGTTCCCCCACCTTAAGTGAAAAGCATAAAGGCTGGGGATGCTGCAAGAACTAGCTGGAAGGAGCTGGTTCATATTAAAATGTGTTTGGGTGTATTTCTCATCTACCCGGCTTCTGGAGCTTTCAGCAAAAGTGGAGAGGGATCACAATTCTAAGGCATCTCTTTAAAACAGACAACCTAACCTTTATCACTTTTGCCTTGGGGATACCCTAGATGCATGAGTGGTAAGGGTATAGATATCGGGGTCATTGTACAGGTATTAACATATTGTAAGCTTTTAATGCCAAACCCCCATGAGATGCCTTTAAGAATGAACTAATATATTCTTGACAGATCTGTGGGGATTTAGTTAAGCTTTGTGGATATGACACTGCCTTTTCTTCTGTTCACTGTATTTACAGCTGTGCATGTCTGTGAAAGGCTTGGGGTCTCAGGTTCACAGTCTCCTTGTGTTTCCAGCATACAAAGTAGACCACAGTGGGTCAGCCAGTTACAGCTGCCTTTTCTCTTTGCAGCAGGTATGGCACGGAGAGGCCCCGCTCTCGCAGCCCCATAAGCCGCTCCCTGTCACCCCGATCCCACACTCCCAGCTTTACTTCCTGCAGTTCACCCCACAGCCCAATGGGGACCAGCAGGAATGACTGGGGAAATGGGAGAGAGTCATGGGATCAGTCCCCTTATTCTCGACGGGAAGAGGAAAGAGACAACAGAGAATGGCGAGAGAATGGGGATGAGAAGAGGGACAGGACTGACATGTGGGTACACGAGAGGAAACACTATTCCCGGCAACTAGACAAGTTCGATTTGGATGAACGGATTGAAGGAGGCAGAGGGCACAGAGAGAAATATTTAAGGAGTGGTTCCCCTGGCTCCCTTCACCCTTTATCTGGCTATAAGGGCCGGGAAGATGACTACTACCGAAAAACCTCCAAGTCAAAATCTGACAAGTTTCAGAGGCAGCTGCAGGATTTACCTGGGAGATCCAAGAGAAAGGAAGAGGCAAAGTTAAGGGAACGCAGGCATTCTTACAGTGAGGATGCTGCCAGGGAGGAGGCGGCTGAACAGAAGCATGGCAAAGCATCCGAGGGCTCCAGGCAAAAACAAGGTGATAAGAATAAGGTGAAGAAAGCTGAAAAGGACCAAGAGGAAGGTGCTGCTGCTGAAAACAGTGATGGGAAGGAAACCAAACCTCCTGAAGATGAGGTAAATAGAGATCTCAAACTGTGTATACAAGAAGGTGGTAAATGCTGAGGTAGTGTATTTTCTGAAATATTTTAGATCAGTTATTGTGGGTGTGGCACTGGTGACATGCAATGTTTTGCCGTGACAAAATCAGAGAATATAGTCCTAGAAGAGATCTTGGAAGGTCACCTTGTCCATGGACATTGTTTTCCACTGCCCAGCACAGAACCCCTGGGTGATCAGTGAGGGGAAGGGAACAGACAACTCACAACAAAACCAAGTGACAACCTGGCATTTGCCTACAGGTTGTTTGCACAGGGGGAATTGTCCCACTGCTCTTTTAAATCTTTAGAGAATACCCCATAGCTGCTCTTTCTACATCCATCACCTCCTTCCACCACCTGTAAGGTCGATTGAGTTATCTGGGAACTAAGTTGTAATTTACAGGGATGCACAATATTTGTATGACAATATGGGGAACTGGTTGTTACACTGGTATAATGGGAATGAACTTTTAGTGAGGAACATCATCTTTTTGGCCAACTCAACACAACAATTGGTTCCTATTAGTCATGTGTCCCTACCCTCAGCCGTGGAAGGGGTAATTCACACCTCTTCCTTCAAGAACCTCTGAATAAGCTCACTTGTAAATTTATGGAATCTCTGGAGAAGTAGTTCAAGTTGGTAAAACGGCAGCATCTGTGGGTTTGAAGTTCCACTGGGAAAAAGTGGAGAGGGAACAGATCAAGATGCTTAATTTTCTCAGTCCCAGTGCAGCCCTCAGTTCTCCTTGGGGATACATTCCCACCATCCACCCCTGGGAGTGCTGGCACAGGAGGTTGCAAAGTTGCTTTGCTGACCAGGGTTCCACCTCTAGCTTGTGACTTTGTGCTGCCAGAACCATCTTCAGTTGTTTTTAATTGGCCTCGTGTTCATTTTTCCCACGTTGGAGTAAGGTTGGTGGAAATCTCTAGATCTTGTAACTCACCTGGTGTCTGTAACAGGCAGCAACACTACCTCATGCTGTATATATGTGTGTCTGTACCACCTTTTGTCATCTTTCTCCTTTGCCTGGTATTTCACTGTGATGAATGGTTCCTTGGGAGGAGATATCAGAGAGAAATGTCAGACAGCATCCTAAATCACAGACTCCTCTGCATGTTTTTCAAGTTATAGAAGTTATTTTGTTAAGGGTAGACCTCTCCGGGGAATGATGCTAACAATTTATTTTAAAAGGAAGAAATAGGCTTGAATGCTTTTAACTCACTTCTGCTTCCCCCCTTTTTTACCAAGTGCCAGGTAGTACTGTGGTTTCATTCTTCTAAACTGTGCAAGCAGTTGAATTCTCAACTGAACCTACCTCAATAAACAAAATGGTTGAGGTCTTTTGCAGAGTTTTAACACTGCTGCTCTCCTTACTATGTCTGAGCCAACATAACAGATGTGAGTAGAGAACAGAGGAGTGAAGGCTGGAAATTTTAACGAATTTGCATTCTCCCCCACCTGTCTTCTAGCCAATTCCATGATATAAATTACATCTTTCTCATTTTGTTTAAATGTCTTTTAATTCTTATTTGCACAGTTTTGATAATGGAATCCAATTCTTGGGTCTTTTCCCACAGCCCAGTTGACTTGCATAAACTTTAGAAATAAAGAATGTGACCTTGAGGTGACTTTGCTTCCCTGAACCCAGAATAGAAACATAATAGAGCACTACTGTGTGTTGCTATATGTGTATATGTTGTATTTATTTTAGCTTGGAAAAGAGGAACAAGTTCCAGAGAAGAACTCACCTTCAGATAATCAACAAGGAAATGAATCTGGAGACATTCTGGAAAACACAAGAAAAGAGAAGGTTGGTGACATATTGGTGGGACAGCTTCCATGACAAAATAAGTGAAAACCCAGGTTTAGTAGCACATTCTCCCAACTGAAATATTAAATCCCTATGGAATAGCTTGTAAAGTGGTTGTGGAAGGGGCTGGCTAAATTAACTTGCCTTATCTTGACCTCTTTAAGGGACAGCCTTTCCTGAAGTCTCCAGAACTCTTTTTTTAGTTGCTCTTTGCCCATGTACATTGCTTCACATGCATAGCCCTTGGCACCAGCAGCTGTAAGTAACGTATGCCCAAGTGAACAGTCTGACTTTGTGAGCCGTGCCCAGAAATAGGAGATGTGGTCAGTTGATGGAGAAGGAGGGGCCTGATGATGAAAACTTTTCAGAACTTTAGCCTTAGATGGGCTGTGGATAGTAGCCTTTTCTGATAGTTTCTGGATTTAATTAAATAATGCCTTTACAGCTGCCCTACTGCAGCATCACAGTCGCAGACAGCAATGTCCTTGGAATTCCTCCAGCTTCATATCTGTAGGGTCATGGGTTGATGGTCAGATATGGAAGCTATTGATATCTGTTGCTGTAGAAAACTGATCTCCTGGCAAGAACAGTGTCAACTCCCAGAGTTTTCATGCTGTTTTAGGATTCTAGGAGGGGAAGTGTGGGAATGGCCAAACAGGAGGAGAATACAGATTATTAATAGATTATGTGTACATGATGAGTCTGGGAGTTGAAATCTAATCTGCAAGTGTGTCTTAAAGGTAATATAGACCTTATACTTCTAATACTGCTGAAGTCCAGTATTAAAGTCTGAGTCCTTTAAGTCTGTAACTGCATGTATTTTAGATTATGTACCTTGGTGTATAACTGTAAAACAGATTTTTCTTAAGATCTAGGACAATTTCAACCAATACGGTCCCTGTCAGAGGGCTCTTGCTGGTGTAAGGAAATGCCTACAGAAGGTAGCCACATTTTCTCAGTCATTCTTGTAATTTAAAGGACCTAGTCCAGCAAGACGAAATCCAGAGTGGCTAGTATGGGGTTCAGTATGTTCCCATTGTGCTGCCTGTTTCTCACTACCCTGGGATGGAAGTAGAGGAGAGGGAGAGGTTAATTTCCTTGGGGATCACATAGTGAAGTCAGTTGCATAATAAAGTATAACAGGTTGTGCCTTCTTCCACTGCTTACAGAAAACTGAGGAACAGGAGATTGGAGAGACTGTAGTCCCAGAGACTGGAGAGCCTGTAGTCCCCAAGGCAATTAGGGGATCTGCACAAAGTGAAGTGTATGTGATAATTTAAAAGGGATTTCTTTTCCTTGTGCATAAGGTTCACAATCACAACAGCAAGGCATGTCATTCTTTGAAGCTAGAATACGTGAGGGGTCAGGCATGGCCAGATCAAACATCTTCCTAGTTACTGGTGTTCAAAGCCTATTTTTTAACTGTGGTGATCTATAATCACTGATCTTTCAAATGTTTTACATCTTTGTGACAGGACCCAGACTGGGAGAGTGGAAGTGAGATAGAAGGTGAGACCTGGTATCCTGCTAACATGGAGGAATTAGTGACAGTAGACGAAGTGGGAGAAGATGATTTAATTATGGAGCCGGATATAACAGAGCTTGAAGAAATAGTACCAGTTGATCAAAAAAATAAAACTACTTCAGAAATGTGTCCCTGTATGTCAACTGTGATAGAACTGAAAAACGATCACAGTCACTTAACCACAAGTGAAGACAAGTTTGCCCATAAAGCACTAGGAACAAACTTCAGATCAGGAAAGGGCAGCATAGCTTCTAGCGGCTGTCAGGATGATGATGAGGATGATGAGAATGATGATGCTGTAACTGAAGCATCAAGCCTAAATCTGGACACTGAGCAGAAGCCAGAGGAATTGCAAGAAGACCAATCTGCTAAGATGTCTGATCCCCAGCAGAAGGAAGGAAAAATTGATAAGAGCTCTGACACTCATTTAGAGCCCGAAGATCACCATATACCTTCTGTTCATCTGAAAGAAGAGACTCTCCAGCTCCCAGATACATTTATAGATGATTACAAACAGATGGGATCACAAGGAGCTGAGAGCAGAAAAGATATGGAAACGCTTATTAAAAACGCTAGTGAAGAAACAAGACACGGAAGCCAAGAGTGTCCAGAGGCCAAGGGTAACTACTGTTTTTTTCTTTTCAGCAGAGAGCCTTGCATGTTTTCCCTGACAGTAGACTGAAATTTATTGCTAACAAGAATAAGTGTTGCTAATAGCATCAAGACTTGTCCTTGGAGCAGCTCAGTAAAAGAACCCCAGTGCCTTTTGCCAAACTAAACCATTAGAGGCTCTTAGCTGAATAGTGTAAAGGAAATATGATAAGCAGCTTGCAAGCTTTCTGAAAGACATAAGCTGCTATAATTGTCATGTCAAGGTTCACATGAGTTTAGCTGAGCTCTTTCAGTGCCCTGCTAAATTTATTTTGAATTGTCAATGAAATGAGTGACAGTCTCTGAAGGTCAACAGAAAGGTATCTGTAATGTCTGGCTGGCTCCTGGACAAGGTGGGTATTCTTACACACTGTACTGAAGCGCGAGTAACATGGAAACCATCTGTAGATTGTTACTTCTCAGTCCCCGTTCGCACAAATACGTGCCTTTTGTCAAGACTTGCCTTATCATCTCTTCTTATCTACTGCATGATGCCTTTAATATAACTGATAGTGCGTACTGTGAGACGATGCCAATAAATGTAATCATAGTTGCCTGTTAATATTTTACCTGTCAGGGAAAAAAAGGGATCTTGAGTGTCTGAAAGTGAGTTCAGTTCCTCGTCATACTTTCAAATGGAACTTGAGCGAATGGGCTGTGTATAATGAGGTCGAGTCGAAAACAATGTAGACCGTGTTGGCTAGGAATGCCCTTTTTTAAATCGTTTCTGGAGCCTGTGTGATGGAGAAGTGATTGTGAGCAAAGCTGGTAGAAGATTTTCGAAAGTGCAATTTTCCACCAGTAAATGCTGGAACATTCAATGTGAATTTCTGATTTTGAACTAACTTCTTCCCCCAGGGCAGATTTGAAACTCATTCAGTTTTCAATACTTACCTGTTTGGCCTGAAGAAGTCTTGCCAGGCTTTCGTATTTGGAGATAACGCTGCCGTGCAAACCCCCTGGGTCTGGAGATGGCAAGGTTGGCCCCCCTGGGCTGCCTACTTCACAGGCAGCCAGCTGATGAAAGAGCTGGGTGTCCCAAGTGCATAGTTACTTTGGTGTTTTCGGCATCTCAACTTCCAGCTTGCCAGCAGGGAGCCTGGAAGCTCCAGGGGAACTTGTGCTTCCCTGGTTTCTGACATGGTCTTGATATCTGGGATCTGCAGCGCAAGGCTTAAGGCTCTTTGCAAGCGCAGCTGCCAGGCTAGAAGCCCAGAAATCAAGTGGGACTTAAGTTGTCAAAAGGCCCTGGATATCTTAAGAAGACCTAACTGAAGCCTGTGGGTTTTCCAGGGATCTCTGCTGCATATTTAGAAACCTGGGATTAAAATTAACTTGAAAGCCAACCAGTCAGGGTTTTGTATTATTTTCTCTTAAATCATACCAGAGATAAATATAAAACAATGAAGAACAATTCATTCTCATAGCCAGAAATTGCTTTGAACTAGAGATTTGAAAGGCAGGAAGGGTTTGGGTTGGGCAAAAATATATTTGTTTTATGAGAAAATATGTCCCTCATCTAGGTAAAATTTGCCTTGCAATAGAAATTTTGTCAGGGTAAGGGAACTAGTACTTTGATGTAAGAACTGAAGAATAGGAATCAGACCAGTTTATCAGTAATTCTGTTGCTCTGTGATAACAAATTTCTCTTCTTTTTAAATAAAAGCAATTCATATGCTGGGAAGGGAGAGAATTCCTTCTTTCAACTGGCTTTATCTGCCTCAGCAAATCAATCCACTGTTTTCTGCTCCTTGAATCTCCTGCCTGTGTCCATTAATACCTTTCAGCATGGACCAGCCATCCCCTCCCTAAAGGCCAGGAACCAAAATCTTAATCTTTGTGCCCCATCCCTGGAGGTGTTCAAGGCCAGGTTGGATGGAGCCTTGGGCAGCCTGGTCTGATGGGAAGTGTCCCTGCCCATCGCAGGGAGGTTGGAACTAAATGATCTTTCAGATCCTTTCCAACCCAAACTATTCTATGATTCTACGATCTTCAAGAGCCATAAAGCAGAAACTATCCCTTGGAGAGCTGAGGGTGGGAGAAGGTGACAGTGAGGTTGCAGGGGTCCTACCTGAGGAACGTTTGCTCTGCCCACACAGCTCTTTAGG
The DNA here is from genome assembly GCA_033558105.1 of Coccyzus lansbergi. NCBI lineage: Eukaryota > Metazoa > Chordata > Aves > Cuculiformes > Coccyzidae > Coccyzus > Coccyzus lansbergi. Next base: position 289,453 of record JAUMJK010000923.1, read on the forward strand.
CACTCTGGGATCTGCTCTCAGCATGTCCTGGTGCCCCTGGCTTTCTCATCAGCCCCTGCATAAGCCCAGCTCCATCACTGGTCACACGGTACCATATGTGGCTACGGAGCTGCAGTCAGATCATTCTTGTGCCAGAGGCATGTATGATGTTATAGGTGTATTTATGGATTAAAATATGAAAAGCAAAAACATAATGTGAAATTAGAAATAGAAGACTGGTCTACTGGGAGAAACAGGGGTAACTCCACAGTGTAGAACAGCTGATGGAGCTGCACTGAGCAGGCCTCTGATTTGAATGGAAAAGATTTGACTTCGTTTATAGATCCACCCAGAAATTATTCCCAAGAAATTTACAAATATCTTTCTAAACTAATAAACTGCTTTCATTCAATACATTTATTCATTTGTTAAGCAAATTCTAGGTACCTGGAAATGAGATCTCTGGAATACCCAGAGGTAGAGGCTAAGAGAAGACACTCTCCGCCAGGCTGGGAACAAGAGGACGTCTTCACTGAGCTCAGCATTCCCCTGGGTATGTTCAGACACCCAAGCCACCCTGGGCCTGCGCTGCCGCCCACTGCAATACCTAGAGCTTACAACAAGATGTCACTTTAATGCTACTTGCTATATTTATTTTTCAGAACAGATGTGAGGAGAGGGAAGGAACAGGGTATAGGACAGAGGAGTAGCTGTTGAAAGAAACGGGCTTTCAGTTACAGGTCATTGCTAATTTCATTCCAGATAAATGGCAAAAGATAGCTGTTAATGCTGCTGATGGGATGAAATAAGTTCCTTTGCACTATATATGAGATATATATGAAAAATACTTAGCAATTTGGAAGTCTCTATCATAAAAGTATTTTATAGTGAAATTATATCATATACTGAAAGTATAAGCAAAAGTTTTGGGTTCACTGTGTAAACACTGGTCATGACTAAAATACCTGGAACAAGTACATTCTAAAGAGCAATCTGTGTAAAATAAGAATGAATTTACTGCTCCTTAGTACTATTGCTATTCTAGCTCTTGAGGTTACGCATTGAGGTTTACAGTCAACGTTATGCACAATAAGATACATTAAAAATATATATATAATACCTAAGAGAGAAGTGGAAGGTGTATTTGTGATGCGCAGGACTCTAAACTGCAGCTCAGTATTGTGAAATTAGGGAAACTGGAGAAATCCAGGATTCCATCTTCACAGAATTAACTATTAGTCAATATCAGTCAATTAACTAAATGACTACTTTTTTTCTTTCAAAACAAGTTTATTGTGGAGGGGAAAGGCTTCAGCTGACATTTTAACATAATTCATAATTTCTCTGTAGGTGTGGAATTTGTGGTGCCTAGAACTGGGTTTTACTGCAAGCTCTGTGGACTCTTCTACACAAATGAAGAGACAGCAAAGACGAATCACTGCCGAAGTACAGTTCACTACAAAAATCTTCAGGTAAAAACACACTTGAAGCGAGGCAACATCTAGTGCATGGGGTGGATTGTGATAAATAAATGATGCTACAAAGAGTTAGGTTTTATTTCATAGACAGAATTCAGATGAAGAGAAATGAAGATAAGCAAAACTTTTCAGTAGTTCCAAGGGTATGGGAGTGTGCCCAGCAGCAGCCTTTCTTACTTCTTCATTTCAGCAGCGTTAAACTTGCCACTTGTTTAATAATATTGCCAGATTTCTTTTTGCATTGGCATGAATTTCTGCAGCATATTTCCGCACGCGGTTCTTTGTGGTGCGCAGGCTCTCCAAGGCATTTCCTGTGACCTGCTGAAATCACCTCCCTGTGCTACGGAACAGCAGTTCTGCTATGGAGAAGGCTACTGCTGAGTAATTTCTGTACGGACACGCAGAAACATGTAACTACTTGTATGGTTTCCATGAGAATATACCATAAGCCTATCAGCACTTGGTAACAGCACACAGAGACTATGCGTGCTTGCAGTTCAATCAGAATACCCAACCTTTATCACTTTTGAGATGCACAGTTGATAATATCTATGATGACAGCGTGAGCCCTTTGCTGAGGACTCCTCAGAGGAGGTAGCCTTGCCTCTAATCTCCTTTAGTCTCTGTCTCTGTGCACAGTGTGTACGCTGCAGAAGACGTTTGTTGGCATTCACAGAATCTTAGCAAAAGTCATGAAAGAGCAAAGCAAAGGTGTTCCTTCTGTCTCTCTACCTTCCCTCTGCCCATAGTAAGTGCTAGACCTCTGCTTCTCTTCAAGTAACAGCTGTATTTCTCTAGCTGGCTATTAGTCCTTGGCTTTGCTAATGACATGCAGAGTCAAATAATTTCTCTGAGATAATTTCCTTCTTGACTTTCCTGAAGTTACATAGCTGTAATCGTACAAAGACCTCTGGCTTTCAAAGACTGCGCATGTAGAGCTGCAATGCTTGCTAATAATGGATCCTCCAAGTGCAAGCTTGAAAAACAGGTGCCCAGTTTGCATGCCTTTTTGTGCTTCATACAAAAAAAAATCCAGAGGGATTCCCTCAGCACAGGCTGTGTATCCTATGTGGGTCTGTCCCAAAGAAACTCATGCTTGAAGCAAAGATTGCAGCTCCAGCCTCTGCCCCTGGCAACTGGTTCCATGGGAAGAAAAGGGATTTTTTTTCATTTTCTAAGTTATTTTGTTAAAGTCATAGGGGAAAAAAGGTCCAATTAAAACTGAGTCAGTGAAAAAAAAACCCTGTTTTTCTCCCTGTTAAGACATTTCCCATGAGCTCTGTGATAGATATCTAACCCTGACTTGAGATAAAAGAACAAAGACCACAAAAGCTGTTAAAATTAAATCTGTCAAATATGGTAATGAAAACAGACTGTTCTGTGGAGCCATTATCTCTTATCTTACTAAGTGGAGGAAGTAAGCGTCTCCTCTAACTTTTTTCCTCCAACTCAAGTGAAAGCTCAGCAAATTTTAAATAATTGTTCTGTGTTACTAGAACCCCCTTGGATGCAATAATGTTTTTTTATGCACTCTGCAAGAAATGTCAGTCTTCTCCTATTATGATGCAATTGTATGAGTGTGCCCCAACATAAGAGCCATGGACTCTTCATGTTTATTATATGTGAAGCTGTGGTGCTGCTGCAGACTGTCTTTTTATTGTCTTGCCACATCACAAGTATGGTTGCCCAAGGACAACGTTGTCCCAAATGCTCTCGTGGCTATGAGTCTTTTAGAGTTGTTTTGCTACTTGTTGTCTTTCATGCTTGGAGCCACATCCAAAATATATGTTCGGTGTTTGGATCTGAATGGAAAACTAAATGGTTTGTTTACCAATTTTCTTCCAAAAGCCTTGCTTAGATGGTGAAAATTTTGTCTTGAAGTAAAATAGTCAACTTCAGCTGGATATGGTCCCCCTTGAAGAGCAGCAGTCACTGAAAAAACATCAATTGTTCCTTTGTCAGCCTTGCTGCCTTTCTGTAATTTTCCTTTCTCTTCAACTTAATAAATGATTTGCCCAAGTGGTATTTATATTTACAGATCCACTGCATTTTCCATGTCCAAAAAAATCGTATCATTTGGCCTTCCCTCCCACCTCTACCACAAAAAGCTGTCAGATTCATCTGTTGTAAGCTGCCTTGGCAACTCATTGCAGCATTTTATTCTGTTAACTACTGGCTTTATGCAGTATTCATGAACATTTGTATTGAAATGAAAAAAAAAATTTTTTCCAAAACTGTCGTTTTGCTATAAATTAATCTGAATGTCTGATCGGAGAATTTCAAAAGTGGTGTTTGTGGTACTCACGATAGGTAAAAGTAGTGGATAAACCGCAGTCTTACTTTGGTGGGTAATCATTAAAAACAAAAATGCACAGGTTATCTGATCCAATGACAAGCATTAGTGATTTATTAGAGTTCACAGTGTACGGATCGCTTCTTCCAGCCTTTATGGACCCTATATCTCTGTAACATTTACTCTGGCTTTCTGCCACATGGAATTTTGTACCCAGAGATCAAGACTGAGTGTTATGTTAAACAGCCAGATCTTTATATTCAGAGTACCAAGGGTGTAGTCATCATTTCATCACAGGTATGCCCATTCGTTACCATTACTGAATCCACCCCTCTTGCATCCAAAACATGTATTTACGTGAGACAATCTGGCAGTCCTAACACAGCTCTTGGATGTTCCTACATCCATTTCTCATTTCACCTCTTTCCCATGGATGCCAAAGAGTCAACTGTACTCTAGGAGAATCCTGCAAGCGGATAAAATTTTGCAGTGATGTGAGATGATCTTTTCAAAACAAATCAGAATGAATAATCAGTTAGAAAGGAGAGTTTTATGATTGTAATAATGTGCAGGTTAGATATTCTTGTATGTGGCGTATGTGTAAGTCATTAATAAGAACATTTCTACATTATTCTGTGGGAATTTCCCACATTTCTCACTACGTTAGCTGCCGCTGTAGAAGCTTGTTTCCATCTCTTTCTAGGTCTGTTGACCTTGAATAAATTGAGCATCATTTTCAGACCCATACTAGCTCACCATCCATTTTGTACACAGCTCCACCAACTAAGAGCATTGCCAAAAGTCTGGAAGCCTCGATGTCTGTGTCTGTATTTTTAAATCACACTGAGTACTTAAAGCACTGAAGGGCTTTCTTCTAGAGTAACACAATAAATGTAAATACTCTACCAGGATTTCACCATGCTTCTGAAGTGTGTTAATTATTACTGAGTTAGATTATCCCCTTAAAACAAATGTTCTTGTGCAGAAGGTGTATCTCTGAACAGGACGTGATGAAAATGTGCTATAAATGCTTCCAATTGTGACTCAGAAACTGTGTCCATTTTCTGACACACTAGTCTCATACTAGAATAATGCAGTTGGAATCATAGAATAGTTTGGGTTGGAAGGGATTGTTAAAGATCATCCGGTTCCAACCCCCTGCGATGGGCAGGGACGCCTCCCACTGGATCAGGCTGCCCAAGCCCCATCCAACCTGTCCTTGGACACCTCCAGGGATGGGGCAGCCACAGCTTCTCTGGGAAACCTGTGCCAGTGTCTCACCACCCTCCTCATGAAGTGAACTCACTCAGCGGAGCTAGTTTCTGCCCTAAATCATATGGCAGTAGAGAGTTTGTGAGGCGAAAATATGAGGTCAGTTACACCACCTGGTGGGGCGTCATGGTCCTTTGGGTTCTGTGACCAGTTCCACTTGTAACACAAAATAAATCACTGAACTTCTGAAGCTGTATTAAGGTAGTTTGCTTCACACAGCTGTATTTCCTGGCTTGGATTTCAACCAAAATGGGCCTTCTATTCTATTTAATTCCCTTTTGCGATGCTGGGAGAGTGTGAGAGCTCTGAAAAGGCATAAGGCATCCCATGTTGAATATTTTCAGGTCTGGTAATGATGGTTTGTTTGGGTTTTTTTCTGATTGCAGAAGTATCTCTCCCAGCTTGCAGAAGAGAGCCTGAAAATGAAGGAAGAAGGCAGCCATCTGCCTCAGGATGACACTGGCATTGTTCCTCACTTTGCAAAGAAAAAACTCTGATGCGGATGAACGGGAAGAGCTACAATGAGTGAATGCTGATACTTTATTTTTTTAATTTCTACGATATAACTGTCCATTTGCACTGTACAGAGGAGGGGAAATAAAGCGCATGTTCCATGCATCTATGCCCAGAGTGCCATGAAAAACCAAAATGCCTGAAACTGTTTCCCACGGTGAAGCAATGCTGGCATATCTGTAAGAAGTGGAGCAATACTTTCTCACACTCTGCCTGCTGGGAGTGGTTTCCTAGATTGAATCAGAATTCTCAGGGATTCTTCAAGTTTTAATTCTGATGTGACAGATACTCAGGCAGAGTATTTAGAAGCACTCAGCATCCTCCAGTGGACACTGGAAGGAAAGGAGATGTGACTATAAGTAGGCTTAAATGTTGCTTGAAATATCTTCAGCCATTTCACTCGTTACCCCAGCAAGAAGTAGGATTTGTGTAGGACATCTAAAGCTATTTTGCTAAAACTAGTCAGTAGATGGCATAATATAAACCCCATCAGCATCCACCTCCATGTGTCTTAGAGCTTGGTGAAATGATAAAATGCTTCTGTTGTTAAGCACTGACTGTGCACTGACTGTGTTGTACGAATGCAGAGGGAGCCACAGTCTGTCCCAGGGACCTCATAGCCTGAACACAGCACAGTGAGAGCGATTTGAATGCTGACAGCTAATCTGCTCTGGTTTTCAGCATTTTCCATAGTGTGGTCAGGATGTTCTCCAGGTACCGTTGTGTTTAAAACTCTTGGTTTTGATAATTCTAAAGGGTGCCAGCTTCGAGTTTTACAGACTTGAAACTCTCATGAGAGGCTTTTTAAAGTGCCACATGTTTGGACCATGTCTCTTTTAGACATTTTATCCAAGATCCTTGCTTCTTGGGTCTTTTTGTTTCCTTTCAAGCTTGCTTTCCCTCAGCTTGGCAACACTGAATTTCCCTGGTTTTCATGGAAAGATGCCAGGCTTTTAATATTGTTTTTTTTATTTAATTTCCCTGAATTTTTTAAGGTGAATATAAGAACTGATGGCTCACAGAGTGCTGCACTGCGAACACAGGATGCACCAGCAGCTCTGGCATTATTATGAGCTATTGTTTCTGCACAGTTGTTGCTTAGTATTTTGCAAAATCCCTTTGAAATACACTGTGCAAGGTTCTGGTTCATTTCAATAGGGCTTTGTGTAGTAAAGTGAATACGTATGCAAACCACTGCCAGAATTCATCCCAGAGTTATGCTTTTATAAAATGCCCTACGCAATCTAGACAGATGGGGATTTGCAGACACATTTCCATTCTTTGTCTGACTCTAATTTTCATCCCAGTATGTTCTGTAAAAATTGCTGGTGCTGGATGTCCTGTTTAGATGCTGTGCAGAGGAGATGGTTTCCCAGAAGGTTCCAGCCATCCCTAAGAAGGACATGGATGTCACATAATATTGCAAAGTGGCTAAACTGCCAAAACAGCTTCTGCCAAAGTATTCGTTCCATTGTGTCTTGTGCCAGCAGCCGTGCTGATTCTCTGGAGCACCCTGTAGCCAGGCAGCGTCTCTCAGAGGTGCCTGGTGTTGTGGCCTGAAGCCCTGTTCCATTTTATGGCCTGTGCTTTCCACTAGTTTTTACCAGAGGTGGGTTCAGATTTCATATTCGGAATTCCTGCTTCTCATAAGTTGAGGGATTCTTTGCATCCCGGATTTAGACATGGCCTGTCCAAAAGACAAGGGGAAATTAAAAACATTACAGCCTAAATCCTCTCTTGTCCAGTCTTGAAGTATCTTAAGACTTGGGTCCATCTGTCATTTAAAACAACGTTTTATTTTGTTGTTTTTCCCTCCGGAAAAAAAATAATAATATTGCAAACCAGGTATTTTTACCTTCAAGGGCTGTTTTTTTTACTTCTTTGACTGTTTGTTTTTCACATTAGAGTGAAATCTGAGCACATGGCTGTTAAGAAAAGAGCTTGTATTGCAAGCTTTAAGATGACGAAAATGGCAGTAAAGATTGTGCAACTGTCTTCTAAAGCACAGTTCTCAAGCTGGTCATGTATCATCTGAATATGAAGTTCCCTTCATGCCCTTCAGCACCATCTGAGCACAGGGGAAGGAAATCACTACGAATGCAAGCATCAAATCTTTGAAGCTAACCCTGCTATCAAACCGGGGCTCTCATCGGCCTAATGGGAGCTTGTTAGACCATGTGGTTAAGCTTAATTGGATGTGAGACATAGCTGACTGTAAATCAAAGTCATAAGCCTCCAGCAACTTTATCCCCAGGTAACCTCAAATGAGAAAAGTATCACTGTTATTATTCTTTATTTGTATTGCAGTAGAAGCTACAGGTCCACTGCCTTTATTATAGGCACGTCATAAATCCACAACAAAGACTTTCCCAGGCCAAAGAGCTTTAAATCAGACTTTCTGAAAACAGGCAACAGGTGGATACAGGCAGGGAAAGCAGTAGGTAACCATGAGATTTTGACTAGCAGCAGAGGAATAATTAAAATAGGTGTTTACCCAGGGGCTTATTTTTGGATTTACGGGACATGATTCAAACGACTTTCCCCCTCCTCTGGTTCTGAACCAGGCTCACTCCCATTACTCACGGCTTGCTTATTTAACCTCCTATTGTTTTCCTGGCCAGCTGCATGCAAAATTTCTTATTGAGAGAGTGGGCCTTGGTATCCTCAGTCCACGATCGCTTAAGTCTCGGTCTCTATCCGGGAATCCAAAAGCTGGAGTTTGACTGAAGCTCACCAAGAACTGTCCTGGTTCCAGATACGTGGTTTGGGTCATGGATATACAGGCCCTTGCTTGCCACTGAGGGAGGAGGAGACTCCAGATGGCATCTCTGCCCTGTGTAGTTTCCTTTTCTGGAGGTAGATGACTCAGGTGAGTGATGCAGGTGCAGCGATCAGACTCAGACATTTGTAGAGGTGGTTTGGACGCCCCTGTCCCTTTGCACTCAGTCCTGACACAACAACAACCTGCAAAATCCTGGGTACAGCCAAATGGGCAATTCCCATTCTGAGAAGGTCCTTTTATCCATAAAATTCAACAATTGAAAGCAGTTTAAAGCAATCCCAAATCTCAACTAGCTCCTAAAAATCCTTTTTCAGCCTGATGCACTTTGAGAACCGAGAGATAATCTCCTTCCCTCTCCTAAGGCCATCATGCAATACTGACAGGCACTCAACTCCTCAACTTCTCTCTACTACCTATTCTGCTGAGGAAGAAGCCCACTGTAGGCAGCCGCTTACTTTCTCAGCTTGTGTAAAACTGTGTTGTTTCCTTTGGTTTATTATATTTAAAATCTTTTTTTTTTTAGTTGGCATAATTCATGATCACTATAATCCACGCTCTTTATTAATACATATATATATATATTTATATATATAGCACAAAGCGGGCTCAGGTCTAGCCAAGCAAATATTGATATTTAAAAAGGAGCTTCCTTAATATATACAAATCATTTCAACACATCTCAACCAAAGATTGCACTTTTTGAATAGGGACTATGTTTTTCATCTTTGTGAAATCTGTATCGATCTCAAATAGTCTTTAATGTCAATCTGCAACTTACTTTCTTTGAAGTAAAAAAAATAAAAGAACTAAATATTTGCCCTGTAAGATTAGACAAAGTTTCATATTGGCTTTAACACTAAATTAGTGTTAAGCTGGTTATATTCAGGGGTTTTCTACTCTCTAAGGATTAAGGCTGTGATTTGTTGAATTCTACTTGAACTGGACCAGATGTACTATTTATTGAGCTTATATGATCTTGTTAATTTAAGTTTTGGCTTGTAAACAGTTGGAATTTGTTAGTACTTGTTTAATTCTGTAGGAACTGTCACCGATATTAGCTGATCCGTGTAACTGATTGCAAAGTGTTTAAATTCGCGTTTCTTAAAAAGGAAGATTTTAATAAAGAGAATTATAAAGCATATTTGTTAGTGGGCAGTCATCCCAGCAACAACATACTTCTAGATTCTTAAGAGATCTATTAAAATCCAAAATGAATAAAAGCTAGTTTGAGCCTTAAGAAGAAAACAGGAGGTCAAAATGTTTGCTTTTAAATATAATCTATAGAAATTGTGATTCTTACCAGGTAGCTCTTGCTGTACCCATCGCAAGCGATTGCTGTCATCTGGTGCTGAAGTTGAAGTGAACACATTGCGGCATTTCACTCTGTAATTATTACTAATTGTTATTACCCTCTCCTATCCCTCTAGATATGTCCTTACTTCTCCTTTTTTCTTTATTTCTGAATGAACTGGGCGAGCTGTCTGTCCCCACTGGCTGTTCTCTGTCTCCATCCAGGTTGTCTTCTCATCCTTCTGAAAGCATCATATAAAATTGTCCCCAGCCAAGGACCTTCCCCACCTCATGTCAACCTCAGTCCCTCTCTTTGCCTGTGAACCCTGTTTCCCTTGTGCTCTCTCTCTGCCTTTGCTGATTTTTCTTCTTTTTGGCAGACCATCCTCCCTAGTTCCCTCCCAGTTCCACACAGACCTTTCCCGCTCCCCGTCCTTCTCCCTGGCTCTCCTCCATCACAGGCAACTGGATCTCCTGGGAGGAAATGCCCAGCCTCAGTCAGGGTGTTGTAAATATGTGCTTGTACTAAATATTTAAAGAATGCAAGAAGGACAAAAGCCGAGGGGAGACTTCACTTCCAGGTTTCATGAACTGACTCAGCAGAAGACACTAGGATGAAAAGTGAGACAAGGTAGTGTCCGGTTTAGGTGCAGTGCCTGGTGCACCATCGAAGCACGACCTGTGCCTCCCACCACACAGTGAGGGAAATGGGTCTGTCTGCCCCAGGCAGTGGCCAGGGAAATGGGTCATGGCAAAAAAAACCCCAACCACTCAGGTTTTCCGACTCCCCAGTTCATGAAAACAGTGCTTTGGCTTCTTTTAAGTAATTGTTCTGCGGCTGAGGCACACATGTAATGTATTTTAAGCATAAATGGTTTCAGTTCTTCTGTCCTAGATGTACTGAAACCTTCATATGTGCAATTTTCATACCATCTCATCAAAACAATGAATGTCTCACTTGAGAAATCAGGCAAATCAATTTTGTAAGTGTTAACTTGGCATCATATATCCCTAACAAAAAAATTCCAAGCTGTGGTGTCCAAAGCATAATGAGTTTCCAGTCCAGATTTTGTCACACGTTATTTTCTTGAGGGAAGAGGGAACTTGAGTGTGAAAGACTTCACGAGTGAGCACCAGCCTGCACCCAAATATCAGCTTGGCCTTTGGACACAAGGTTGTGACTGACCTCATTCGGACAGCCAGGCTGTAACCCAGCCCTCCTGCTTGGCTGGCAGAGCAGAGCAGGTCCAGGATGTGCAAAAACAGGAGCCCTCCCTGGAGAAGTGAATGAGGGTGGGGGGTAGGGGTGCATGGGGAGCCATGGGTGGTGCTGCTTGTCCTGAAAGAGGCTGCTGTGGGGCTCAGCTGCCCTGATGCCAGCAGGGCTGGGTTGATCGGCACAGCAGCCTCCCTCTGCCTGCTGCTCAGTGCTGATGCAATCTGGGACTCTGCTGTATTTGTGCAGGTGGCAGCGAGAGAAGCCTGAAAGAACAGGTTTGTCTTTGCTTATTTTTCTACATCCAGCTCCGCCTATCTCCTCTTATCTATGTCAGTAGGTTGACGACTATTCATGTGCTTGTCTTGCCTGATGCAATGTCACAAAGTGAAGCCGTAGGAGTATGCGGTAAGTATTCCTGGAGGAAAAGTTGCCCCTGTTGTGAAGAAGAGGAGGACTGGACAAACACCTGGATTCTTGCTACATCTTAGTGCAGCAGTGAAACAAAAATTATCCTTTTCCCTTGCATAAAAGACAGAGAGAAGGGTCAGCTATCTCACTGCTGGGCCTGAGCTGGCCTTACTGGCCTGGTGGCCAGGAATACCCTCCACCTCTCACCTACCCTTTGTCTGCCTTCAGCAGAACTGTGGTGCATAACAGTGCTGGCAACCTGGCTCTCCTCTTTATGAAACATACTGTCTTGTATTAACCAAATATATTCACAGCACCATGGAAACACGACTCCCCAGGTGCTGAAGTGAAAGAAGCAGAGGTAGTTTTCATCTCCTTCTTCCTAGCTGTCCCCTTTTACTGCCAACGTGAGGCTCCAAAGGGTCCTATCAGGCATCCCTAGGACTTGGGAGCAGGCAGGGGAGTGGTGGGGCCACCAGGAGCCATCGTCCACACTGTGAAGATGATTTTCTCATCTGCACACATTTGCATCAGTCTACTGCAGGGTGAGGTTTCTAATCAGATACCCAAGGTGATTCAGTTCACATCATGCTTAAAGGGCTGCCTGTCAGGAGCAGCATTTAACTACCTGAAGTAGCTTAATTTAAACTGAAATAGGAGCATGCGTCAGTTTTTAATTAACTGGGTCAGATCTGAATGAGTGGGCACGTCCAAAAGCTTTTTGTGAGCTAGAAAGCTGCATGAGGCAGGCTGAATCCAGCCTACCGAATGTTTAAATAATTGCCAGGCAGAGTCTTGGCCGATATTCCTCAAGGTAAGACAGTAAATACCAGCAGTCCAGCCCCGAGTCAGGAGGCAGCACTTCCAGCATTATTTGTTCTTGGTGCTTTAGAAACGAAGGTTCCTGTTTGCAAGCTGTCCTCTCTTTATTCCCGAGCCTTGTTTGAGAACATGCACATTAGTTCCACCTTCCTTAAACATAGTCTTGGTGTCTCTAGAGGACACAGGAAGGCTGTTTTGTTTCTGGGTTTCTTCTCCATCTGGGCTGTGTTTGCATTGCAGGTAGTTTATCTTCGGCAGGTAGCAAGGTGTTCTTGGCAGCAAACTTTCACCTTGAGCTCAGGGGGTGTAACCGCACTGTTTTGCACACTCGTGGTGGGGAACTAGGAATGATTTGCCTGCTGAGATGTTAAAACCAGTTTCACAGCAGCGCTCAGCAGTGCTATTAGTGTTTCGTAGAGGTCCTGGCTCCCAGGATGTGGGCAGGTAGGAGGACAGCATGCATACCTGTGCGTGCATGTGTTTGCATGAGCAAGACTTGTGCTGCCTTGCATGGACTTCAGCACTAAGCAGCTGGCAAATGGACATACTTCAGCAACATTACAATAACAAGTAATACTGTTTTGGTTTGTGCCTAAGTTCAGTTTCTAATCTCCATACTTACCTTGGTCAGCAAGGTGAGACCACACCTCGAATCCTGTGTTCAGTTCTGGGCCCCTGACCACAAGAAGGATGTTGAGGCTTTAGAGTGAGTCCAGAGAAGAGAAACGAAGCTGGTGAAGGGGCTGGAGAACAGGCCTTATGAGAAATGGCTGAGAGAGCTGGGGTTCTTTAGCCTGGAGAAGAGAAGGCTGAGGGGAGACCTCATTGCTCTCTACAACTACCTGAAAGGAGGTTGTGGAGAGGAGGGTGCTGGCCTCTTCTGCCTAGTGACAGGGGACAGGTTGACAGGGAATGGCCTCAAGCTCCACCAGGGGAGGTTTAGGATGGACATTAGGAAAAAGTTTTTCACAGACAGGGTCCTTGGGCACTGGAACAGGCTGCCCAGGGAGGTGCTTGAGTCACCTTCCCTTGAGGTGCTTAAAGAATGGATGGACAAGGTGCTAAGGGGCATGGTTTAGTGTTTGATAGGAATGGTTGGACTCGATGATCTGGTGGGTCTCTTCCAAGCTGGTTATTCTATGATTCAGAGGAGTCCAGAGAAGGGCCGAAAAGGTGATCAAAGGGCTGAAGCACCTGCCCTAAGAAGCCAGGCTGAGAGAGCTGGGGTTGTTCCACTTGGAGAAGAGGAGGCCCTTGGGGAGGCCTTACAGCAGCCTTCTACTACTTGAAGAGGGTCTGCAGGAAAGCTGGAGAGGGGCTCTTTATCAAGGAGTGCAGGAATAGGATGAGGGGGAATGGTTTTAAGATGAAAGAGGGAAGATTTAGATGAGATATTGTAAACAATGTTTTTTCTATGAGGATGGGTGAAGCAGTGGCCCAGGTTGCCCAGAGAAGCTGTGGCTGCACCATCCCTGGAGGTGTTCAAGGCCAGGCTGGATGGGGCTTTGAGCAACCTGATCCAGTGGGAGGTACCCATGGCAGGGGGTTTGGAACTGGATGATCTTTAAGTTCCAACCCAAATCATTCTACGATTCTATGATAATACTTTATCTGTAGGTATGAGCTGTGGTGGAGAGCTTGCTGAGCTACTGGCTGTGCTTACACACACAGGCACTGGTATCTGTGTTCTTTGAGATGCCCTAGTGAAATGAGGAAAAAAAAAACGAACGTGAAAGAAACCCACCAGAAACATGGTTTAGGTACATTCTCCCTAGGAGTTGCGCCATCTCTTTGCACTCAGGGTATGTTCATATCATGGCAAGAAATAGCTTGAACTCACTTTCATTAATTCTTATCAGCCAAACAAACTGAGAAGTAAATGATGTTTGCTTGAACCCCCCTGAGTGTCTAAGAGAGCAGGGGGAGAGCAGGTAGTGTGGGTCAGTTGATACACAATAACTAGTGCTGCTGTGGTTGTGATTGGGTGAGCATGCCTGAAGATGCAGATGGTATAAAGCAGAGCCACCCTTACAAGGTTTTGAAGCTTGCATCAGTTCTTATTTGGTCCTGGAGGTTTTCAGCAAAGACCACCCTCTGAAATGAAGAATCGTTTTCCTGAAATGAAAGGGAGAGACATGTACTCAATCTCATTCAATGTTTTTCTATGATCTTGTGGAGCCTTTGAATTCCTCTCTACCTACAAGAGATTTACTACAGCGTAAAATGAGCTCCTGGAACAAAAAGACACTTCTTTCTAAGGGGATATGTGTTGCTGAGGCTAAAGATCTTCTTTCTTTAAAGATTAAGGTGAGTTATCATAAGTTGCTAAAATAATTTTTTCCCATCGTTTTCCTTGTGTCAGCATTTCAGAGCTCCAGTGTGTTGTGGTTGCTGTTGTTAAGTAAGGTTTTATGAATGGCTGCAAAGTTCAAAGGCATATTGGCAACCCCAAGTACCAAAAAGCCAAGAGTCAGCCCAAGCCCTGCCCCATTTCCCAAGCGAAAGTTGTTTGCCAGCTATTACTTTTCCCATCTTTTTTTTTTTTTTCCTTATTATTAGCCAGTGAACGTTAGGATCTCTTTATTCACCTCCCAGTTTTTAAACATTTAGCTTAGGTTGCACTAGTTTCGTGTTCTGAAATCTTTCATCCACAACCTTGAGGGCTAGGGATATACTTTGTTTATAAATGAAAGCTACAGTTCCCTTGTTTCAAGAAGCTGGGATTTTAGGATATATTCCCCTAAGCATAAAAGTTCTGATAAAAATCACAGGAGTTGCCAGCAGAGCACAGAGTCTTCTCTGGTAGTGGAGGCGTTGGATTGCATTAAGCTGCAGGCATCACTGGCTACTGTCGTGTTAGTGAGTCAAATAAAAATAACATTGTGGTTAAACATCAGCTCTGCAGGCCTAACTAAAGAAGATAACCTCATCTCTTTCTAGCTGCAGTGGTTCACAAAAGTGCTGCCTTTGTAATCCTCCAGATTAGTGTTCACACCCAAAGTCTGTGCAGAAGAGAAGGCTGCTGCACCTCTGGCACCGTGAATTGAAGCATAAGGCCCTCCCTGGGATGCAGGGGAGGCTGGTGCCAGCCAAGCATCTTCTGGGACATGTGGCTGCGGCTGCTGCCAAACCAGGAGCATTTCAGCCCAAGGGATTTCCCTTTCTTCCCTCTAATTCCTCTTCACTGTTGCTTTCATTTCAGCTTCGTGCTGCCTTTCACGTAGCCCCCCTCAGCTTGAATCAGATCCCTATTGTCTGTGTTGTCAACACAGCTGTTTCAATTCCTCCCCTCAAATACCCGTTTTCCCGAAAGCTTCTGCCTGCAAGGGCCAGGCACTACTCTGATTTTGAGGCTTTCTATCAGGTCCTGGGCTGAGCTCAGATTCCCCTTTGGACCAGCATGAGGTCAAAACGGAGACGAACCTGGGGAATCCCTCTGCTTCGGCGAAGCCTGATGCTTGCTGACCACATGCTGGCGGCTGCTGCAGCACTCCAGCCTGAGACCGACGGGCAATGCAGAGCCAAGCGAATGATTAGCATTATTAAAAATGCTTTGCAATTACACTGCGTCTTTTCATCTAAAGATTTCAAAGCTTCGTAGTGCTCACACAAAGTTACTTATTATCACTGGCGTTCAGCAGAGTCAGGAAATGAAGGAAAGCAGCTAAGTGACTCGCCTTGGGCCATGCAGTAAGTCAGCGTCAGAGGTGGGAACTCGGCCCCGAAGTGCTGACTCCACGGCTCATGCCCCAACGTGAGGCCACACCTCGCCTTCTCCTATGCCAGGTCACCTCCTTGGGGAGAGCAGAGATGGGGGAGGCATTCATCCCACCCAGATGGCCAGCACAGCCTGGGTAGGGTTCAGGAGGCACCTGGCTGGGAGCAGCACCCACCATTCCCAAGCCCTGCTCCTTCCCCCAGGAGCTCTGACCACACTGCTGAGGGGCTGTGTGGGATTAGTCAGTGACCTGGAGGGCAACATGTAGCATGCTGTGTCCCTGGGCTGAGCATCACCTCTGCAGCCCCTGTCTGCAGCGTGTTCCCTCGAGCCTGCTGGCCATATGTCTACAGGAAGACTACAAAGACCTTCCTTGACGAGGGACATCTCTAGCAACGCTTCAGTCTCGATACTCGAGGATACACTGTGCAGGAATTAGTGAGGGCCAGAGGTGGTTTTGCTTATATCAGCACTGCAGCCAGGCTCCTACTCTTCCGCTAGCTGAGCCCTGTCTACAGTGAAGGTGTGGCACCACTGACTCTCTCTAGACCAGGTGGTCCAAGCCTGCCAAGGAGCCTAGATATACATGCAGACACCTGCCAGGAGATTAGAAATACATTTCTAAGATGTTATTCTCCTTGGCTGGCACCATTCTGCAGGGTGCACTGGGTGCCAAACTTTCATGCGTTGAAGTAAGAGAGCTAAAAATGTCAAGCCCTTGTAAACCATCACATCTTTCTGCAGATCAGTGATGGGACTTAGGGATAGCGCATCAGCAGGGAGGGAAGCCAGAAGGATTGACTCAAGAGGGACAGAGAGAGGAGAGAGACAGAATAAAAAGCAGATGTGAAACAAGGAGAGAGGCAAGTAGACCTTCACACCTCACTGGTCAGGAGAAGGCCTTGGCTGAGCCTCCTAGTTGAGCTGAGGTAAAACACTTTTTTCATGTTTATCACAAAAGGTGACTTGCAGAGTTATATTTTTAAGGTGAAAAAAAAATATTTCTAAATAGAGCAACTAATCCTGCTCTTCCATTCTGTCTTGCTTATTTTTATCCCAGAAACATTAGGAAAATCCGCTTTGATCAAGTTCTTTTTCTGCAAGACTGGAGCTTAAACAGTACCACAGTTAAAATATTATATCCCTGTGATCAAGGCAGGCATGAATGATACAGCTGCAGACTACCAAGGGGTGTATTTAAATAAATAACAGGAACTAATCCATATAGGCAGCTTTCCTTAGGAGCCTGGGGATTTACATGCCTAAACTTTACTGGGATGAGACTCCAGGACTGAGTCTATCACTTTACGTAATTAAGCGTAACTTCGCTGAGGATAAAACCCAGGCAAGGGGGTAAATCTTGCAGTTGGAGACTGCAGCTGGATGAATTTCAGCCTCAGAAATGATACTGAGAACGGGTAGTGATCACAAAGAATCATTTTAAAAGGCAGAATGACTGATTTGGTATAAAAGCTATGCATCAAAAGTGAGTTGGAGTTTTGCTTTTTAAAGGATTTCAGTAAAAATTGAAAAATGGTTTTCCTGGTTGCATACAGCTGAAGAAAAAGACGGAAGAAGAGCAATTACATGGGATAGAGGTTAATGTATAGCAGGTATGTGCAAAACCCAAATTCATGCTTTGCCTTAACTTTCACTGAGGATGAGGATGTTAATCTTGTGGCTGCAGATGAGAAGGATAATAGAATGAGGGTATGGAAATGTTCACAGTCAGGACAGAAGCAAATCTCAGGACTACACTGGAAGCAGAGGAACAGGCTAATCCGCATGCCAGAGCTCCAGAAGAACTGGCCCAATGTCTTTAACAGGTCCTTCAGTCAGAAACAGGAGCACAGTGAGCCTGCACGGAGAAGTGAACTGATTTGGACAAGAACAGGCATGAAGGTTTCAGCTTAATGGTATATGGAAAGCTTTATGAAAAAATCGTGAAGGAAAGGGTAGCAAAAGAGGAGGAGGTGAACAGCATGAGATTAAATGGGTTTATCAAAGGTAAGGTAAGGTGCAAGCCATTTGCTTAGTGAAAGAAATGGGGTGGATCTCATCTCAACAGACTGAAATTGCCCATTTCATATGGTGCCATGAGGAAAGTTCTCAAGAAAAGGGAGAAGTGATTTAGCACACGGCATAAACCTCGTAAAAACCTGCTGTGAGAGCAGTGCACGGCTGTCAGGCTGGAGGGCAGTTAACAAGGGAGTGCTAAACATCACTCCTGGAGATCTGGCAAAGTGCTTTTGTAAATGAGCTTGCTGCTAATGTTACTGGAAAACTGGGGAAATCGCTGATGACACAAATTATGAAGCAACCTCAGGACAAAGGAGGCTTGAGATATTGCACAGAAAAAAAGGAGTCAGCAGCAGAAAGTGGTGATCATAGGCACAAATAACAAACCCTTTCCTACAAGCCAGCTGGCAGCTAACGCTTCAGTCGCCAAATAACTGACTTGCCAACACAGTGGAAACATGAAGCAAGAAATGTAGTTGTGGAAGGTAGCAGGAAAGGTGCAGCCAAAGGCTGCAGCAAAGGCTGGAGTGTGCTCGAAGAGAGGGTATCTCAGTCCATTTTGCAAAGTGAATGAATGCTGAGAGCAGGAGAGTTTCTCTGTGTAAATATTCCTGGGAAGTGAGGGGGAAGAGCTGATGGTGCTAAGGGCTGGAACAGTATAGCTGATCATAGAGGCATCAGATATATTGTTTAGAAGGTTGTTAGTGGCCATTTGACCATGTGGGTCTCGAACAGCTTATCCATTGCAGTCACGCATGTAAAACTTTAAATCACTTTGAGAACACAACTTGATAAGTTTATGAAAAACATTATATCACATGGTGCCTTGTGATAGGAGACCTGGCAGTACAGAAGTTCCTTCCAGTCCTATGCAGAAAGGTAAATATTCTGTAACCCTCTGTCAATATGAATATAGAGCATGTGATTATACACTCACCAAATGGAGGCACATGATCACAGGACCTTAGCCTGTCAAATAATAATTACAAGGCAATAGCACACCCTGTTTTAATAAATAGCTCCCTAACATTTTCTCCCACGGTGAACCAGTAAATAAGGACAATTATTCCAAGGTAAAGGCAGTATTTTATATTTCTGGTTGTTAGCTTTTGGACGAACTCACTGTCTGGAACTCTTAAATCAAGCACTCCCATTTTACTGCACATTTCACAAGTTCAGCCTTTTGCAGTAAAGTGTCTTTTCAGATGCGTGATTGCCTTTTGTTAAGGCAAGAATGAACAGATGACAACAGCAGCACTGAGGAGAACATGTCTGGAATGGTTTTACAAAGCAAACCCAGTTCTAATGCTTCTGGCAGGAGGGTGTACTCAAATGTGAAGAGGCTTTTTGTGTGATGTGAGAGACAAGTCCTGGAAAGCCACGATAGAGACAGGCAAGCTGTGGTTCGGCAAAGTGTTTATCCAAAGCCATTGCAGTGGGTGATACTTCAGTTCTCATGCTGAGGCAAACGCAAACTGCTCCCTGTCCACCTCCCCAAGGGTGCCCAGTCTCAACAGGCACTGCACACACAGGTCTGCGGTGCAGCCCTGTTCCCAGCTCAGGGATGGAGCTGTAGGGGGATGTTCAAAAGCAATTCTAATTACTGAACATTAAGAAAAAGCAAAGGTGTGTTTTAGTATCCTTTCAACCTGGGGCTGACGCTGCCTGATGAAGAACGGGATTGCTGTGCTTGCAGTTCATTTTATGAAGACACCTTTGCAGGAGATGCAAAAAAATAAAAGAAAGCTGAGGGTAAAAAAAAAAACAGGTGGTCAAGGGACAAGCAACTGAACAGAGCAGATTGATTTACCAGATATGATGCATTTTTGCTGTCTGTGTTACGTGTGGTAATATGTATTCGTAGAATCATAAAATATTAGAATAGTTTGGATTGGAAGGGATCATGAAGGTCATCTAGTCCAACCGCTCTGCAGTGAGAAGGGACATCTTCAACCTGATCAGGTTGTCCAGTGCCCCATCCAACCTGACCTTGAATGTTTCCAGGGGTAGGGCATCTAACACTTCTCTTGGCAACCTGTACCAGTTTTATCCTGGAGAAGAGGAGGCTGAGGGGAGACCTCATTGCTCTCTGCAACTACCTGAAAGGAGGTTGTGGAGAGGAGGGAGCTGGCCTCTTCTCCCAAGTGACAGGGGACAGGATAAGAGGGAATGGCCTCAAGCTCTGCCAGGGGAGATTTAGGCTAGACATTAGGAAGAAGTTTTTCACAGAAAGGATTATTGGGCATTGGAACAGGCTGCCCAGGGAAGTGGTTGATTGACCTTCCCTGGAGGTGTTTAAGGCACGGGTAGACGAGGTCCTGAGGGACATGGTTTAGTGATTGATAGGAATGGTTGGACTCGATGATCCGGTGGATCTCTTCCAACCTGGTTGTTCTATGATTCTATGACTCTATGATTCAGTGTTTCACTTCCCTTAGCATAAAAAAATTCTTCCTAATGTGTAGTCTAAACTTCTCCTCTTTTAATTTAAAACCATCACCACTTGTCCTGTTGCTACAGGCGCTGCTAAAAGGTTTCTCCCCCATCTTTCTTTAAGTATTGAAAGGCCAGTAACAGACTCGATTGTAATCAAACAGAACTGCTGAAGTGTCAGGAGCACAGATGCTGCCTTTCGAAAATATTTACGCTTAAAGTCAAACTTTGAGAAAGCCGGGAGCTCAACGAAACGGGATGTTTCAAACGCAACGACACTTCTCCCTGCTCTTTCTGGAGCTGGAGGTCAGACAAGCGTTGTGAGGCAGCCCAGCTAGGGCTGAGATAAAGCCTGATGAGAAGCAGAGCGCAGGGCAGCCCCGAGACACGCGGTGCCCATTGTGCAGCGGGGGAAGGGCAGCTCCTCGCGTTTTGGGGAACCGCAGCCAATGGATTCCTCCCCTGGGTGTTACGGGAGGGCTTGGCCAGCATGTGGGGAAGGGAGGGGAGAGTTTGAAAACAACCCAGCAGGCTCGAAGGAAGGAAGGAAGGAGGCTAGAAAGTGACCCGCTCGCCTCCCCGCGAACATTTCGCTCCAGGTGATCGGTGGCGTTAGGGGAGGGAGAGCAGGAGGAGCCTGGCGGCTGGAGATCCCGGGACAGGTAACCCCGGGATGCAGGTGTGGGTCGCCTGGAGCCGCAAACGGGGCAGATACGGTCGAAAGAGGGAATTTTGCTTTCCTTATGGGGGAGAAGGGATTGCGCTCTTTTGTTTTGATGGGGATTTTGGTGCTGTGTTTGCTGGGGGAGGGAGCAAGCTGGTCTCTCTACCGCTCGGAGATTAGCAGGCATCAGCTGTCTTTTAAATATCGCAGGCTGATCTGAGGTTAGAATGCAAAAAGAGGTGATATCTTTTAGCAGACCGGTTGATAAAACGGAAAAAAAAAAAGAAATAATTGTTCACGCCCATCAGCCCATTTTCAGGTCACGGTGTTTTCAAAATCAGAAAGAATGTGCAGGCAAATCTAGAGATTTTCAGTGATTGGTAAGCCAGCTGCTAACATTCAGCAGAAGGAAGGAAAACACCACCATTTTCTTGTCTGGAGGTGTGCTGAATGGTTTGGGTATTTTCACCTTCTTTTGATTACTGACCCAGCTTTTAGGCCTCTTGCAAGTCATCCGGACCTAATTTTTACCAGAAAATCCTCTGGCTATTTTCCACGGTGCTTTAAAACGTGTAATTGGCATGATGCACTGCTGTGGTATTTTGTGGCACCTTCCCTTCTGCAGGTTCTGTTTACTGTTTCGGTTTCTCTGCTCCCTCTTCACTGAAAAGTCTGAAATCCTTTCTTGCAGGGGAAGCTGAATTCCATGAGCTATGTTAATAGCTGGAATTTATTTTCCAGATCTCGGTGATGACACTGTAGTGGTTTGCCTGGTATGTGCTAGTCAGTGGAGGTGCAAAGAGCAAACTAGAAATTATTTTTTGATTGATGGGGAAACAACATCTTTTGAAGCTGCCTCTAGGTTGCATGTGAGAAAAGTCTTGTGCTAGCATGCTGAACTGTCCTGACTTGAAAATATCTGCAACTTTGTCTTTTCATGAACAAGGAAGATTTTCTTTCTGTCATTTGGATGACATAGAAAGTATTTACCTTTAAAAATACATGAGTTCTGCTGCACAGTCTTTTAACAGATCACTGTTGCTTTAATTCTTAAACTTAGGTTTGGTGATTCATCCAAGAGCTGGGCCAGTAAACTAATCTCTTATTGACAGAAAGTTTGCATCTTATTTCAGCCAAAAGTACGCTGATGTGGAGTTGAATTATACTGAAAGAATATGTAAGAATACTACAAAAGTCAAGTCAAAGTCTTTTAAATGAGGATGATTCTCTTGCTGGCAAAAGTAGTCCTGCAATGCAAAAGTACTAAAGCAGAAGGGATCTGCATTTTCTTCCCTCCTAGCACTGGACTGCTATTTCTTGGGCTCTCTGCAGTGACAAATTATAGAGAGGAAACAAAAGGTTAGCTGAGTTATAGGAGACTAAATGTAAGCAAAATTCATGGCAATGAAAAGAGATTATCGCCTCTAATGAGGTGTCTGGCTTCAGGCAGTGTGTATAGAAAAAACAGGGTAAATGTGAACTAAAGTGATGGATGGATAGGCATGGTTTAGCTGTCAATCCTAACTGTGCATGGTGTTCAGAGTTTCAGCTGTGGAGAAGGTGAGCACAGCACCTTTTACCTGTGGGATTGCCTGGACAGTAGGCATTCCACCTGCCACCTCCAGGGCAGTTTGGTGTTCCATGGTCCTCCTGCCCTGCCCCTGCTCTGTGACACCCGCTGCTGAAGAGAAGGGAGAGGGGTCTTGTGTGAGGAAGGGGCAAAAAGTCTGAAATCCCCATGTTAGCCAAGAGTGACACAAAGATGGAGTAATACATTATTTTTCTGATAAAATAATAGAATGGTTTGGGTTGGAAGGGGCCTGTACAGGTCACCTACTCCAGCCCCTCTGCAGTGAGCAGAGAGATCTTCAACTAAATCAAGTTGCTCAAAGCCCCATAAACAAGTGTAATTAAAGGAGGACAGAAGGTGGAAGAAGAGCGAGGCAGAGGCTGTCTGCGATGCCTGTGCTTGCCAGGCTCTGGTTTCCCTGGCTAGGTCCAGTCACTGGCCCTGCAAACGCCTCCTCATCTTCACCATGAGGATGGTGAGACTGTTCCAGGTCGCCCAGGAAAGCTGTGGTTGCCCTGTTCCTTGGGATGTTCAAAGCCAGGTTGGATGGGGCCTTGGAACTGGATGATCTTTAAGGTCCCTTCCAACCCAAACTATTTTATTATCTCCTCGCTCCAGCTTTGCATGCAGCCTGCTTCCACATTGTCCTCTCGCAAGCAACCTAGAGGTTGTCAAGGGTTATGAGCCTCATCCAACCCAAGAAGTGAGGACATGAAGGCTTGGTGTGAAGGCTGCCTGTGTTGGATGGGGAAACGGATTCAAAGTGGAGAGGAGAAGGTTTAGATCAGACACTAGGAAGAAATTCTTTACGATGAGTGTGGTGAAGCTCTGGGACAGGTTTGTGCAGGAAAGCTGTGAAGGGGTTCTTCATCAGGGGGTGCAGGGATAGGATGAGGGGGATGTATTTAAGCTGAAAGAGGGAATATTTAGATGAGATATTTGGAGCAGTTTTTTTCCTGTGAGAGTAGGGAGGCCCTGGCACAGGTTGCCCAGGGAAGCTGTGGCTGTGCCCTCCCTGGGCTGTTCAGGGCCAGGCTGGATGGGGCTGTGAGCAGCCTGGTGCACTGGGAGGTGTTCCTGCCCTGGAACAGGGATGGGCTTTAAGGTCCTTTTCAACCCAAACCATTCCATGATTCTGTGAAATGGAAGTTGCCAGCCTGGTGCGCGTGCGATGGCCCCTTTTCACCTACAAAGTAGGTAAAATAAAACCTCAGGCCCAGTTTTATTCTAACACCTCACGAGAGCCCGACCCACTCGCCTCCCCCGGAGCCATTTCCTGCCCCCGCTTCCCCCCTCCCCAGTCCGCTGTGCTGAGGCAGGGCACGTCCCACGGGCTTCCCCCCCTTTCCGCACCAATGGTTCCTTCCCTCCCCGTTGACCCTCTAGATGGTTTCGCCCTCCCCCCTCCCGTTTGCGGATTGGCTGGGGCGGCGGGCGGCGCTGGCCAATCGGCGGCGCCGCTGAGGCCGTGTCGCT